>CM023100.1:22753713-23291571 GCA_013103745.1 Gardenia jasminoides | reverse complement strand
CCTTTTTTTTTTCACGTATTGCTCCCTTGCAGCATTCGGGTTCTCCTTAACCTCAAGGCGGTTACTTTATCCCATAATCGAAGTCGGGTTCACCTATACGAGGAACGGCATAAACTAGGGGAAAAGCTAACAGTCAAAGAAAATAACCTAAAAGAAACAACAACCAAACACAAGCTTTGAGAATGGCGCCAAAAATTGCGTTAACCCGTGAAATATCAATTAGAAATTCCACCACACCGCCAATTAATTATAGAGCAATTCGGCAATCGTGACTCTAGATATGCAATGGGTTACTTGCTTATCCATTCCAGCAGTTTGCTTGACCCGATATATACCTAATTGTTCACGAAAATATTAATTTGTATTAAGGTAGGGTCGCCCTTTAGGAACGAGAAATTGTTTCTTTCTAAGTCACCGGAAAAATAGGGGTTTTGATGGATAAACTAGGAAATAAAAAAAACAAAATAGAAAACTAAAATGAAAATTCAAATTAAACGAACCGCTAGTACAAAATAGAGAATAGTTTAATATAAATAATTAATAAAATTCTACCCAAATTCATCAACCTCCCGTGCACAATCCAATCAAATGATCATCGATGCAGTAGATATTTCATTCATTTGTCACCAGGGTTAGTTGCGTGACGTTGTTCACCCTGCAGCTCTTACTTTTTTTGACACAACCAAGGTACCCACCATTGACTACTCTCTAACCGTAACAACTCTAGATATGACTAGAGTTTAATTACCCGACATTGCATTAAAAGTTAGAAAATCCAATCCCCTAACCACGAACAAGAGGTTCATTTAATTAGATCACACGCTTCCCAACAGCAAAAAACAATTGGCGGTGGTCGCCACTAATTATTAACCTGAATGAACAATTAGATTCAATTTAGTTAATTTGACGTTAGGCTATTAAATATCCGCCATTCAATTAACAAAATAACCCCAAACAATTAATCCGTGAGATCTATGAAACAAATTAAAAGAAATGGTAAAGATTCGATTAGATCAAATAAATGGAATGGACCGTGCCTCGAAGTTGGCTTTTCGAGGGGACGAGAAGTTTAACACTACAATTCAATCCTAATGCGATTTGATTGATTTAATTTGTATGCTCATGACCACGCCAAAATTTGATATTAATATAATCGGAATTGCAGTTAAGAGGACGCTACCCAAGAAGTCAAAGTAAAAATAAACAATAATGGAAAATAGGAAAATAAGAAAAAGAAGAGGTAGAACTCTGCTTTTTTTTTGTCTTTGCAAAACTCCAACTACTGAGAGTCTAAGGGACCAAAATAACACCAACAAAAAGACTGCCTACGTTTTTTAGACTAGTCACCCGAGATGCATCTCCTTCTTTGTCGGCCAAGATTCCCCTTTTTTTTGTATTCGAAATCTTCTCTAACTACTAGTTCAAAATGGATGCACTTTCAACCCATGTCTCCTCCTTTTCCTCCTCAATCAAAGTAACGGAAATAGATAATGATTTGGAATCCCAAACTTTTAGTAACTTCCTAATCTAAATAAGTATTCAAAAATATTCTCCTAACAACACTCAATTTATAACAACCCAGACTCAAGGCCTGGCCCGAACAACTTTTGGGCCGAAATCACTTGGCCCAAAATGGTTAGTCCAAGTTATTTTGATAGGCCTTGCTCCAAGCTATATATACCTTGATTTCCTCATCATTCTCCGATACGGGATATCATTCCCTTCCTTGGACTCTTGCATCCTCAAAGCCCTCAAGTATAGGTACCATAATCCAAATTGTCCACTTGGTCGCAGCTTGGACTCTGGGGAGGCGGCTCCCTCGGTCCCGTGGCAAGGCTCCTTTGGATTCTAGAGGTGGCCCCGGGTCGAATATGGCACTTAGTTCGTTACACTTCCCAGAATGAACTCGAGGAACGATCCAGTCCGAAGCTCACCCGGCAGTGCAGACCACTTAGGAGGTCTGCCTCGACACCACCCACAGCTGTGACCAAGGGTTCAGCCCAAACAACTTTTGGACTGAAATTGGGCCCAAAACTACAAATTTCAAGTTACATTGATGTTTTCTCTGTTCGAAGCTTATATACCTTTCATTTCCTCATCATTCTTCCGATGTGGGATGTCACACAATTACTAAATATAAAAAGGTAATAATTATTCCAGCAAAAGTCTTGAATTTATAATCCTTAATTCCTGGAAATTTCCTATGTGACAATTTGGACTTTGAGAAGCAAGACTTAGGTGTGCCCACGCTTAACTGTCAGGAAGCTTCCTGGAAAAATAGATTTCTAGCACTTTTTCACCAATTCCTGCAATCGATCACCAAATACACAAATTCATTAGAGTCCACCAAATAGTGCCATTTTTAGTCCAAACAGTTAGGAAATATTAACACAATTAATAACTAAAATGCACCCTATCACTTTTATACTTATAATCACAAATTAACTCATGCATTCATTCATTTCTCACATGCAAATTGGGTTTAATCTTTACCGTTCTATTTTAAACTATTCAAATATGGTGCTACTATCCATTTATATGTGCTCTCTTTTTCAAATGTCCATCATGGGGACTTTTAAGTTTTAACTCTGTACATGCCTTTCATTTTTTTTTCATTTTTTTTGTACAAAAAAGTTGGATGAGTTTCACTACAAGAAAAGCAGCCTTCAATGACAGTGTGTTTTCATCACTAAAACTACAAAAGGCATCATAGAATCTAAGAGTGATGAATTTCCAACTGTCATAGAGTTTCACAAGTTCTATTTCATTATTGGGTCTCTGTGACGACTTTCTAAAGTTGGCATAGATTGACGCGCATTAGTAACGACAATGTCATCATAGAATATTTGATGATTTTGTGGCAACTTTATTTTGTTACTAATTAGGTGTTATAAATGATGCTAAGTCATCACTAAATGAAGACTTTTAATGATGACTTTGTTGTTACTATATCCTATAAATTGTGACAAATTTCAGTTGTCACTCATTTTTATGATCAGTGCTAGTACAAAAATTAAAACTGACATTTCACGAGCCATTGAAACTTGCACCATCCATAATACTTGTGCCAACCATATCAATTCAACTAAATACTAGTCTTAGAACAATAGAGACAATTACAAATTATTTCATCTAAAATAGAGTACTAGTACATGGATATGTCTCCGCAAAAGCTTGCACAAAGGCAATCATGTCTTGGACCCAAAGCTGCCTTCACATGCTCATCCCAAAAGCCGATGTACTCATTTCTCCTAATGTACAAAAGCATAGTGCTGCATTTACAGAAAAATGTCATATATTTTAGAATATGTAAGCCACATGATACACACACTATGCCGTTTAAATGTGCATTACAAAAGACATGTACAACAATTTTTATCATTGATTCCAACATGACTACTGTGCAAGTTGCAGCCATAACTGGAAATTTAACAAATCTAAGAAATAAATTAAAGAGAATTCTAAGTCTAATCACCAAACAAAGTCCATCTAAGAACCCCCACAATAACAATAGTGAATTGGTTGATAAAAGTGATAGTAGAATGCCATACAATTAATGTGGACTAGCATTCCAGGTTTCATTATGTTCTGAAATTCTATTTTCCAACAAACAAAAGTTAAGAGAAATATCCAAACTCCTTCCAAAGACTTATTGAATACTTATCCGAAACTATGAAAATATAATTAATAATCATTTGTAAACATAATGCTTGTAGCAACTAGAAGTTGGTTACCTCTCACATAATGCTTGTAGCAAAAATGAAGAAGCACTTTAAATTGCAAGATATTAATTGAAAAAATAACTCAATTTTGAGAATGGTAGTGATGATAGTTTACCAGATTCAAAGACCTTGAGTTCTTCTAAGCTTTCTTCTATATTTAGTTCTTTCATTGAGAATTGCAACCAGTCTTGAGCACATATTAATGTTTGAAAAATTTTAGGAGTCAATGAGCTCCCAAATGCATCAAGCACACCTCCTCCAATACTAAAAATAGATTCAGAGGCAACATAGAGATTGATAGCCAAGATATCATCGCCATTTTGGAGAGGACTGGAAAACCTAAAACTGTTTACCTTTCACCTCAACAAAATATCAAACTTCTCACCATCATCTTCATAATCCTCATTCAAATATTTGTCAAATTCAAATTTGTTTTCTCTCTTACCAAGTTCTATTTTTCCTTTTTTTTTAATTCCATTTTGTACTAATCAGTGATCTTTTTAGCTCCATCACCATCACTTGGTAAAACTTGATATTTCTTAGAAGCACCATATGCAAAAGTAGAAGAGGCAACCAATGTCTCACATGGACAGTTGAGCCTCTTGTAGTTAAAGAATTCAAATAATGAATCTTTTGCAAGAACAGCCATGATTCCACCCTTTGACTCACCATACATTTTTGACAGAACATATTTGAGCTACTCAATTTAGTGTGAGGATCAATAACGAATAAAATGAAAATTAGCATGTTCATTTTTTCAATCCTACCTCAATACTTATCATATTTTTTTCCTTTATTACTCGTGACATAGAGCTCAATTCAGCATTTTGACTTTCTATCATTTCATTTAACAATCCACTAATATGACTAAGATTGTTGAAGAAATTACTACAAGCCACATATCTCATTTCAGAAACCTTAACAATCAACTCATAGAAGTTCTCTAAAAATAAAACAAGAAATCGAGCCTTCTTTTGATGAAATTTTGTTGGCAAACAAGTTAACTCTTAACTCATATAAGGGTCCTAATTTGCATATATTTCACATGTTTTTAGTAAAGTTTTAATGTGTCTTTTTGTTATGTTTTTCAGTTAAAATGGAAGAATTGAACTCTTTTATAATTACTTTTCAAGAAAGAAGTGTTTTACAATCAAAACATGCAAAAGTATGGTTTAATGCACAAATTTATGATGATTTTATAGGTTTTGGCATTTCATGCATGTTCCAAATTAAGAAAAGACATTTCCAAGGATGATTTGAAAGGGTTTAGATGAAAAGGAAAACAGGAACTATTCAAATGTGATCAAAATTGAAGAAGTCAAAATTGGCAACTATGATAAATTTTAGTATTTGCGCTGTATCTTTTGCTACATTCATATGGATATATCAAGATCCAAATCATGCATTTTTATGGTCAAAAAGCTCAATCTCAGAATCACATCTAGGTTGTCAAAAGCTAAAATAGAGTATAGACTAGTCAGGGGTATTTTGATCATTTCTCAATTTACAGAGATCCAATTCCTATGATTCTTGATCCATTTAAAAGTTAACTCAAAGAAATTTGTGGTTCAAATGTGTGCATGAATAGAGCAAATTCCAGAAGTTGTCAAAATGTGCTAGACTTGCAATAACTACTAACAGGGGGTAAGGAAATGTGATCTCACCTACATTTTCACCTGTCTTTCTTCATGTCGGTGCTGTAACTTGTACAACCACATTTCCATCTTTTCCAGTACACTTCTAGCTCATTTCTAGCCTAATTTTAGAAGAGAATCTAGTTTTGGCTGCTCAAGGAAGATTAAGGAAGGTGTTAAACAACATTATGATGACATTAGTCCTTCCCAAACATCTATAAATGCTCTTGTACTTCATTGATTCAAAATATGTAGGAAATATACAAAAAACTAGAGTTTTAATTCTAGTTTCATATTGAAAGTTTCTTAGTTTAGCAGGAGCTTAAAGGAGATAGTGAAATGCACTCTTCCACTTTGCATATTTGAGAGATCAACTTGTAAAGAAATTTAAGAACTCAACTTCAACAAATTGATTAAGGATTCTTCTTCCTATGCTCTTTGTCTCTTGTGTTTTTCCTATCATGCTATGTTGCAAGTTTTATCTATACTTAGATATGATTAACAGGATGATTAGCTAAACTTTCTCATATCCTAGGACGATGATGAACATGTTGTTACTTTGATATGCAGTAGTTAGGAATGATTATGCTACTCCATAATTTTGCTAGTTTAAGAACTTGTACTTACTATTTATAGTTATTTGGCCACCAACTATGATAATTGTTTGAGCAATGAAAGTTACCTATATATAGGTATTGGTTCTTTCAGTTCTAACATAAAAGTACCTGAAGGTTAGCAGATTTTTATGCAATAATATCATTGAACTTATTGTAGACACCAAAATTTTCATTAATTATTTTTATTTTTTATTTTATTTTATTTTTTATATTATCCTTTATTAATTTATCCTCATTGTTACAACTTTTGAATTTACTAGGTAAATTACAGCTATTTATTTATTATTATTTTTGTAGATTCTATACAAAAAAGAAAAAGAAAAAGAAACAACCCAATATTTCTCTTGTGAGGACCTAAAAGAATTTGTATTTTTATCAAATAAAAAATAAAAATAAAAAATAATGATAATAATAATCATATTATGTGTTTTTACTAAAATATTAGTACTTTTATGCATTGAGTTATCATTTTCTAATTTAGAGAATTTTTCATGAATAAATTGCCCGACTTTTATTTTGGCTAGTTTAAGTGTTAATTTTTGAGCCGTGATGTGAATAGTAGCTCTAAGATGAAATCAAGCATATGCAGAGATTTTACAAAAATATATTTATGGGAGGACAGTTTCTAGAAAGGAAAAATCCAAGAAAGTTAGTGTCGCTGACACTAAACATAAAGGTTAAGTTGGTAGGCTAGCATACCAACTCTCCTTAAACATGAGCTGCTTTTGTCCCCTTTCTTTTCTTTGTTTCCATCTTCCCCTTCATTTTCAGCCAACCAAGGGAGAGAGAGAAGTCGGAGGTAGAGAGAGAGAAATAGAGAGAGAAAGGAAGTTTCTTCTTCATCTTCATCTTCATCTTCTTGTCCCTTGAAGATTCCATTTGAGAGCTTATTTTGCTTCTTTTCTTCTTGCTCCAGTCGAGGAAGAGAGAGATAGAGAGGGAGAGCCGAGAGAGATAGAGAGGGAGAGCCGAGAGAGAAGAGAGAGAGAGAAAGGTCCATCATGTTCTTCGTCTTGATCTTTGAAGACTCCACTTGAAGAAATCACCAAGAAACAAGTAGATCTTTGGCTAATCTTGGAGGATCTTGAGGGGGCAAAGTTTGGAAGACAACTCTTAGGTAGAGCCACACTTGATCTTGCTAGATCTAGCTAGATCTTTGGGTGCGACAAGTGATCTTTTTAGTTTCGCCTCGGTAACGCCAACGGTATTCCATGCAGTTACCGCACCCATTGCATTTTTTATTTATTTATTTGCCCGGCCTGTTCCTCTGAAGTTTATTTCCTATAAATCCCCATCGCCGAGATCATTCATATTTCGCCGAGGGTGTTCAAGTTTATTTTCCTGGTCAAAGCAAAACCCTAAATTGACCAGGCGTCCTTTTTTGAAACCCCAAATTCGAACCGCATCCCACCCCGAATGAAACTCTAATTCTTCCCTTAAACGTGAAGCGAACATCACCGGTTCGATTACAAGGTTGGATTGATTCCGCTGTGTAAATTTGAGTGGGAATTGAGATAATGTTTCAGTGACGATGGCGCCCATGTTAAAGTTTTCGGCGAAGCTGACCGGAAGTCCAAACGAACGCGGTTTCCAGAGATAATCCGTCTGAATAGTCGTTTGGTCCGTCTGGCCCTTATCCGTCCCAGTCTGAACCGCAGCCCCTTGGTCGGGCTGCAAACTGGCGAGGGAGGAAAAGAAAGGAAAGAAAAACCTGAGAAAGAGACGAAAGAGGCGAAGCCAGCAAAAAAAGGGAAAAACGGTCTGAACGTCTTCTGCAATTTGCTCGGCTTCAATTTCAACTCCCAATGGCTGCTTCAAATCCCACGCCGACGGCAAAGCTGGCTAAACTGGGCGATGCAATAAGATTCATCCTTTTTTTCCTTCGTTTGTGCCGCTTAAGGGAAGTATCAATTGATGTTATAGATTAATTCGTGTTGCTTTCTTGGTCTTGTGTTGGCTACGGTTAGGTTAGTTTATTGCCCGGTTGCTGGGGCGTTTTCATGATGAACTTTGGGATGCTCGATGAAATGCATCGCATCGATTTTTGAACAAGAAGTACATTAGGTGGATTTGTGATGTACCAATGATCGCCTAGGTGAATGTGTGTGTGTGTGTAGGTGTGTGTGTGTGCGCAGGTGTGTGAGCAGGTGTGTGTAAAAGGAGTGTACATGCCAGCTTGCATTACCTCTTTGTTGTTGCACCTCGAAGTCGCCATATGCTTTTGGTCAAATGGACGGTACGGGCACAAAACAGCAAAACAGGGTTGCGGACCCAGTTTGACCTCGTTTTTCGTACAGTCCCGCCCGATCTACTGCGCCGAGAAAACCACTTTTGTTTCCTGACCAAAACACTCAAAATTTTAGCCTTCATCCTAGCTTTCCAACGCACTTGAATTTCCCGATTTCGATTTGTCCAGCTGAGTTATGTCCCTGAAGTAAGCCTGTCGGATTTCTCGGAAAATTTTGGGAAATGTTTCTGCTTTGACCTTAAACGAGACAATATGGGCAAAATCTTCCTTCATAAAGTTGTAGCTCGTTCTCTTAGCTTCGAAACAGCACCTCATACACCCTAATCCGATACTCATAGCTCAAGTTATGAGCGATGGCGTATGCCAGAGCCAAAACTGTTTTTCTGCACCTTCACCGCAGGTTTTCCGTTGCTATGTGTTCGCCCGCTTTAAGGCCCAACCAACGTCGCATGCGGTACTTTCTTATCATATTAGGTGTTTAGAGCAATTTTAAGAGTTTCACGATCGAAGTTCACCACTTTCGCTTGAATCATTTTTGCGGTGATTGAACAATGAATTGAAAATCGTAAAGTCACACTCATCACTTTCACCGCCCGTGATCAGGACGGAAAGACAAGGTTAAACTCCTGCATTTATTGCTTGCTTGCTCAGCTGTGGTGAGTGTTCAAGTGTTTGTAATTTTAGTGCTCAATATCCGCTAAGCATGCCTACTTGACCTGAAGCGGTATGCATTTTATCGCGCTACACCTCTACTTGTATTTACTTGAATCATTAAATGCTTGTATGCGTGCTTGATATTGACATTAAAGCCAAACGGTTGTATGTACCACACTCAAGAGAGTGGGAGGTACCTCTCCTCCCGCTTTTGGTCTGGTTTTGATTAAGTCGATCGGAGTTTAGTCTCGCCGACTCACTCTACCAAGCGGTAGTATGTACCACGCCTATGAGCTGGAGGTGCCGCCATCCCGACTTGGTTTAATGAAATGGTTTTGACGAGCGGGCCCTGCATGGGGTAAGTAGACGGGTGAGAGTAAAGTGATTCTACGGTCAGGAGATTATGGTTGACTGAGTGTCAACATTTCGTTGAAGACCGGCCTCGAAGATGAACGTGGAGGCAACCGTAGATCCTTTTATTTTAGTGACTTTTATATCTCTTTGTATGTTTTTCCCGCTTTCTATTGTTATTACTACATTCAAGTATCTATTGCTCTGCCTTGTTTTTGCATGAATTCTTGGCCTCACTGAGCTTTGCTCACCCCATAAGATTTGTTTTCCTTAACAGGTTTGGAAGGGACGCACGGAAATCGAGAAGGCTAGTTTTTGTGGTTTTTCTTTCCTTTTTGTATAAGTTTGAGGTTAGGGTTTATCTTGGATGGTTTGTACTATGTTGGAGTTGTTTACAACATAATCTTGGTGTAACTTTGAGTTCATATGTTACGTGAGTCGTCAAGATCTCTTTTCTATGGTTTGATGGTTTATCTCTTGAGTCCCGGCGAGAGCTAGGCACCGCTAACCCCTCCGGTTCACTGGGAAGCTGGGCTGTCACAGCTTGGTATGAGCCTAGGTTTAAGATTTGTGTGGAACCTCAGAGGGACCGTTACCTAGAGCCTAGGTTTAAGATTTGTGTGGAACTCAGGGACCTACCTTAAGGAATAGTGAGTGTTTAAGTTTCTAACCGTGGGTTTATGGTTGTTTTGTAGGTATGGAAGGCGGTAATGGTGGACCCGAGCCATGGGGCCAATGGTCAGTGAGGCTAATGGTGAGGTGAATGGTCATGTAAGGGCGGCTACCGAAGTGCTCGAGCGGGCCCCTTATCCGCTACACCGAACACCACTGTCCTCAGGGAGACATTCTACCCTAATGAGCTAGTATCGCCATTGACGATGAGCCGACACTATCAATCATAACCGAGCGTTAGCTGATGAAAACGAGGGTTTACGGGTTTCGGAAGATGGTCGGGATTAGGATCATAGCTGGAGGATGAGGTGATGAGCTGGCGAGGGCGATGCCGCCAAGACGAGGTGCGAGGCTTAGAGTCCCGCTGACTAGAGTGGTCGTGAAACTAGGGAACGGACCGCCGAATATTGAACGACGCCACCATACTCATGAGAGTTGGATGAGGAGGAGGAGGAGGAAGCGCCTGAGAGTGAGGGTTCGCTCATGAGAACCCTTCGGGCAAGAGCCTGGATGAGGAGGAGTGGAGAATCTTCCGTGAGGAACCGGTTGAGGATCCTTCCATAAGAGTCGGAGGAGGAAGAGCGATTGAGGAGGCTCAGGCCTCGAGAGCTAGATTAGGAGATGTTTTGACTTTTGTTTTGTCTAAGGGTTAGTGGGGTGAGGCTCATGAAGCCCGTAATTTTACCTATATCACCTTTGTTGGCACGCGTGTGCTATCTTTGCTTTTGAGCATGTCTCGGCCTTGCTAGTTGACATGTGTGGCAATTTTGAACGCGTCCCAGTAACTTGCTAACTACTTGTACTTGTACACTCGACATGTGTATAAATGTGAATTATTGAGATTACCTCCTGTTTCAATGTTGAATGTTGTTTTACAATTTCATTTCCATTTTCTCTCGAGTAATGACTTTCATGTTGCATTTAGACCTTGTTAAGATCATGGAAGCCCAAGGTCGAGGTCGAGGTAGAGGTCGGGAAGAGGGCGAGACAGCCTCAACCCTCGAGAAGAGTGCAACGGTCTTCGGAGATAGGACCGAAAGGGACAAGCGGTGGAGATGTAGACCGATGGCTACTGGCTATCAATAAGATGACTGATATTCTTGAGCGCCTAGCTAACAACCAAGGTCCCGCAGCAAAACCCACCAGAGGCCCGAAAGGGGAGAAGATAGAGCCCCGAACGCTTTCTTAAGTTCTCACCCCTAAGTTTCTAGGTGGGGCAGATTCCATGTAGCGGAGGGTTGGTTTGAGCGATGGCTGATATTTTTGCTGTTTTGAATTACACCGAGGAAAGACGGGTGATGTTCGCTACCTTCCAATTCGAAGGTCCAGCTAGGTCATGGTGGAATGTTATTAGAGCTAAATGGGAAAGAGAACCCTCGTGGACTTGGGGCAAATTTTAAAAGGGAATTTGATGTGAAGTTCTTGCCTCCGGCATGATTCAAGAGAAAAGGGAGGATGATTTTATTCGACCGGCGGGAACGCATGAGTGTTGACCACGAGACCCAGCTCACAAAACTCCAAGTTTGCACCGGAGTTAGTGGCTACGGATCGTAGACGGATTAGACGATTCGTGCAAGGGCTTAATGTGGAAATTCAAGAGGCTCTAGCCGCAGCCCAAATTACTACTTTACCGAGGACTTAGAAAAGGCTCAAAGGGTGGTGAGGCTTCAAGTGAGAGCCTTCATGCTAAGAAAAGGAATGCCCCGGAGCGTGTAGCCAGTGGATAGAAAAGTGATGGCTCCTAAAGTTGGGAGAGGTGCAGGAGGAGTACGCTTTGCGGGAGCGTCTAGGGGGTCTACGGGAAGAGGAACCACCGGGATGGGTCGACCTGAACTACAACCCGGTTCTCAGGTCCACTCCTCAAAGTTGAGCGTGGATATGTGGAAAACCAAACCACACCACAGATGAATGTTGGAGGAAAGCAGGCAAATGTTTAAGTTGTGGGAGTACCGAGCACCAAATTGCCAACTGTCCGACAGCTCGGCGTGCCGGGGGTAGTTCCCAATCGTCTGCTAAGTCGACCACTAAACAGTCCAGTGTAGGGGACAATCGCCCGAGGGTACCCGCTAGAGTATATGCAATGGACCAGCATCAGATTCCTGATTCTACAGAGGTGGTTGAAGGTACGATTCCTATATTTCACCGTTTTGCAAAAGTATTAATTGACCCCGGGGCAACCCATTCTTTTGTAAACCCTATGTTCATGAAGGGCGTAGATGTTAACCCTGAAACCCTCCCATATGACCTAGAGGTTTGTACACCTACCGAAACCGAGGTTATTATCTAGCTCGATTTATAGAAATTGTGACGCTTGGGTTGAGAGCGAAAATTGCAAGAGACTTGATGAGTCTAGCCATTAGGGGTTATGATGTTATTTTAGGAATGGATTGGTTGGCTCGCTATCATGCCCAACTTGACTGAAACAAAGGTAGTAGAATTGCATGTGCCGGAGAACCAACCTTAAGGTTAGATGTGGTAGATTAGCTCTTCAAAGACCGATCTCGAACTGAAGCTAGGAAATTGTTGAGTAAGGGGCAAAAGGGTTCTTAGCCTTTTGATCAATACGCCTGGGGATAAAGTAAAGTTGGAAGACGTACCGGTGGTGAGAGAATTTTCTGATGTTTTTCCCGAAGAACTAAAATCTCTACCACCTGAGAGGGAAATTGCTTTTAAAATTGAGGTGACTCCGGGTACAACACCTATTTCTAAGTCGCCTTATAGGATGGCTCCAGCTGAATTGAAAGAACTAAAGCTTCAGCATGTGATTTGTGGAACGGGTTTCATTAAAGAGAGTGATTCACCGTGCGCCGGTATTATTTGTTAAAAGAAGGATGGAACCCTAAGACTTTGTATAGACTATCGAGGCTTGAATGACGTTACCATTAAGAATAAGTATCCTTTACCGCCATTGATGAGCTTTTCATCGCTACAGCGTAGGTGTACTCTAAGTTGGACCGCATGTGGTTACTATCAATTAAGGATCCGGAGGAGGACATACCAAAGACAGCCTTTAATTCACGACACGGGCATTTTGAGTTTGCAGTGATGCCTTTTGATTGACTAACGACCAGCTGCATTTATGGATTTGATGCATCGAAGCTCTTAAGCCTTATCTCGATCAGTTGTAGTGGTGTTTATTGATGATATCCTCATTTTCTAAGACTCGAGGATCATGAGCAACATTTGAGACCTGGTGTTGCAAACTCTAAGAGAGCATCACCTACGCCAAATTCGCGAAGTGTGAATTTTGGCTGAAGGAGTAGCATTTTGGGCCATATTATTTCAAGGATGGACTCACCGGACCCCACAAAGGTGGAAGCGTGTCCAAATGGAAACAACCCGGGAATCCAACGAGGTTCGAGTTTCTTGGTTTGGCTGGTTATTACCGCCGTTCATTCAAGATTTTTCCAAAATCGCTGACCTATGACCGAAGTTGACCAAGAAGCGAGCAAGTTCATATGGAACGCCAAGTGAACAAAGTTTTCGTGAGTTGAAGAAACGGTTGACCGAGGCACCGTGTTGGTATTGCCTAATGCGAAGGATGGATAATGTAGTGTTCACGGATGCTTCAAAGGAAGGATTGGGCTGTGTATTAATGCGTAACGGACGAAGTTATAGCCTATGCTTCATGAAGTTGAAACCTCACGCAGTAATTACCCAACCCATGATATGGAATTAGTCAGAGTGTTTGCACCGCGTAAGTGGAGACATTATTTGTATGGGGTAACGCTTGAGGTTTTACCGATCATAAGAGCCTTAAGCATCCTGCTTTCCGAAAAGAATTGAATCGGAGACAGCGAGGTGGGTGGAGTTTCTAGAGGATTATGATTGCACCGATTAAGTACCATCCCGAAAGCCAACGTAGTAGCAGATGCTTTAAGCCGAAAGGTACAAATAGTCGGCTTAATGGTGAAGGAATGGCATATGTTGGAGGAGATTAGTGTTTGGAATCCCCATCTGCAATCTAACAAGGTGATACTGGGAAACATAGTACTAAGGTCTACATTGCTGGATAGGATTAAAGAGCTGCAAAAGACATCTCCGGTACAAACGCGTGGTTGGAGAGAGTTCAAAAAGAGCTTCCTGACTTTAACATCGGAGCGTATGAGTTCTTGGTATCAAATCGAATAGTGGAAAATCAAGAATGAGGAACTCAAAGGGAAATATTGGAGGAAGCCCATCGATCTAAATATACAAGACACCCGGAGGAACAAAGATGTACCAAGATTTGAAAAGTTTGTACCGTGGGAAGGCATGAAAAGGAAATAGCTCGATTTGTTCGGACATGCCTGGTATGCCAAAAGATTAAAGCGGAACATCAGAAACCCTCTGGATTGTTGCAACCATTGGAGATACCATGGAAGTGGGAAGATATCACCATGGATTTTGTATCGGGACTACCAAAAACACAAAGAGGTCATGATGCGATATGGGTTATTGTCGACCGTCTGACTAAATCCGCGCATTTTCTACCCATAAGCATGAAATATTCGATGGAGAAATTGGCCCACTTGTATATGGATGAGATCATAAGGTTACATGGTATTCCCGTGAGTATAGTGTCAGACCGAGATCCGCGGTTTGTGTCGAGATTCTGGCAAAAGATGCAAGAGACATTAGGAACAAAGTTAAACCTTAGCACTACTTATCATCCCCAAACCGACGGTCAGTCCGAAAGAACAATTCAAACTCTTGAGGACATGTTAAGAACTTGTGTTTTGGATTTTGGGAGGTGGAGCCAATACCTGACTTTGGTGGAATTTGCTTATAATAACAGTTTTCATTCGTCCATACAAATGGCGTCTGAAGCACTTTACGGTCGTAGTGCCATCACCAATTTACGGGATGAAATAGGAGAGAAGAAGGCCTTAGATCCAGCTACCATTCCTTGATGGAAGAAGCTCGAGACAAGGTCAAGTTAATCCGCAAAGAATTTTAACCGCCCAAAGCGTCAAAAGAGTTATGCGGACAATAGGAGAAAGGATTTGGAGTTTGAGGTCGGAGATCAAGTATTTCTGAGAATTACTCCTTTAAAGACGAGTTTGATGGTTGGAAAAGGAAAGAAATTACAGCCCAGATACGTGGGACCATACGACATTCTTGAACGGGTCGGAAAGGTAGCGTATAAGTTGGATTTACCAGCTAGCCTATCCCGTATTCACAACGTGTTCCATGTATCGTTTCTGAAGAAATATCACCCAGATCCGTCTCATATACTTCAACCAGAGGATATAGAACTTGACGAAGCTTTAACCTATGAAGAGAAACCTGTAAAGCTTTTAGACCACAAAATCAAGGAGTTGAGGAATAAGCGAATCCCTTTAGTGAAAGTTTTGTGGAGGAATCATGATATCGAGGAAGCTACATGGGAAGTTGAAGAAGATATAAGGCGGAAATACCCAGAGTTGTTTGTTACTTCAGGTATGAATTTCGAGGACGAAATTCTTTTAAGGGGGGAAGGTTGTGAGGACCCACACCATTTGCATTTTATTTATTTATTTATTTATTTATTTTTATTTATTCGTTTACCTTAGTTGTTTATTTTCCTATAAATTTCAACGTCGAGATCATTCATGCTCGCCGAGGGTGTCGTTTGAATTATTTTGATTTTCAAAGCAAAAACCCTAAATTGACCGATAAACCCTAGTTTTTTTGAAAACCCTAAATTTCGAGACAACTTTTATCCCGACATCGAAAACTCTAATTTTGGTTTCTTAAACCCTAAATTTGAAAATAACTACCAATTTTATGTTTGATTACAAGTTTGACATTTTGTTGATTTTATGTGTGTAAATGTATGATTAGGAAGTGAGATTAATGTTTCTAGGTGATTAGTAGTCTAAGGCAGTGTGTTTAAGTTTTGGTGGCTTAGATTAATTTGTGAACCTATGGACTAGTTTGACAAGGAAGAAAATCATTTGGGGCAAAGATAGAAATAAGTGGAGTTGGGGGCCGTAGTGTAGCTTGAGAGAGTTGACCACCTTGACCAAGAAAGGAATAAAATCTTGAAGCTTCACCTAGCTCATTTCAAGAGCTTATAGTCGGCCAACCAAGGAGGGAAAGAAAGGAAAGAAAACCGTGAGAAAGAGAGGAGAAAGAAGAGGGAAAAGAGAGGAAAAAAAAAGGGAAAAACTTGGAGGAATTGTTTCTCGATCAAGCTTGCAATTATTTCTTGAGAAGTAGAACATTTGAACTCTTGGTTGCAAGAGGTTTTCTAAGAGGTATACTTCATTTTTGCAACTTCATTTTTGAGTTGTAAATGCTGAATTTGTGTGTTGAAGTGTTCAATAAGATGCATCGTGCTCGTATTTTCGTTTGTTGATGCTTAAGGGAAGTAGAGCAATTGATGTTATAGATTAATTGTGTTGCTTTCTTGGTCTTGAATTGGCTAGGGTTAGGGTTAGTTTCTTGGTTATTGCTGGGCTTTTCGATGATGAACGTTAGATGCTCGATGAAATGCATCGGCATCGATTTTGGTGAACAAGAAGTACATTAGGTGGATTTGTGATGTACTAATGATCGCCTAGGTGAATGTGTGTGTGGGTGTGTGTAGGTGTGTGTGTGCATGCAGGTGTGTGAGTGTGTGTGTGTGTGCGTCGAGTGTACATGGCGCTGCAATTACCTCTTTGTTGTTGCATTCGAGTCGCTTGCGTGCGTTTTGGTCAAATGGACGTGTACGGGCACAAAACAGCAAAACAGGGTTGTTGGACCTGCAGTTTGGACCTCGTTTTTCGTGTTGATCTACTGTGAGTTTGCTTCTGACCAAAACACGAAAATTTTAGCCTTTCATCCTAGCTTTCCAATGCACTTGGAATTTCCTGATTTCGATTTGTGAGCGCGGAGTTATGTCCGTTTGAAGTAAGCCTGTCGGAATTTCTGACGGAAAATTTCTGGGAAATGTTTCTGCGTTTTTGACCTTAAACGAGACAATATGGGCTAAATCTTCCTTCATAAAAGTTGTAGCTCGTTCTCTTAGCTTCGAAACGGCACCTCATACACCCTAATCCGATACTCATACCTCAAGTTATGAGCGATGGCGTACAGAGCGCCAAAACTGTTTTTCTGCACCTTCACCGTGTTTTCGTTTTCGCTATGTGTTCACCCGCTTTAGCCCAACGTCGCGTGTACTTTATTTTATCATATTATGTGTTTAGAGCAATTCTTAAGAGTTTCACGATCGAAGTTCACCACTTTCGCTTGAATCATTTTGCGGTGATTGAACAATGAATTGAAAATCGAAAAGTCACACTATCACTTTCACGTCTCAGGTGATCTTGTGGACGTGGAAAGACAAGGTTAAACTCCTGCATTGCTTGCTTGCTCAGCTGTGGTGAGTGTTCAAGTGCTTGTAATTTTAGTGCTCGAATATCTGCTAAGCATGCCTACTTGACTCGGTGAGCGTGTACTTTATCGCGCTCACCCCTACTTGTATTTACTTGAATCATTAAATGCTTGTGCGTGTGCTTGATATTGACATGTTAAAGCCAAACGGTTGTATGTACCACACTCAAGAGAGTGGGAGGTACCTCTCCTCCCGCTTTGGTCTGGTTTTGATTAAGTCGATCGGAGCGTAGTCTCGCCGACTCACTTACCGTGTAGTATGTACCACGCCTATGAGCGGGAGGTGCCGCCATCCCGACTTGGTTTAATGAAATGGTTTTGACGAAGGGTACAGGGGTGTAAGTAGACGGGTGAGAGTAAAGTGATTCTACGGTCAGTGAGATTGTGGTTGACGGAGTGTCAACATTTCTGTTGAAGACTGGCCTGAAGATGAACGGTGGAGCGGCAAACTGTATCCTTTTATTTTAGTGACTTTTTATATCTCTTTGTATGTTTTTCCTGCTTTCTATTGTTATTACTACATTCAAGTGCTATTGCTCTGTCTTGTTTTTGCATGAATTCTTGGCCTCACCGAGCTTTGCTCACCCCATAAGATTTGTTTTCCTTAATGTTTGGAAGGGACGGAAATCGAGAAGGCTAGTTTTGTGGTTTTTCTTCCTTTTGTATAAGTTTGAGGTTAGGGTTTATCTTGGATGGTTTGTACTATGTTGGAGTTGTTTACAACATAATCTTGGTGTAACTTTGGAGTTCATATGTTACGTGAGTCGTCGGTATCTCTTTTCTATGGTTTGATGGTTTATCTCTTGAGTCCTGGCGAGAGCTAGGCAGGCAGTCCGCTAACCCCTCTGGTTCGCCTCTGGGGAAGGTGGGGCTGTCACAATTACTTTTGCTAAAAATGATAATTTTGGTACATTTGAGTTGGGCTCTTGAATCCTCAACTTAGGTAGCTATCTTGAGGTGGCTTCTTAGGTAGCCGACTTGAGGAATTTTGTTGTGGTTGTGATTGTTTCTATGAGATGTGTTTATATTGCGGTTAGAAAGTAAAATGTTGGTGAAATCTTGAAGGAAAAAAAACCCATGCTAGCTGGCTGAAACTATAGCTGGAAATTTTGACTCTTGATCTTGAAATTTTATGATGTTTCTTGACTAGATTTTGCCCGAATAAATATGTATTATGTTCAATTATGAGTATATGCTTGATTGGAGTCAAATCTTGAATTTTGAATGGTGAAAAGTTGAGTTTTTCACTAATTTTTGAATGAAGGTATTATTTGGGCAGATTTGAGTATTTGAAATATTTTCGCTATTTTCATGATTTTCGTGTATCGAGATTTGGTGAAAATTGTATTGGATATGTGTTAAATCTTGATCCAAGTATAAGTGTTGAGTGTGAACCCAAAGGGGTGATTTTAGAAGTGAAAGACCTCACTTGATTTCGTCATCTTAAAAAAAATGAGAAGTTGCACGTACAGAGTACGTCGTTGGAAAATCTTATTTTAAATGATATGTCGATTTCAAATGGAATCTTTTATGTTATTTTCTGCTCGAGTTGACTACTTTTCACTCGAGAAAAATTGAAGAAAATTTTGGAAAAATCTTGGTTAAACAAATAACTATGTTATTTTGGTTTATTTTCGCAAATGGTTGGAGCGAAACTTATTCCCTTTCTTTACTTGTTTATAAGAAGTGTGGGCGACTTTGAAACTGAGCCAAATTTGGATTCTGAACCTTGCTATTTTGGTGGGTTTCCATGCATGATATATGATTTGAGATGGCTTATATTTTAGTTAAGTGACATGTCTTGTAACCTTGACTAGCTGATCCCTCAAATGGGGGTAGTATGCACTTTATCGCACTCACTCCTATTTGATTGGTGACATACATAATCTTGCCGTGTCGTGACATGTCGTGATTTGTCATGTGCATGCAAATTTTGGGAATTCCTGAGCCCTAGGGGCAAGTCGATCGAATCGAGCCATTGGGTAAGCTTAGGTCGAGGAGATTTGACGAACCATAGGGTTCATGACGTGACGTGTGCTCTGCACTTAGCGTATGGACTTATCCCTTTTGGAGAGCAATAATCAATTTATGTGTCTGAGCGGGAGCAAGTGCTACACCTATTTGGGTGGGAGTCACCTCTTAGTCCGTCTCCAATAATCAATTTATGTGTCTGAACAGGAGTAAGTGCTACACCTATTTGGGTAGGAGTCACCTCTTAGTCCATATCAGTCACCTTTGGTATGTTCGAGCATTACCCTTCTTGCGTGTTTGGAGTTGGGCCTCGGTGGGGGTTTTGGTGGAGTTAGGAGTAAGTGGAGTTCTACATGGTATTTATATGTGAAAGTTGACGGAGTGTCAACTACATGAAAAGTGCCCTAGCTTCATGGAATTTAGCTCTTAAGAGCTACCTGTATCCTCCCCTTGTGTTATTACTCGCTTTCTTTATTTATTTCTATATGTGAATTTTGAAGTAAAATTTTATATGTTCTATGTGAATTGCCTGTCTTTTGAAACTCACTGAGCATTAGCTCATTCTTTTAAATTTATTTTCCTTAACAGGGACTAAGAACCCGAGTAAAGGTGCCACTTGTTAGGGTTGGATCGTACTTTTGAATCTTGTCTAAGAAACTTGAATTTTTGTATTTGGGATTCCATTGTATATTAGGTACTTCAAAGTACATTTTGGGTTTGTAAGATGATCCTCTAATTGTACTTTGTTTATCTTGGGATTGTAAGGTTGAAGCAGTTAATTTATGAGTTGTTGATTGATGTAGATTGGTTATTGAAATTTTATTTTGAAGAGTTAGTGATCATTTGAGTGAGTGAATCCCTGTAAGAGTTGGGTAGACAGTCCACTAAGACCTTAAAATACGCCCTAGGGAGAGGTGGGGCTGTCACAGGTGGTATCATAGCATAGGTTTTAGATATTTGTAGTGTATCCTAAGCTAAAAGTTTAGGATACTGGCTTGTGAAAAGTAGGACTAGAGTGTTTCTAGTGCTTGATGGTTGGTAAGTGTTGCTGCTTGAGAGTTTCTTATATGAATTGATTTGATCGAGAGTTTGATGCTACTGTAATCGAGGCGTAAGAGTGACTCTTAGTGTTTGATTCACTTTTGAGGATTGACTTGACCCTGATTAGTATGAGTTGGAATGTCGAGGACAATACCCTTAAGAGGAAAAGATTGTAATGCTCCGAAAGTTAAAAGTGTTTTCGAAATGTATTTTCAAAGTTTCTACTTTGAATAAAATTTTATTTCTTAGTGATTGGAAAATAATTTATATATAATTTTATATCTTCTTGTTTCCGTTCAATTATTTTACGAATATTTGCAAGGGTTCAATTGACCTAGTCAAGCTTATTTGAGTATGCAAACTATATTTGGATGTAAATGAATGATTTATTGGCAAAGTTTCAGAGATATTTTGGAGGGAAACAATGAAAGCTTAACATTTGTCACAAAACTAATAGCTGAAGTTTTGACCAAATAACATAAATATCCAAGCTACCAAACCTTCCATCATTTTTCATTCTTCTTTTTTTTGTCTTCTTCTTGGACAAAATTTTGAGAGGAAAAAAAAAAGAAAAGGATCTCCACTTGCTTGGCTTCATTTTCTTGTCCAAAACTTGAGAGAAAAAGAGGCAAAACTGATTTCCCTCCATGAAGTTACAAATCAACCTTGGAAGAGAACCCTTGGTAGAGGACCCTTGGCTTCATTTTTTTCGGATGTCGGACTGTGGGTTTGGGTTGAGTGTTATGTACTTGCTTATGGTAGATTGTGGAATCTACTTGGTATGTCAGGCAGAAATGGGAATTGGATCGATTTATACCTTCGGTGGCCAACCTTGCTGTGAGTTGACTATATTCTTGTTTTGGTGCCTGAATACATCTGTGTCCTTTATATCTTAGCATTGTAAATGAAGTTGACTTTGCTGATAATAGTAACTCCTAGTTCCGTGATGGGTTGACCTAGTGAAACATTAAGTTATAAATTACTCTGTTGATTTTTCTGCTTTGATGTTCCATATGTTTTGTGAATAACTTGTTTTATTATTCATATAATGCCTTTGATCTTTACATGTATGGTACGTGGATTAGGACTCCATCCTACTATTTATTAATTTGGTTGACATCAACAATATGCAATATATTGCAATTGGCTATGTCTTATTCTTGTTTGAATTCGTCTTGTATATCTAAACCAGAAAAAAAAAAGAAGAAAAAAAGGAGATAGTTGGGGATGATGTTGGAAATATCATCAAGAGAGAGAATGAGACTTTAGAGGGATTCCTCTACCGAGAGAACTGATGAAGTTTGGAGACTTGTTGCAAGTGGAAAGTTGACTAGGGATTGAGTATAAAGTGGTTCGATGAATTTCCTTTCATGGATTAGTTCTCAAGTTAATCTAACGAAGATCTAGCTAAAACTTATTTTCATGGATGACAGGATGCTCGTACAATGGAATGTGGTGGTTAAGCTTTCACTTTATGGTTGGAAACTCATATAGTTCCCTTGATTCATTTAGCAGGGTACTAGTTGAGATTGAGTGAGGTGGTAATATGGTGAATTGGGAAACAAAGCGTAAAGAGTTGGAGGTTCTTCAAGAGGAGGTGGAATTTCAGAGGAATCTAGCTGAATATTGGGACGGACGATAGAAACAAGAATATGCAGAGAAAATCGAGCTGTTGAGCAAGTATGTAGGGGTGAGAACGAAATATGATGGGGTGTTAGAAAATTTGCACAATAAGCATGAGAAGATGCAGGTAGTCACTCAAAGTGTAACCCTTAGTAGCCAACTTGAAGGTGGCGAAAAAAGCTCCCGCGATGCTAACAAGAAATGTAAAGAAATTGGTGGGGACGCACATGCTACGCAGGATGGATGGAAGAAGAAAAGAAAAGTTACTACGTGTGACGTTTGTGGCAAGATACATACGGGAATATGTCATGTGATAACTAGTGCATGTTTTAAATGCGGCAAACTTGGACATCAAGTGAAGTATTGCCCAAACTAAGCGCTTAGCTTACGTTAAATTTGCTGTAATAATTAAAGTTTGCGACTTATGGTGATGTAATGGGATTAATTATATTTTGGTATATGGTTGTAACTTTTGGAAGTTATGTGTAGGGAACACTTAATGTAGTAATATGTATCTACTGCAAGACCGTTGAACTTGGTATTTGGTGTTTCAGTTGGTAGTATCAAATGTTGGTTTTTGTTTGAAATCAATGACTGCAAATTCATAGTTGGGTGTAAATAAGAGGTTCATCTATACTATTTTCTTTGCTATTAAGTGATTAAATTATTTGAGAAGTAATTTGAGGGATGCATAGTGGATAGGAGGAAAGTTTGAGTTTTCCCTTTTAGAGTGATTATAACAAATACTTGCACCAGACACTGATAATTAACAGTAAAACTTTCCATGTATGTTGAGGTGGAGATATTATTTATATGGGATAGCATTTGAGGTTTATACAGACCAAAAGAGCCTTGAGTAATTGTTTTCTTAAAAAGAGTTAAGTTTGAAATAGAAATATTGGGTGGAGTTTCTTGAAGATTACGATTGCACCATATGAAGCGCTTTATGGAAAAAGTTGATGGTCGCCAATCCATGGGGATGAAGTAAGAGAGAGAAAGATTTTTGAGATCCGATTACTATACCCTAGGTTGAGGAAGCACATGAAAAAGTAAAGTTAGTTCAAGAAGGACTCCAAACCGCTCAAAGTTATGCAGAAAATTGGAGAAAAGACTTGGAATTCGAAGTGAGAGAAAATGTAGAGTGATCACATCCGAGAACTTGAAGTTAGTATGATTGGGAAGTAAGAATGTACTAGTGATTTTGTAAGTAGTTCTATGAGTTCAATAATTGCATTGATTAAGGGAGAGATTTCTAAGGGATAAAATGCAGAAGTTAAAGTTTAATAAAGTGTAATGGCGAAGGTTATAACATAAGGAATCTGAGTGCTAGATCTAAAAGTTGAACCAATTGAAGAAATTGGAATTTCAAGGGTCAAGTGGGAAAATTTAGCCAAGGAGGCACTATGATACCTAGTCTTTCTGACTATACCTTGAGGATAAGGTGAAGTCAAAAGCTGTATCAATGATAAGAAATAAAGATGTGACTAAATGATTTATAAGAGTAGCAGTTATTCAAGTTGTGAGAATTACTTTGGAAGCTCGGTCTTAATTGCTAAGAAAGACGAGAATTTTAAGATTCATGCACGGATTATTAGATTTGAATTATACTACTGATCAGAGAGTGAATACTTTTGCTGTGTAATTATGAATTAATTAATCTATTATAAGTAACGAAAGTTCTTCTAAGATGAAATTTTATAAGAATATCGCCAATTGAAGATTAGCAAGGAAATATGCCAAGAGTATTATTATCGACTAACAAGGACATCATGGATTTATAGTGATGCCATAAGACTAACCACGGCATCAGCAGCATTCATGGGGCTAGTACACAGTATTTAAGTCTTATTCGGACTGCATTGTGGTAAATTTATCAAGGATACTATGGTACGTTTAAGATTCGAGAAGAGCATGAGCAACACTTGAAGATAGTGTTGCAAACCTTGAGGAAGTACTATTTGTAGGTTAAAATCCATGGAAGGTAAATTTTGGTGAGAACATAATTGGAATAAAGTGATCTTTGGGGTATATATGCATCTGGAGAGTCCCAAGTGATGACTTCCTTATAAGAGTTGAATTCAAACCATTGTCGATGAAATGAGTATTATCATGGAAGTTGGAAGATATCAAAGTAGAAGAGATGTTATCATATGAAGAATAGATTCTTGATAAGAATGTAAAGGACTTAAGATACAAGCAAATTTCTCTGGTTAAGGTTTTATGGAGAAATCATGGAATCCAAGAAGCAACATAGGGATTTGAAGAGGAGATCCGAAAGAAATATCCAGAGTGGTTTGTAAATTGAGGTATGAATTTCGAGAATGAAATTCTTTTAAGAGGGGAAGGATGTGAGGATCCAAAAAAATTTCTACTTTTTATCAAAAAAAATGAAAAAAATTAATGATAATAATAATTATATTATGTGTTTTCACGAAAACATTAGTACTTTTATGTATCGAGTTATCATTTTCTAATTTAGAGAATTTTTCATCAATAAATTGCCCAATTTTTGTTTCAGCCAATTTAAGTGTTAATTTTCGAGTTGTGATATGAATAGTAATCTAAGATGAAATTGAGCATATGCAAAGATTTTACAGAGATATATTTATGGTAGGACAGTGTCGGAAGGAGAAAATCCTGTAAAAGTTAGAGCGTCACTTGCTGACGTGACATAAAGTCAAGTTGGTGGAGTCAGCCACCAACTCTCCTTAAAACATGGAGAGCCTTGCCTTTTGTCCCCCTAATATCTTCCTTTTGTTCTATCTTCTCCTTCACTTTTCAGCTAACCAAGGGAGCAAAAGAGAGGGAGGGAGCCGAGGTAGAGAGAGAGAAATAGATAGAGAAAGGAAGCTTGTTTCTTCTTCATCTTCATATTCTTGTCCCTCAAAGACTCCATTTGAGAGCTCATTTTGCTCCTTTTCTTCTTGCTCCAGCACAAATAGAGAGAGATAGAGAGGGAGAGCTGAGAGAGAGAGAGAGAGAGAGAGAGAGAGAAATGTCTATCTTGCTCTTCTTCTTGATCTTTGAAGACTCCACTTGAAAAAATCACCAAGAAACAAGTAGATCTTTGGCTAATCTTGGAGGATCTTGAGGGTGCAAAGTTTGGAAGACAACTCTTGGGTAGACCCACACTTGATCTTACTAGATTTAACTAGATCTTGAGGTATGATGTTTAGATCTTTTAGTTTTAGCCTTGATAATGCTAGATCTTCTAGATCTACACTAGATCCATGGATTACTTTGGTTAGAAATGATAATTTTGGTGCATTTGAGTTGGGCTCTTAAATCCCTAACTTAGGTAGCTGTCTTGAGGTAGCCTCTTAGATATCGGACTTGAAGAATTTTGTTGTGGTTGCGATTGTTGCCATGAGATGAGTTTATCTTGCAGTTGGAAAGTAAAATGTTGGTGAAATCTTGAAGGAAAAAAAACCATGCTTGCTAGCCGAAACTATAGCTGCAAATTTTGACTATTGATCATGAAATTTTATGATGTTTCTTGACTAGATTTTGCCCGAATAAATATGTATTACGTTCAATTATGAATATATGCTTGATTGGAGTCAAATCTTGAATTTTGAATGGTGAAAAGTTGAGTTTTTCACTAATTTTTGAATGAAGGTATTATTTGGACAGATTTGAGTATTTGAAATAGGGATAATTTTAGAAACCTCCCTTGAGATTTCTCATAATATCACTTAGCACCCCTGAGATTTTTAAAATCTCACTTACCTCCCTTAGATTGACATTTTTTGTAACATTATAACCCCTTTCAAAGAAATGCAATAAAGATAAAACTTTTATTCCAATACTACCCTTGTATTATTCTACTTATGAAGTTTACAACAACAATAAAAAATAAATCAAGACTAAATTTTTATAAGGTGTAAATTTCTTGATTTAAACTATTTAATTTAGTTGTATTGAAACAAAAGTAAAATTTACACCTTGAAAAAATTACACCATGAAAAATTTATATGTATAAAGAGATTATTTTAGTTATCAATGTAATTTAAACTATATCATGTGTCAAAATTTTTTTTGAATTTATTAATTATAACTGTCCATAAAATTTTTTTAAAATATTCGCTAGTCACTAAAATCCTCCTAAATAGTTGATTTTGACTAGATTAAATTTATCCATGTCCTTTGTTATCCTAACATGATCTCGATGTAGAGAAATATATGAACCGTTATTATATAGCAATTTTTTTAATATACATTTTTTGGTTTGAAAATTTTATTTTTGGTTTGGCTTTTTTACTTAAGTAGTTATCAAGATCAAGGGTAATGCTGTCAATTGTGAATTTTGATAGGAATATTTAATTTTATCAAGTTGACAAGGGAGGTAAGCGAGATTTTGAAAACCTCAAGGGCGCTAAGTGATATTATGAGGAACCTCAGGGGAGGTTTCTGAAATCATCCCTTTGAAATATTTTGGCTATTTTCATGATTTTCGTGCAATAATCAATTTATGTGTCTGAGCGGGAGTAAGTGCTACACCTATTTGGGCAGGAGTCACCTCTTAGTCCGTTTCCAATAATCAATTGATGTGTCTGAACGGGAGTAAGTGCTACACCTATTTGGGTAGGAGTCACCTCTTAGTCCGTATCAGTCACCCTTGGTATGCTCGAGCATTACTCTTCTTGCGTGTTTGGAGTTGGGGCCCGGTGGGGGTTTTGGTGGAGTTAGGAGTAAATGGAGTTCTACATGGTATTTATATATGAAAGTTGATGGAGTGTCAACTACGTGAAAAGTGCTCCAGTTTCGTGGAATTTAGCTCCTGAGAGCTGCCTGTATTCTCCCCTTGTGTTGTTACTCGCTTTCTTTATTTGTTCCTATATGTGAATTTTGAAGTAAAATTTTATATGTTCTATGTGAATTGCATGTCTTTTGGAACTCACTGAGTATTAGTTCATTCTTTTAAATTTATTTTCCTTAACATGGACCGAGAACTCAAGTGAAGGTGCCACTCGTTAGGGTTGGATCGTACTTTTGAATCTTGTCTAAGGAACTTGAATTTTTGTATTTG
Organism: Gardenia jasminoides; assembly: GCA_013103745.1. NCBI lineage: Eukaryota > Viridiplantae > Streptophyta > Magnoliopsida > Gentianales > Rubiaceae > Gardenia > Gardenia jasminoides. The sequence continues at coordinate 23,264,668 of CM023100.1, read as the reverse complement.
GGATTTGATTGTATATTAGGTACTTCAAAGTATATTTTGGGTTTGTAAGATGATCCTCTAATTGTACTTTGTGTATCTTGGGATTGTAAGGTTGAAGCAATTAATTTGTGAGTTGTTGATTGATGTAGATTGGTTATTGAAATTTTTTTTTGAAGAGTTAGTGATCATTTAAGTGAGTGAGTCCTGACAAGAGTTAGGCAGGTAGTCCACTGAGACCTTAGGATACGCTCTAGGGAGAGGTGGAGCTGTCACATTTCTAATCCCAAAACCCAATCCAAAACCCAACTTCAAAACCCAGAGATAAGGGAACAAAATTTTCATTTTGAACTAACCTTAAATCCAATCAAAAGTCCAGCAAAAAAGAAAAAATATAGCCCAAAGGAAAGAAACCAAACCCTCAAGTTTAAACCCATTTCTTCCATACCAAAGAAAAAAAAAACTGCTCCTCACTAATCACCATGGCGGTACAGAATTTGTACTGAAACTATGGCTATTCCACTTGCTTTTCTTCAGTTTTGGTCTTCATTTCCCTCTAAGAAATTTTCGTACAAGCTAACTAGCAATTCAAATCTTATCCAATAACACCAAATCTCCTCATCAAAGGTTGCAAAGAGCAACACATCATCATTTTTGACATGGCTCAATCCTATCCGTCAATGGTAGGGTTTTCAAAGCCATAAAAAGGCCCTTTAGAGTTAAAGAGAGAGAGAAGGGAGAGTGGCGGCGGTAGTAGAAACAAAGAAAAAATGAGAAGGAAGAAAGAAAGAGAAAAAGGGTAGAAAATTTGCAGAAAAGGAAAAATCACAGGGTTGGCCGACTAGCCCTATTCATCCTCAAATATCTCTTCATATATTGATCCGTTTCGCATAATTCTTGTTGCTGCATATTCCTGGAGCATCCGAGAGCATTTTTCGTGTTCGACACTTTTGTGAAAATCCACTCTCAAGCCACTTAAAATCCATCCAAAGTCAACTAGTTGTCAACTTTTGACACCATCAGTTTCCAGAAATTTTTTTAGAACTTGTTCTTTGCATCGGATCCTTCAACCCCAAACCCTCTAAAAGTTTCAGGTAACTTTTCTAAACGATCCTCTTGTGATTTTTGATCAGGTTATCCCTTGAGTTTTGAATTTAGATTACCCAAAATGTCACCATGAAGTTGTTATGATTCTTTCCTTGGAATGTTTTATTGTTAAAAATTGTTACTTCAAACAAGTTTCTGATGAGTTAGGAAGGCTAAAGAAATGAATTTCTGTGAGAACCCTAGAAAAAAAAAGAAAATTTCAATTAAGAGCACCATTAATCATCTAGTACATTATTTCTCCCAAAGTACCCAATTTCGTGTGTACTGCATGGTTTAATTTAGAATTTCATTTTCCATGTTTTGTACGGACAAATGCATGAAACTTATATGGTTTTATGTGTGTCACATGTTAATTAAGGGATTTGATGGCAATTAGCAAAGATACCTTCCAATTCATGGCCAAGATTTAGCCACTTGTCAACCCATCCTTAAACCCTTGACTTAAGACTTCTATTTAAACCTTCCATTTCAAAAATTTGAACTAAACTTCCCTCTTCTCTTCTCTCTCTTGGCCGGCTACATGAAGAAGAAAAACCCAAAACCCGAAGCTAGAAATTGGTGGTTTTAGGGAAGGAAAAACAGCTTTAGGTAAAATCCAACCTAGATTACCACTTAGACCTCAAGTTTTGTTGCAAGAAGTGAAGCTCCTTGGTGGTTTTCCTCACTCTTCTAGAAAGGTAAAACCTCTCTCATCTACGCTTTAATGAGTCTTACATTCTAAGAGGATGTTAGTTAGACATAATTAATGTGTTTATGGTTGTTTGGAAGGAAGGATTATGGAAGGAAATCTTGAGTTTGATAAGTAGAGTTTGAGTTTTTATTGTAGGCCGCCAAGTGTTTGATGAAATGTTTGTTGAATTGTGGTGCCTTGATGATGGAGTTAATTGCTATTTTAGCATGTTAAACACCTTGTTAAGTGATGGAAATGACTTTAACGAATTGATTGAAGAAAATGTTCTAAGGCTGAATTTTCGTAGGAAATCAAGAATGAAAAACAGCGAACATACCGAGGTTATTGTTGACTGTAGAAAATGAGTTAGGGCCTGAGCCTTATATTGTTAGAAAGCTCTATGAACCTAGTTTTAAACGCCACTGACGGAGCTTGATTTCGATTTTCCTACGTTGAGTTATGGCTGTTTTCCCGAGACTGCTTGGCCAACCTGTCACTAATCTGGCAGTTTTCTTGCGACTTGGAGATTTGCCATTTTGACCTTGAATAAGCATGAATTGATATCTGACCTCTTCATGAAAGTTGTAGGGCTGTGTCTTCGGTTCGAAACACCATATAGTACACTCCAATATGATAAGTGTAGCTCCAGTTATGATCCAATTACTGAAGGGCGACAAAGCTATAACCCTTAAATCTTCACTTGTGAATCCTCATTCTTCACTTTCCACTTTTCTTAGTTCATTATGCCCTTTTTCCGCGCCATAACCTACTTGACTCATTGTTCTCCTGTAAATATGACATTTTCCCTTGTTATACACCCTTGATTTGAACTTGATACATTGTGACGGTTTAGATTAGCGAGTTAAGTGATGATTAGCATGTGCATTTTAGTTGACCTAAGTTTGGGATAGCCAAGCCTAAATGTGTCTTATTTGTTTGTTATTAGGCCTTGATGGTGGATGAAGGGAATCCCGGAGTGGATACCCAAAGTTGTTTTGAATACAAAGGTGAGTGTTCCAATGCTTGTTTACTTGTTAAATGTGACTAGTTGGGTTGTCTGATCTTGACCTACTTGATTATGTGAACTACTTGAAATTTGTTGGCTTGGACACTCTCTTGTGCTATTATGATCGAGACTAGTGCGTACTTTATCACACTTGATCTCTTTTGCTTGAACTATCTATCCTTGATATCGTGATACTTGTGGATTTGGCCATTACTTATATTTGATCTGTGAGTCGTTTGGGTAATACCCCATCGACTAATCTGTTTAGAAGCTTGTTTACCTGTGCTTGTTAACTGTGTCTGTGAAATGGCCACTTGCGTGATATCAGAAGGGCTAATCTTGTTATCAGTTCCTGGGACTCATGATCAGAGTCCACCCCATCGGCTCATTGGTCGAATCGGGCCAGTTAGGGCTTGGTCGAGTAGACTAATGATGCCCTTGGATCCTGTTTCTTGCTTTTGGTATACTCGAGTATTACCTCCTGTATTGGTGTTCAGGCCCGGTAAGGTGGGAGAATCGGTGAACGGGAATGGCTGGTGAGTGGGGTTCTACTGGACACTAATTCTTGCATTTCCTTGGTTGACGGAGTGTCAACGGACTTGGATCAAGCTGCTGCCGTGGAACTTGGCTCCTTAGAGCCACCTGTATCCTTTTATATTTAAATTTTTATTTAAGTGATCCTTGTGCACTGAACTTCCAGTAAGAGAAGCTTGAGTGCTGAACTCCTCGTGAGCACTGATCTCCGAGTCGAGCGGCTTGAGTAGTGCATGAGCACCATCTCCTGATTGACAGTGCTATTGTGATCACCCCTGTACTTATACTTGAAATTCCAAATTTTATGTGAATGTGCTAGTGTGATTATTTATCAAAAGTTTTGTGGTGCAAATATGCTAGTTGCTATTTTGCATGCCTGTCTTTTGGAACCTCACTGGGCTTTTAGCTCACCCTATTTTCTCTTTTGTTTTCCTTAGCAGGGGGATTTGCTTGAGTTTAGGGTTGGAAGTACGTGCGAATAATATAAGTTTTGTTGTTACTTTTGTTTAAGGGATGATATACTGTAAAACCTTATCATGGATAAGCTAGCTTTTGGTTTTGTACCCTTAATCCCCTGTTGAATTTTAAATTTGAACGGTGGTTTGAAACTTATGTAACTATGTTGGATGACTTTTGAATTTGGGAGAATTGAGTTCGGTAAGTTGGGTTGTTGGTTTATATTGGCTATCGAGTCCTGGCGAGAGCTGGGCAGGCAGTCAGCTGACCCCTCTGGTTCACCTTTGGGGAAAGTGGGGCTGTCACAGTTGGTATCAGAATGCCGGGTTCGGGTCTTTATGGGTAGTGCGAGTAAGTGTTTCTTGTTGCATGTGTGTGATCTGGTTCGTACGTCAGGCAAGAATGGGGATTGAGTTGCTTTACACTCTAGGGTGGCCAACCTAGGTGTGAACTGACTTAATTCTTGTTTTGGCGCTTGAGTACGAGTATGTCTTTTAGATTTTAGTGTTGGATATGAAGTTGAATTTGATAGAAAAGCGGAATTTTCTGGCTCCGTTATGGAGTATTTTGGTGATACCTCGTGGTTTAATATTGATAGTTGACTTGGTTTGTTGATTTGCTTGAATCGATGTTTGGCTTTTTCGTGTTGTCGTCATGTTTGATTTGTTTGAATTGCCCTTAGTATCTTGATTTGACTTGTTTAACTTGATACGACTTGTGGAGCATGTGGTAAGTTGTTGTTATCATTCATGTGTAGAGAGATTAATTGTGCGAGATGGAAACTGGGGGACAACGTCTGTGAGGGCCCCAAAATTCAGATTTTATTTTTAAAATGCATAATATTATTTATATTATGTTTATTTATTGAAATATGAGTGAATATATGTTTGAAGTGAATATTTTCCAATTTAGAGAATTTTAAACGAATTAGTTGCCGGTGTGTGGTTTTGGCCGAATTAAGTGTTTAATTTTCTACCGGAGCATGATTAGTGACTTTAAGTTGAAATTAAGCATAAGTAATGATATTTTAGAAATAATAATAAGTTTGGACAGTGTTTGAATGGAGTAGAACAGTGTAAGTTAGACTGCCGCGCGCGACGCGACATAAAGTGCCCAAAAAGCACTTTTTCCTTAAAATAGGGAAATGACACTTTTTGTCCCCCTTAAGACTTGACTTTTGGTCTCTTGAAGCTTCATTTTTTCCAGCTGCAATTTGAGCTTAGAGAGAGAGAGCAGCCGGCCATAGAGAGAGAAAAGAGAGAGATTGTCTTCTTGATTTTCTTCTTCTTCTTCCTTGTTTCTCCCAAGATTCAAACCACCATTGAAGCCCATCCTCCCCACCATTCCTTGCAGCCGAGAAAGGGAGGAGAGAGAGAGGATTTGGACCGGTTTTTGGAGAGAAAGAAAAGAGGTAAAGCTTGCACCTTGAACTTCCATTCTTTCCTTCAACTTGTATCTTGAATTTGTGAAGCTTGAGTGAAGATTTTGACTTGAGATTCATCCTCCATGGCAGCCGAAGAGAGAGAAAGAGGGTGCCATCCAAAGTTTGGAAGAGAAAAAGAAAGAGAAAAGTGAAGAAATAAAGTTTGTTTGAGTGGTGGGTTGCTTGATCGTGAGCTTGGAGTTGTAGATCACCGTCAAAGTTCGAAGATCTTGGATAAAGATCGAAGCTTTCATGGTTGTTGAGCTTGGAAGGGGTCAATTTTGAGAAGATATCACAAAGCCTCGGTGGATCTTGTCGGATCTTGTCAGATCTAGTCGGATCTGAAGGTATAAAGCTTGAACCTTGTAGATATAGCTTTATTAGTGTTAAATAGCTTAGATCTATGGTTGATTTTGGTAAAATGATCTCATCTGAAAAGATGAAGTTGGGCTCTTGAATTCCCAACCTAGGTAGCGGACTTGAGGACCTGATTGGGATTTGTATGATATTTGTGAAACGTATCATGTTGTGGTTAGAGAGTAGGATTTTGTTGTTGGAAATTGTGATAGAAAAATGTATGAGATGGCCAAACCCATACTTGGTGATGTTAATGGTGGATTTCGAAATCTTGTGATTGTTCTTAATGAATGTCTGCCTAAGAAACTACATGTCACGCTGATTTGTGAGTATATGACTTTTAAAAGATAAAAGTGAAGTTTCGTGAGTTTTGAATGAAAAATGTCATTTAAATGAATTTGAGTTCTTGTATTGTGACCAAATCTTATGATTTGAGAAATAAAGATATGGTTTGAAGTGTTTTCAAGTTATATTAAAGTACTATCAAAGAGTGAGTGTTGAGTTTGTGTTAAAAGTGATTTTGAGGTGATAAACCTCACCTAAGTGTTTTATTAAAGAAAATGTGAAAATAGTGCTTGGAGAGTACATCGGTGATGTGTCATACTTGAAATGAGATAGTGATTTTCCAAAGATCCATTTGAAACATTGTATTCGGAATGATTAAGTGATTTTCAAAGAGGTATTTGAAATACGATGTCATATGAAGTGAAAATCTTTCCTCGAGAGGATTTTGGGAAAAATGTTGATTGAAACTATAAAGGTGAAAACGAATTGTTTTAGTGAATGAGAGATGAAGTGAATCTCAACCATTGTTTTAAATTGTTTTAGGAAGTGCACAAGGAAGTGATTTTGACCCCTACGTGGAAGCCGAACCTTATTACTTCGGTGAGTTCCCATATATGTTATGTGATTCGTAAATATGATTTGATGTGTATTGGTCAAGTGATTTGAAGTGATTTTGGATTTTTAAATCGATAAGTGGGGTAGGGTGTATTTCATCGCACTTACCTTTATTTGAAATAAAAGTATTGTGAAAGTGTTTGGCAGTGTCCTATATGTGAGAGTTCTAACTCTCTTTAAATGAAAATCTCGTCATGGTTTGTAAATCAATGATTTGTTGAAGTGATTTGCTAGTGTTTACAAAGAAATGATTTACCACTATTTCCAAGTAAAATGCTTTTACCAGTGAAATAACTTGTGAAGGATCTGTCAGTGTTTCGACTCCCTTTCTAAAGGAATGATTTATTGAAGTAATTGACTATTATTTCCGAGTGAAATGCTCTATAAGTGAAATAGTGATTGAAGAGAATGTGACGTCGATGGGCGATGTCCCTCGACTAGTTTCAATGAACTAATGTGACGTCGATGGGCGAAGTCCCTCGACTAGTCTACTTTGTTGGCGAGTCCCTCAAGTAGTTCACGAAGTGATGTGGCGAAATCCCTCGACTAGTTTCAAGTAAAATAATGTGGCGTGGTTAAGTCCCCGACTAGTTTCAAGTGAAGTATTGTGGCGTCGTTGAGTCCCTCGACTAGTATGCGACGTCGTAGGGTAAATACCCTCGACTAGTTTCAATGAAATAAAGTGACGTCGTAGGGTGAATACCCTCGACTAGTTTGTGATGTCTTGGGTGAAATCCCTTGACTAGTCTACTTTGATGGGCAATGTCCCTCAAGTAATTGTACGAGTGATATCCATTGAAGTGTTTATTTACTTGATCTAAATTGTATACTTGAAATATGGTTTGAAGCTGTTTTAACGTGGAATTGTAAGCATTTTGGAACTCACTAGGCTTTTTAGCTCACTCTTTCCAAATTGTTTTCTTTAACAGGGACCGAGAGCCCAAGTGAAGGAGCCAACCTTTAGAGTTAGGGTTTGCTTTTGTATTGATGTGACAAACGTGGAGTGTGATTCCGAGAGCTTTTGTATTATGAGAATTTGAACGTTTGATAAGTATTTTATGTAATTTGGAGATTGTAAGGATGGTGTAATGTGATTGTAAGCTATTGTTGAGTTTAGATTTGAGATTCGAATGTTAGTTTAATGTTTTAGCGATATTTATGTGAGTGAGTCCTGGCGAGAGCTAGGCAGGCGGTCCACGGATACCTTAGGTACGCCCTAGGGAGAAGTGGGGCTGTCACAACGTCGGGGACGACCGCGTAGGGCTAGACAGCCCCAAGACCAAGGGAGTGAGAGAGAATCTGTGGCCACTCAAAATACTGAACCAAGGGCTGAAGTGGGAGACCAAGTGGCCACGGCCATAAACTGAATGACTGATCTTTTAGCACGATTAGTGGATCACCAAGGCCAAAACCCTAATAATCAACCTAGGAACACTGAGAATCCTGTAGAAGGAGAAGATAGAGCACTAGAACGATTTTATAAATTTTCTCCACCAAAATTCCTCGGAGGACCTGACCCTGATGTGGCGGAGAGTTGGTTAGATAAAATGATTGACATCTTTGCAGCCCTTAATTATACTGAAGAGAGGCAAGTGGCCTTTGCTGTATTCCAATTCGAAGGAGCAGCTCGATCCTGGTGGAATATGATAAGAGCAAGATGGGAGAGAGAGACCGACGCCGAGGACTTGGGCCAACTTCAGGGAATTTAATAAGAAATTCTTTCCCTATTGATCCAAGAACAGGGAAGATGCTTTTATAAGACTTACATGGCAACTCAAGTGTTGCCAATATGAAACACAGTTTACCAAGTTATCCAAATTTGCCCCTGAGTTGGTGGTCACCGAACAAAAAAAGGATAAGGTGATTTGTACAGGGACTGAATGTGGAAATTCAGAAGGATTTAGCAGCAGCTCAGATCAATACATTTGGAGAAGCTCTGGAAAAAGCTTAACGGGTGGAGAGTGCAACTCTTCAAGTCAAGGATTTTCAGACAAGGAAACGAGGAGCACCTAGTTAGAATCTTGGATAAGTTGATAGTAAACAAGATGCACCACCCTCCAAGATTAGAAAAGGAACAAGTGGAACAAAACTCCTGAAGACATCAGGAGATGCTTCGGTTGGAGTTCGCTTGATTTGTGGATATTGTGGGAAACCCAATCATCATGAGAATGAGTGTAGGAAGAAAGGACGAAAATGCTTCCGTTGCGGCAGTTCTACGCATCAAATTGCTGACTGCCCAATTAGCCCAAATGAGCCCCGAAAAGAGAAGGATATGCAACAATCAGACATAAGGTAAGAATTTCGAGGACGAAATTCTTTTAAGGGGGAGAGAGTGTGAGAACCCTAGAAAAAAAAAGAAAATTTCAATTAAGAGCACCATTAATCATCTAGTACATTATTTCTCCCAAAGTACCCAATTTCGTGTGTACTGCATGGTTTAATTTAGAATTTCATTTTCCATGTTTTGTACGGACAAATGCATGAAACTTATATGGTTTTATGTGTGTCACATGTTAATTAAGGGATTTGATGGCAATTAGCAAAGATACCTTCCAATTCATGGCCAAGATTTAGCCACTTGTCAACCCATCCTTAAACCCTTGACTTAAGACTTCTATTTAAACCTTCCATTTCAAAAATTTGAACTAAACTTCCCTCTTCTCTTCTCTCTCTTGGCCGGCTACATGAAGAAGAAAAACCCAAAACCCGAAGCTAGAAATTGGTGGTTTTAGGGAAGGAAAAACAGCTTTAGGTAAAATCCAACCTAGATTACCACTTAGACCTCAAGTTTTGTTGCAAGAAGTGAAGCTCCTTGGTGGTTTTCCTCACTCTTCTAGAAAGGTAAAACCTCTCTCATCTACGCTTTAATGAGTCTTACATTCTAAGAGGATGTTAGTTAGACATAATTAATGTGTTTATGGTTGTTTGGAAGGAAGGATTATGGAAGGAAATCTTGAGTTTGATAAGTAGAGTTTGAGTTTTTATTGTAGGCCGCCAAGTGTTTGATGAAATGTTTGTTGAATTGTGGTGCCTTGATGATGGAGTTAATTGCTGTTTTAGCATGTTAAACACCTTGTTAAGTGATGGAAATGACTTTAAAGAATTGATTGAAGAAAATGTTCTAAGGCTGAATTTTCGTAGGAAATCAAGAATGAAAAACAGCGAACATACCGAGGTTATTGTTGACTGTAGAAAATGAGTTAGGGCCCGATCCTTATACTGTTAGAAATCTCTATGAACCTAGTTTTAAACGCCGCTGACGGAGCTTGATTTCGATTTTCCTACGTTGAGTTATGGCTGTTTTCTTGAGACTACTTGGCCAACCTGTCACTAATCTGGCAGTTTTCTTGCGACTCAGAGATTTGCCATTTTGACCTTGAATAAGCACGAATTGATATCTAAGCTCTCATGAAAGTTGTAGGGCTATGTCTTAGTTTCGAAACGCCATATAGTACACCCCAATCCGATAAATGTAGCTCCAATTATGATCCAATTATTGAAGGGCGGCAAAGCTGTCACCCTTAAATCTTCACTTGTGAATCCTCATTCTTCACTTTCCACTTTTCTTGGTTCATTATGCCCTTGTTCCACGCCATAACCTACTTGACTCATTGTTCTCCTGTAAATATGACATTTTCCCTTGTTATACACCCTTGATTTGAACTTGATACATTGTGACGATTTAGATTAGCGAGTTAAGTGACGATTAGCATGTGCATTTTAGTTGACCTAAGTTTGGGATAGCCAAACCTAAATATCTCTTATTTGCTTGTTATTAGGCCTTGACGGTGGACGAAGGGAATCCCGAAGTGGATACCCAAAGTTGTTTTGAGTACAAAGGTGAGTGTTCCAATGCTTATTTACTTGTTAAATGTGACTAGTTGGGTTGTTTGATCTTGACCTACTTGATTATGTGATCTACTTGAAATCCGTTGGCTTGGACACTCTCTTGTGTTATTATGATCGAGACGAGTGCATACTTTATCACACTCGATCTCTTTTGCTTGAACTATCTATCCTTGATATCATGATACTTATGGATTTGGCCCTTGCTTATATTTGATCTGTGAGTCGTTTGGGTAATACCCTATCGACTAATCTATTTAGAAGCTTGTTTACCTGTGCTTGTTAACTGTGCCTGTGAAATGGCCACTTGCGTGATATCACAAGGGCTAATCTTGTTATCAGTTCTTGGGACTCGTGATTAGAGTCCATCCCATCGGCTCATTGGTCGAATCGGGCCAGTTAGGGCTTGGTCGAGTAGACTAATGATACCCTTGGATCCTGTTTCTTGCTTTTGGTATACTCGAGTATTACCTCCTGTATTGGTGTTCAGGCCCAGTAAGGTGGGAGAATCGGTGAACGGGAATGGCTGGTGAGTGGGGTTCTACTGGACACTAATTCTTGCATTTCCTTGGTTGACCGAGTGTCAACGGACTTGGATCAAGCTGCTGCCGTGGAACTTGGCTCCTGAGAGCCACCTGTATCCTTTTATATTTAAATTGTTATTTAAGTGATCCTTGTGCACTGAACTTCCAGTAAGAGAAGCTTGAGTGCTGAACTCCTCGTGAGCACTGATCTCCGAGTCGAGCGGCTTGAGTTGTGCATGAGCACCATCTCCTGGTTGACAGTGCTACTGTGATCATCCCTGTACTTATACTTGAAATTCCAAATTTTATGTGAATGTGCTAGTGTGATTATTTATCAAAAGTTTTGTGGTGCAAATATGCTAGTTGCTATTTTGCATGCTTGTCTTTTGGAATCTCACTGGACTTTTAGCTCACCCTATTTTCTCTTTTGTTTTCCTTAGCAGGGGGATTTGCTTGAGTTTATGGTTGGAAGTACGTGCGAATAGTATAAGTTTTGTTGTTACTTTTGTTTAAGGAATGATATACTGTAAAACCCTATCATGGATAAGCTAGCTTTTGGTTTTGTACCCTTAATCCCCTGTTGAATTTTAAATTTGAACGGTGGTTTGAAACTTATGTAACTATGTTGGATGACTTTTGAATTTGGGAGAATTGAGTTCGGTAAGTTGGGTTGTTGGTTTATATTGGCTATCGAGTCCTAGCGAGAGTTGGGCAGGCAGTCCGCTGACCCCTCTGGTTCGCCTTTGGGGAAAGTGGGGCTGTCACAATTTCATACTTTGAAAATCTTTAGATAGAAAAACAAGATTTCAAAGGTTTTCTTGAGGCAAAAATGGCAAAGTTTGATTCAATGGTTTTTAGGCAAGAAACTTTAGTGCATTTTGCTTTCTATCATCTAGGGAACGTTGGCTATGTATTTCCCCTTAATTTTTGTTTAGTTTTTTAGAGAGAAAATAAGGTATGAAGATATGGTTTTGTTTCTTGAATTTTACTTCCTTTGTGATGTATTTAGGTCCATTTTTATATTGTAAGCATGTTTGGAATGAGGAGAAGAATCGATTTATGTAAATAGTTAGTTTGAAAAGCTGCCGGAATTTGTTTCCTGTGAATTTCTAGCCACTTTGGCCTGAAATTTCTAGAATCCAGCCACTTTGGTCGAAAATTTCCAGAATCTGGCGAACCCTTTTTTGCTTTCCTTTTTCGTTTTTGTTTGTTGGTTTTCTTGATTCCATAATGAAAGAAAATACATAAGGTTGTTAAAATTGGTATTGGGTTTTAGTGCGGGCTAGATTAATGTGTTAAAATGGGATTTCTTATTGGTTTACTCCATTTATCTAGTGGCTATTCATGAGCTAAAATTTGGGCTTATGGCTAGATTTTTTATTATTCTTTTTTGGGCAAAAATGTGAGTGGCCCAAACATTAAAAACAAGAATGAAAGGAAGAAAAGGCCCATATATTCTTTGTTTGTCTTTAAAATAGATTTGCGATTTGAACCCTGAATTTCTATGTTATTGTAATACGGCCCATAAAACTTTCAATTCCTTTCACTTAGGTCCCTATTTTAATTACATTTTGAAACCAACTTTCTTTTTATCTAATTTTGACCCCTAATATTTTGGAAAATTATGTTCAGACCTAAAAAATTTCAAATATTTTCAATTTAACCCCTAACAGAATATTACTTTTTACAATTATGAGTGTTTCCTCTCTTTAAATGTTAGTTAAGCTTCTCCATAGTACATTTCATTTGCCTTTGGAGTTCTTTGAAATCTTTTTTCATTATCTAATATGTTAATATAGCTTAATTTATTTTGCTAGTTATTACTTGTTTTAAATTTGGTGAGTTTTATTAATAAATCAGATTTTTGACATTTTATGATTAATTGTCGAATAAATTGGTACCTTGATCCCTTTGTTAACTATGAGTAATAGAGTGGTTTCCATCTCATCATTGAGCCATTATTTCAAAGAGAGGTAATCTTGATACCTTTAAATCCCAATTGTGTGCTCCTATGTGAATCAATGTGCTCATACATGTTAATGCTTATTTTATGCTATTTTATTATATTCCTTTATTTTTCTTTTTCTTTTCTTTCCTTTTATTTATTTATTTATTTGTTTTGAATTTTTATTAATGTAATTCAAGTTATGTAATTATTTAAAGGGTACTCAAATACCCGAATCGTAATCGATAGGCTTTATTTTACAAATATTGTAAATTAGATAAAAAAAATGTAATAGATAGGTTAGATAGGTCTATATTCCTGTGTTTTCCCTATTTAGATTATAGTTAGGATCCCCAATGTAATAGATAGGGTTTATGTGTTTTGTGCGTTTATATGTTTATGTGCTTATGTGTTTACCTGCTTTCCCTGGGATTTTGCATCTAGATATCATAATTATGTGTTATGTGCCCTATGTGTTCTTATGTGTTTATTTACTTTATGCTTTATAAGTTTTATTTTAAATAATGTATGACGTCACCACACTAGTCCAACGCTAGTTGTGGCTACCTCCATTTTCACACTAATCCAATGTTAGTTGTGACTCGTAGAAAAGGGCTAGTCCAATGCTAGACCTCTTAGGTTTCACATGCGCTAGATTTACGATTGTGTGACATCCATGCCATTTCATGTATATTTTCCATTTTAGGATCTTTGTTCATCATTTGCATGCTAATCCCCCTACTATATTTCCTAATCCTTTTATATGCGCAAATCATTCTATTTAGATTTGCATTTCATCTAGAAAGTTAGAACAAATAAATTCATGATGTAAGGACCCGAAATTTCATGAATTATACACCCGAATTTTCTTGAATTACTTGCTCATATTTTTTCTGAGAACCCTAAATTTTTCATGAATTATTTGTCATTGTATTTATTCAAGTGCATATCATTTTCTTTAAACGTTGGAAGCATAAAATTTTCCTTAAGTGCATTATTTTCCTTTAAGTACTGTATTTTGTATGTATTGTATGAAATTAATTTGGAATTGTATTTTTCATATTTCATGTAGCCAAATACATAAACTTATATGGTATTAAGTGGATCACATTTTACATTAAGGGATTTGAAGACAATTTGCATAGATTTTATTCCATTCTTGGCCAAAACTTGGACACTTGTCAACAATCTACACAACCTTGACTTAAAGAGATATTGGGCATTCTCGAAAAACAGTTGGTAATTTTTTTACCGAAAAATAAGTTTAAATCTATTGAATTTCTTTCTTCTTTTTTTTATTTTAGATAAAAATAGGTTTTGAATCGTTAATAAATTCATATATTCTATTATAGAATATAGAGTCGATTGAATATGTGTATCTAGGGAGAATTCACTTTGAAGCGTTTACTATTCCCTAGATACACATATTTCACAATTGAATTAAGAAAGACCCAAAGTTAGGGATTTATCAATAGGTAATGTTGCACCAATACCCAACCAAAGGCCGGTACCAATCAAAAGACAGGTTTGTCGACGGAAATGGGTTTTGAAATTTATTAACATTCTCTAAAAAAGGTACCGCATTAATCCCAGTAATCTGAAACCATTAAAAGAACACCCAACAATTTATTTGGTACGAAGTATTTGAAATACTGGAAAGAAATACCATTCGGTAATATTTCCAAAGGAGTTGCAAATGGATCTCGCGGTTCACCAACCATTGATGGTTCTAGAACCGCTAAGCCTACGTTACATGCAATAGTACCTAGAATTACTACTGGAAAAATATATAAAAGATCATTGGGCCATGCGGGCTCTCCATAATAATTATGACCCATACCTTTAGCCAATTTAGCTCTTAATACAGGATCATTCAAGTCAGGCTTTTTTGTTATTGGGATAGGTGAATTTTTATGGATCCATCCCCCAAAGGAACCGGACATGATAATTTTTCATCATCCGGCTCGAGTAAGAATCAAAAGAACCAAACCAGATAAAGTCTATATATTTTACCTATATTATATCCACACATATATAAAGGGTTCAATGTAAGAAAAATTTTACTGAATTCTTTTTCTGGAGTTGCAAATATCGATTCCAAAGAATTCATTTCTTACAAGTAAATACTCAATACCCAAGTAGGCTTACAAAATTAATCATGATATGATCAAGTGCTTTCTGGGTCATCTTAGACCTTACGATTGGTATTTATTCACCAATATTTGTAAATACACACCAAGGGTTTACTTGTTACTAATATAGTCTAACCTCTGTTCTCCTTTAGACCCCCCGTTTCACTCCGATAGTATTATGTCATATCAATGCAGAGGAAATGAATGCATTTTCATACTATTAAATCTTAAGTTAAGTAAGTGAAATAGATAAACTAAAAAAAATAGAGTTTATCTATTTCACTTATTATACTGGATCTTACGGAGCCTGCTCATGTACAACATGATTCGGATCTGATCATAGAAATAATTCTCTTCAAGCGAACCAGCCTATCCTCTCCTCTGTATAAAGCTTACGCGGTGGTTGGAACAAAGACACACTTGATTGTGAATTCCAATTCCAATGTGGCAGGCCTATAACTACATAGACTAATCAACAGTTCAAGTCACACACTCCCATAATCCACTTTCTCTTGAGAGAATTCCCCCCGACCCCAGATATTTATTTGGAGGAATAGTTGAAGGGAGATATCCAAATACATGTTTTATTATTTTCAATAATCCATACTTATAGCAATGAAATACTATATATTCCTCCTCAAAATGATAAATGACTTATTTATTACAAAATATAGGCTTCTCTATAGTAATGAAATACCCTATTTAATTATCATTGGAAAGTGCATTAACATAAATACCGGCGGTAAGAAGTGACAATACAAAAGTGTGTAAACTATAAAACGAGTCAAGGTGGATTGTCCCACACTAGCACTTCCAGCAATAATTCTACCAAAGGCAATCCTATTACAGGAATAGCTTCAGGTACACCTGTTACAATTTTTACTGCCCAATAACCAATTTGGTCCCGAGGTAAGGAATAACCGTTACACCAAAGATGCGGTCAATACAGCGAACCACACCTGTAACCAAGTCAATTCGAGGTTTTAAATCCACCGGTGAGATACACACGAAAAACATGAAGAATCATCATTAGGACCATCATACTTGCTGACCATCGATGAACTGACCGTATTAACCAACCAAAGTTAAGCCATTATGTATTGAGCAGAAGCAAAAGCCTCGAACGGTTGGACGGTAGTAAAAGTCATAGCAAATCCGTAGCAACTTGGACTAAAAACAAGTAAGCGTAATTCCCCTAAACAATAAAATATATTAACGTGGGAGGAACGTATTTACTAGTTATATCATCTGCAATCGCTTGAATCTCGAGACGTTCTTCAACCAATCATAGACTTTATTGAGATAGGTGGAACCCCCCCTGAGAACCGTATGTGAGACTTTCATCTCGTACAGCTCAAGCAAAAATACCCCAACACTATTTCCAACGGATATGTAATAGAAAGTTTGAAACTTTTTTGAATCAAAGATTCAATCTTCTCGTCTCAAGGTATGAAAAAGAAAACCAAAGCTCTTCTTTGTTTAGGCGATAATACCAAAATCTCAAGTTGGCTCCGCCTTTATGTTGATCCCACGGGCCTCTTGAATCCTCTCCTTTCCTATTTCATTTTGACTTTCTTTTTTATTTATATATAATGTTTATTATTTGTAATGTTTATTACTTGTTTTTTATTGTATTAATAGGAATTCTCTTGTTAAGAACCCTATGAATTGATTTTAAAACCTCAGATTCATACTAGAAACGCGATGATTCAATAAAAAAACTCTAAGTTAAGTCAAAGATTCCCGGTAAGAACCCTTGGACCATCACTTATTCCACGAATAGATGGAATGATTAAAACTCAAAGAAATTTTTTGTCTTTTTTGTCAAAATCGAAATAGAAAAAAACCTTTCGATTTATATTTATAAAATTGAATTCCTTTTGAAAACTGAAAATTTTTTGAGTCCGGATATGATACGAGGTTTGAACATTAAGTATGAATCATAGTTCAAATATTTCTTAATCTATTCTGTATATTCCGTGTTCCAGATACTAAAATAAAATATCCGACGAAGTAAAACCATCTCTATCAAGATGATAGACCCATTCTCTGTAGATCTTCTCGATCCAATTCTTTTTTGCCCCAGGTATATAATGGTAGAAACTTTTATCGCAGACCTTCTTTTCCAGACATGCAGTTTGAAGAAACTCATTTACATCAAAATTATTATTATTCAGGAGAATCAATAGATGAATGGAATATAGATGGTTTAACTGAACATCAAATCTTACAAATAATTCAAAATATGAGTATGGCTGTTAGCTCTTTCAAAGGAAAAGGTCATAACGATAGAGAATGTGCCCAACTTCTTATATCATGATTTTCAGGAATGCTAAAAAATTGGTGGGATAATTATTTAAATCAAGAAGAAAGAAACTATATATTAACTGCAACAAAACAAATGATTCTAGATACTGCAAGTAGCAGTATAACTCAAATAGATCAAGAAATGACTATTACCAGTAGAGAATCTGATTCAGTTCCAACTTTAATATTTGCAATTTGTAAACATTTTATAAGAGATCCAAATAAGTTACAAGAAAGGAGTTCTGAAATTTTAATTAATTTAACTTGTCCAAAATTACATGATTTCAGATAGTACAAGGATATGTTTCTTACTAAAGTATTTTTAAGAACTGATTGCAATCATTCTTATTGGAAAGAAAGATTTTTAGCAGGACTTCCAAAATTATTTGCAGAAAAGCTAAGACAAAAAATTAGAAGCATTCATAATGGTGAAATCCCTTATTCAAACCTCACTTATGGAGATTTAATAAATTATATTAATGCTGAGGGACTAAGTTTGTGTACTGACCTTAAATTAAAATCAAAGATTAAAAAGGAGGAACTTGAAGCAAGAAAAGAGTTAGGATCGTTTTGCCAACAATATGGTTATGAAAAGATAGAAGCTCCATCTACTAAAAGAATTAAAAGATCAAGATCCACTAAGTCTAGGACAATGTCAAGAAGTCGATCAAATTCCTATTATTCAAGACCAAATAAAAGTAATAGAAGCTCCAGTAAGATTAATAAAAGGGTTAGTTTTTCAAGAAATGCCTCTTTCAAGAAAACTAGTTCAAAAGGAAAATCTATACCCCGAGCCTCATCTCAAAACTCTACATTAGTATGTTTTAAATATGGAAAACTAGGACATATAGCTAGATATTGTAAAGTTAGAGAAAAAATAAATGCAATAGAATTAGAAGATCAAATTAAGAATCAAATACTAAATATATTAGATAATAATTTTGAAACAGAATCAGAAGAAGATGAAATATATGAAGTACAAGAAGACTCAAATAATGAATCTCCAGCCAATAGTTGTGAATGTATAGGTACATGTGATTGCGGTTATTCAAGCATTAATGTTATTTCAAGAGATGATAAACAATTCTTTTTAGAATTAATAGATAAGATAAATGATAATGATGTAAAAAGAGAATATTTATTAAAACTAAAAGATATTGTTATCAAAGAAGAAAACTTTAAAAATATTGAACCTTTTAACTTAAAAGAAGTTTATAGTAGATTTAAGCAGGCACAAATAAATATTTCTACTCAAGATCTTCAGAAAGAAATAAAACAATTAAAAGAAGAATTGAGACTCATTAAAACTGAAAATTATGATATAAAATATCAACTTTTAGCTTTACAAACAGAAGTGCAATTACTCAAAGAAACCAAAGAAAAAGGAAAAGAGAAATTAGAAGAAAAAATAGAAATTAATAATAACGAATATTTAATTGCTATGATTCATGAAGTAAGATTTCAAAGATGGCATATTCCTGTTAAAATAGTTATAAATAAAGAAGTGTTTTTAGATATCATAGTTTTATTAGATTCAGGAGCAGACTTCAATTGTATAAGAGAAGGTTTAGTTCCAACTAAATATTTTGAGAAAACAACTGAAAAATTAAAAGGAGCTAATGAACAAAGATTGAATGTTAATTACAAAATATCAAATGTACATGTTTGTAGAAATAAAATTTGTTTTCAAAATACTTTTATACTGGTCAAAGATTTACATCAAGAAGTTATATTAGGAACTCCATTTATTACCCAATTGTTTCCACTAATTATAACTGAAGAAGGAATTACCACAAAAGTACTCGATCAAGAAGTCTATTTTTCATTTGTAGAACCACCCTTGATAAAAGAAGTCAGTACTTGTCAAACTGCTTCGATAATAAAAGAGAAAATTATATGTAACATTTCCAAACAAATAGAATTTTTAAAGGAAGAAGTAAAATTAAACAAAATTGAAGAAAAACTACAAGATAAAAATATTCAAAGCAGAATAACTGAAATTCAAAATAGATTCAAAAAGGAAATTTGTTCAAACCTACCTAATGCTTTTTGGGATAGGAAAAGGCACATGGTAAAATTACCATATATTCCAGAATTTAATCAAAATAATATTCCTACTAAAGCCAGACCTATTCAAATGAATCCTGATTTATTAGAATATTGCAAAAAAGAAATACAGACTTTACTAGAGAAGGATTTAATAGAACCATCTAAGTCTCCTTGGAGTTGTTCAGCATTTTATGTAAATAATAGTGCTGAAATAGAAAGAGGAGCGCCCAAATTAGTTATAAATTACAAATCTTTAAACAAAGTTTTGTTATGGATTAGATATCCTATTCCAAATAAAAGAGATTTGTTAAAAAGAATTTATGGATCAATTATTTATTCAAAGTTTGATATGAAATCTGGATTTTGGCAAATACAAATTGCTATTGAAAACAGGTATAAGACAGCTTTTAATGTTCCGTTTGGGCAATATCAATGGAAAGTTATGCCCTTTGGTTTAAAGAATGCTCCATCAGAATTTCAAAAAATTATGAATGATATTTTTAATCCATATTCAACATTTATTATAGTTTATATAGATGATGTTTTAATATTTTCAGATTCAATTGATAAGCACTTTAAGCATTTAGAAATTTTTTATAAAATAGTTAAACAAAATGGTTTAGTATTATCTGAATAAAAAATGAGTCTATTTCAAATAAAAATTAGATTTCTTGGACATGACATTAATGAAGGACAATTTAAACCTATTGGTAGGTCTTTAGAATTTGCCAGTAAATTTCCAGATGAAATAAAAGACAAAACGCAATTACAAAGATTTTTAGGATGTTTAAATTATGTTTCTGATTTTATAAAAGATTTAAGAATAATATGTGAACCTTTATATTCAAGATTAAGAAAAAATCCTAAACCATGGACTCAAGAACATACTAAGGTTGTCCAAAAGATAAAACAAATGATTAAAAATTTACCATTCTTAGGCATTCCTCATCCTAATGCATTTATGATTGTAGAAACTGATGCATCTGAATTAGGATATGGAGGTATTCTTAAACAAAATAAGCATATCACATCATATCAACATATGCATGACTCCAGCATTTATTCAAGATATAAAGAGCAGCTAGTCCGATATCATTCTGATATTTGGATTGGAGCTCAAAAGAATTATTTAACAATAAAAAAGGAGATATTATCTATAGTTCTATGTATTTCAAAAGTTCAAGATGATTTGATAAATAAAAGTTTTTTACTAAGAATAGATTGCAAAGCAGCAAAAGATGTTTTACAAAAAGATGTGAAAAATATCGTTTCAAAACAAATTTTTGCTAGATGGCAAGCTATATTATCCAATTTTGATTTTAATATAGAATATATCAAAGGAGAGCAAAATTCGCTTCCAGATTTCTTGACTAGAGAATTCTTGCAGGGCAATGTCGAAAAGACCAGAGTATAGCCCAGAGTTTAAGCCTACTCGACCTCAGTTAACTTATTCAAGCCTGCCTAGCCCTCCTCCCTCTCCTCAAGCTTTAATATTAACCCAAGCTCTTATTCCAAGAAATTCTTCTCCAGCTACTTATATTGGTGCTATCAAAACACCATCTCCTTTTATTCCAAAATTTAATCCTAGACCAGAAATGTCCAATAAACCTACTCCAAGACCTACTGTTTCTCCTTCTCCAACTTCAAGCAGTCAGCCAATCCAAGCAAATAAATCAGCCTATTGTCAAAATTATTTCTCTAAGATAGATGAAAGCATTCTCGCAGAAATAGAGCCTACCTTTTATAATAAATCTTATCCCGAACTTATTCAAATCTTCTTTCATCCTAATCTATTCCATTTCTCTGAAACCCCTTTTAAGACAAGAAAATTTTATGAGAAAATTCTCATTGAGACAGATTCACTAGAACCTCCTAAATGGTCTCCTGAAAATGTTCCTGAAGAATAAGCCAATTATCATAAGATCAAGTTCAAACGTATTCTCAAGCCTACAGAATAGCCAGTTTCTGGATATCAAACTCAAGTTCAATTCAAAACTCCTTTTAAACCTTCAGTTTATACTTCTTATGATTATATCAAAGCTGTTGGTGCAATCCTTTACTTTAAACCTTTTTCTCATTCTTGGTCCATCCAATTATTACCATCAATTACCCATGAGATTCCTTTAGACGATGATTTAGGTAATATATGAAAGGATCAAACGCATAGTCGATTTCATATATTACCTAAGTCAATCGAATCGCAGCTAGCTGTGAGGTCCTAGTCGATGAGATTTGATGAACCATAGGGTTACATGACGTGAAGTGTGCTCTAGACTTGGCATATGGACTTGTCCCTTTGGAGAACAATACATAATTTATGTGTTTGATGAATGGGCCCGACTTGGGTTTTGGTAGGAGAAAGGAGAAAGTGAAGTTCTACATAGATATTATATGCGAAAGTTGATGGAGTGTCAACTACATGAAATGTGCTCAAGTTTCAGGGAAATTAGCTCCTGAGAGCTACTGGTATCCTTCCCTTGTATTGTTACTCGCTTTCCTTATTTGAATTTAAATGCAAATTTGAAGTGAAATTTTCAAATGTTCTATGTGAATTGCATTCCTTTTTGGAACTCACTGGGCGTTAGCTCATTCTTTTAAATTTGTTTTCCTTAACAGGAATTGAGAACCCGGTAAGGTGCACTAGCTAGGGTTGGATCATATCTTTTGTATTTTGCCTTAGAACATTGAACTTTGTATTTGAAATTTGTAAGATGAACTACTAGTTGTACTTCAAGTACGTTGAGTTGTATTTTATTAGTTGGGTTGTAAGTTGAACCGAGTTGCGTTTATTAAGTTGTAGTTTGATTTGGAATTATTGTCTAAGTTTACTTTAAGTTTTCTTTGAAGAGTTATTAGTCATTTAAATGAGTGAGTCTTGGCGTGAGTTAGGCAAGCAGCCCGCCGAACCCTTTGGTTCGCCCTAGGGAGAGGTGAGGCTGTCACAGGTGGTATCAGAGCCTGAGTTTGAATAATTTGGGTAGACTTAGAGTTATTAGAATAATTGTGAGTATTAGTAGAATGGAAAGAAGAGTTAGAACCTAGTGACTAGGTATGTTTAAGCATTAAAGGTACTGAAGTTTCTAAATGAGTTTGTTTTTGTAGGTTATGGATCGGAATGGTGATGGTGAGCCTCTTAGGATCCTTCATCCTGTGATTTGCTATCGACCAAGATCAGGAGGCCCTCGTTTGGCCTATAAACCAATGACCAGAGCTAGACAACAATGTGAGTGCTAGAGGACTCATATCTACCTGACCACGTGGTCCTATCACTCTACCACAAGAGGAGAGGTCTGACTAGGACCAATAAGGAGTTTAGAGAGGAGATGGATAGGATGAGAGTTGTGGAGCAGGCTTAGGCAGATAGGATTCGTAAGCTCGAGGCTGAGGTTCACACGACTACTTAGAGATTGGCCACTGTGGTGAGAGTTGCCCGAGAGCGAGCTGACGGCATTGTAGCAGAGTGTGAGGCCCTGGTTGAGGAAGTACTCGAGGCCAACCGAGTCAAGGAGAATCCAGTTGATGAGTCTCCTAGTGATGAGGACATGGGAAGAGATCCTATGAGCAAGTCTTTTGGGGATGCAGGCGTGGCCGAGACTTATCCCCAAGATTTAGAGACTGCCACTTCAGAGACTGCCATTTCTGAGACTTCCGCTTCTGAGGCTAATTAGGCTAGTAGGCCTTGAAGTTGGGACACTGTGTATCCCTTTTCGTGAGAGAAACCGTTAGAGTGGTTCCCATCCCTGTAAATGCATGCTTGTTAACTACTTTAAGGACTGCTCTTTTGTTTGGTTGTACTTGCAAACTTGACGGGATTTTGTATCTCTTCTGTTATGAGCATGCCCATCTGATGTACTCATTGCACTTCTCTTATTTTGAAATATGTATATAAAGTGCTTCGGTTTCCTTTAGAGTTTCACTTACTATTTAATTTCTATATCTATTTTTTCAAAATATCCGTCCTCTATAAGAACTATGGATGGTTGGAGACAAGATAGGGGTCGAGGACGTGGGCTTAGGTAGCCCTAAGCCTCCAAAAGTGATCCGGTGTTCGAGATTGGATAGAAATAAAGATAGAGTGGCGAAGAGGGAAATTAAGTAGCCACCGTCATTAATCGGATGATTGACATTTTAGAATGTTTGGCCAATCGTCAATGTCCTAAACCAATGGACTAACCTAGGAATCAAGAGAAAGAAGGGGATAGAGTCTTGTTCGGAGGGGAGTTAGCATAGCCTTTTCTTAGACATACCTTTTCGAGATAAGCAAAGAAATAGGGATCTAGATAAGGTGCAAGACTTTTGAATCAAAGAATAGGAGTGATTCCTTGGGTGAATGATTCAGTGATTTGAGATAAGCATAAGAGAGAATAATTATCACTTATTAAGCGCCAAGGATAGAAGGAAGTGTTATAGAATCTCTAATTGTTGTCTTATTTGATTTTTGATCTCTTGTCTACTAATTCATAGATTTTGGTTTGTCTTGTAGGTTGATATCAGAAGTTGAGCAAATTAGGGATATGAAGAAATTGGAGGAGATGAACGAGGAAATAGAGGTTCTTCGAAAGGAAGTAGAATTTCAGATGAGACTAGCTGCATACTAGGAAGGACGATGGAAACAAGAATACACAGAGAAAACTGAGATAGTGAGCAAGTATGTGGAAATGGAAAAGAAATATGAAAGGATATATGGGGAGTTACAAAATAAGTCTGAACTGATGTGTTCAACTATTCCAACTGCATCTCAAGGTACTCCTAGCAATCAAGTTAGAAAAGATAAAGGAAGTTCACGTGATGCCAAAGGGACACTCAAAGAGATTAGCAGGGATAAATTTGCAGTTCCAAATAGAGGAAAGAAGAAAAGAAATAATGGGTGCTTCCCGAAGAAAGATGTAGTTGCTAAGTGTGAATTTTGTGGCAAACTTCATAGTGGAATATGTCGTCGAAAAATTGGCGCATATTTTAGGTGTGGCGAATTTGGGCATCAAGTAGGGAATTGCCCAAAACAATGGATTAGGCTATGGTGAATCTGATATAATTATCTAGGCTAGCAATTGTTGATGCATTGACTGAAATAGTCTTATCTTTTGAAAAATTATGTAATGAATGGTTTATATGATAAGTTGTGTTTACCTTGCAGATGTTGAACTTGATGCTCGACGTTCTGATTAATGATATTTAACTTTGGTGTTTGTTTGGGATCAAATTCTTATAAGTATATGATTAAGTCTGTTGCAAATTTTATGGATGATTTAACCTATGCTAGCCATTCTTGGGTTTAAGTGAGGATTCTCAATTTGTGGTTAGTTATTAAGGGATTTTAGGTAGGAAAGGTATTAGGCATCTTATGAATCAATTGTGGGAAAATTGGAGATACTCATATTAAGATTTGTTTGCCTAAGTGTGAAGTTAGTTTTCAAGGGTTGAAGAAGCGTTTGACGACAACCTCGATTTTGACGTTACCAAATGGAAAGGATGGATTTGTAGTTTATTCAGATGCTTCTATGGAAGGGTTAGGTTGCATTTTGCTACAAAACGGGAAAGTTATTGCTTATGCCTCTCGGAAATTAAAACCCCAAGAGCAGAATTACCTAACGCATGACTTGGAGTTAGCAGCAGCCATCTTTGCATTGAAAAAGTGGAGACATTATTTATATGGGGTGACGTTTGAGGTTTTTACAAATCATAAGAGCCTTAAGTACTTGTTCTCTTAAAAGGAATTAGATTTGAGACAAAAGTGATGGGTAGAATTTCTTGAGAATTATGATTGCACCATAAATTATCACCCTGGGAAAACTAATGTAGTAGTAGATGCATTAAGTTGAAAAGCTCAAGTGGCAGGGTTGATGGTTAGAGAGTGGGACATGTTCAAAAAGGTTAGCGAGTGGAATCCTTGCTTAGAGAAACAAAAGGTTATATTTGGGAATTCGGCGTTAAGGTCTTTGATGTTAGAACGCATCAAAGAGGAACAAAAGGAGGATCCTATGGTGCGGAATTGGTTGGATAAAGTGCAGAAAGGAGAGACCCTAAACTTTAAATTAGGGCCTGAAAGAGTACTGAGCTTTCGAGATCAAATAGTGGCGCCAAGTGATGAAGGATTAAGAAGGAAAATTTTGGAAAAAGCACACCAATTTAAGTACACAATACACCTTGAGAGTAATAAGATGTACCAAGATTTGAAAGGACTATAATGGTGGGATGGTTTGAAGAATGAAGTGGCAAAATTCATTCAGACATGTTTCGTTTGCCAGCAAGTCAAGGCTGAGCATCAGAAACCTTCAGGACTTTTGCAACCCCTGGAGATACCAAAGTGAAAGTGGGAACATATCACCATGGATTTTGTGACAAGGTTACCAAGGTGTCGAAAAGGGCATGACGCAGTTTGGGTGGTAGTAGATCGATTTACTAAGACAGCGCATTTCCTGCCAGTGAGTATGAGATACCCTTTGGAGAATCTAGCTAAGCTTTACATGGATGAAATTGTGAGGTTACATGGAATCCCTATAAGTATTGTCTTCGATAGAGATCCGAGGTTTGTATCCTGTTTCTGGCAAAAGTTACAAGAGACTTTGGAGACCAAATTGAATCTTAGTACAGTGTATTATCCCCAAACGAATGGACAGTCAGAGAGGACAATTTAGACTTTGGAGAATATGCTAAGATAATGTATAATGGATTTCGAAGGAAGTTGGAGTCAACATATGATGTTGGTCGAGTTTACATATAATAATAGTTATCATACTTCGATCCAGATGGCAGCATATGAAGTGCTTTATGGAAGAAGATGTCAATCGCCAATCCATTGGGATGAAGTAGGAGAGAGAAAAATTTTGGATCCGACCACTATCCCCTGGGTTGAGGAAGCATATGAGAAAGTAAAGTTAGTCTGAGAAAGACTCCAAACCGCTCAAAGTCGACAAAAAAGTTACGCAGATAATCGGAGAAAAGACTTGGAATTCGAAGTGGGAGATAAGAAATTCATGAGAGTTAAACCTGTGAAATTAGGAGTTGTAGCAAAGAAAGGAAAGAAACTAAAGCCAAGGTATATTGGATCTTTTGAAGTTCTCAGACAAATTGGAAAAGTGGCATATCGGTTGGATTTGCCTACTAGTATGTCCAAGATCCACAACATCTTCCACGTTGCTATGCTTAATAAGTATCATCCAGATCCAACTCATGTTCTACAGTTGGAAGATATTGAAATAGATGAGTCGTTATCCTATGAAGAACGTCCTGTGCAGATCCTTGATCAAGAAGTAAATGGCTTGAGAAACAAGAAAATTCCTTTGGTTAAGGTCCTTTGGAGAAATCATGACATTGAGGAAGCAACTTGGGAGGTAGAAGAGGAGATGCAGAAAAAGTACCCAAAATTGTTCGCTTAGAAATGTGAGAATTTTGAGGACAAAATTCTTTTAAAAAGGGAAGGATATGAGAGCTCTAAAATTTTATTCTTTTTTGAAAAATAAATAATAATGATAATAATAATAATTTACTTAATTGCACAAAATTAGTAGTATTTCTAACTATTCAGTTATCGTTTTACGATTAGTAAGTTTTCTTTGAAATATTTGCCAGGTTTTCTATCGACCAGCATTAAGTGTTAATTATTAAGACGTGACATGAAACTTAGTTTTAAGATGAAACCTAGAGTATATAGAGGTTTTAAAAAGATAGAATTATGATAGGATAATGTTGGATGGAGGAAATCTAGTTAAGGATAGATTGTCACGCGAGGGCGTAACAAATAAGTGAAGTGGTTCACCTACTAACACTTAAAGGAGAAGAACAAGCTTGAGACTTCATTTTCTTCTTCCCTTTCTTTGTTTCAGCTGAGAGAGAGAGAGAGAGAGACTTGAGAGAAGAGAGAGAAAGCTCCACAAACACTTCATCTTGCTCCTTGAAGAAAACACTTGAGAAAATCACCAAAACCACAACTTTTCTTCTTCTCTTGTTAGTGAGTCGAGAGGGAGAGAGAAAACCGAGAGGGAGAGAGAAAGAGTGAGAGTGAGAGGCCGAGAGAGAGAGAAAGATCATCCATGCTTGGTTCTTGGAGATTTTTGGAAGAAATCACCAAGTGGATAAGAAGATCTTTGACAATTCTTGAGGAAACTCAAAGGAGGAAAGTTTGGAAGGAAACCTTGGTGTAAATCTCAGCAGATCCTGTTAGATCTTTAGGTAAAATCTAAAAATCAGCCTAGATGCTTTAATTTTAGCTATGAAAATGATAGATAAACTTGATTTACGTTTGATCTATGATGGATTTAGCAAGTTACTTGAAGAAATAGCACTAGATGTTCTGGTGGCTAAACTACTAACATAGATCTTGATTTGTTGGTTAGATCTTGTTAGAAATTGGCTATTTGTACCCTAGGGCTAATGATTGATGAAGCCCTTATGGATTTGAGTGAGATTATGTTGAATTAATGGTTGATTTTTGGAGAAAATCTTGAGGAAAAAACTGCTAGGTTGGCCGAATGGAAGCTGGAAATTTGCAGCCTTGATTTTTTAAAATTTGTGATGTTTCTTGGCAAGCTTTTGCTCAAATAACTTTGTATTATGTTCAACCATGAGTGTATGTCGATTAGAGATCAAAATCTTGAATTTTGGATGGTTAAAAGTGGAGTTTTTCATTTAATTTTGGATAAAACTATTGTTTGGGCAGATTTGGGTATTCGAAATTGTTGTGGCTGTTTTCTTGATTTTTGTGCCTCAAATTTTGGTCAAACTATACTAGATATATGTTAATATCTTGATTCAAGTATGCATGCTAAATTTGAGCATAAATGGGTGAGTTTTGAGGTTAAAACCTCACCTTATTTTCGTTAAACTAAAAGGTAAGAAGTTGTGCGCACGTAGTACTTATTTGGGAAATTTGGTTTTTAAACAATGTGTCGATTTCAAATGGGATCTTTTATGTTATTTTTCTACTCAAGTTGATTACTTTTCACTTGAGGAAAGTTTGAAGAGATTTTGGAAATTTTTGGATTGAACTAGCAACTAGACTTACTTTGGTTTAGTTTCGCGAATTGTTGAAGTGAAACTTATTATTTTACTTTAATTGTTTATAAGAGGTGTTGGTGACTTTGAAAGCAATCCTAACGTGGATTGTGAGCTTTGATAAATTGGTGAGTTTCCATGCATGGTAATTGACTTGAATTTGTAAATGTGACATAAGATTTTGATTTGTTTTTGTGAACTTAAAATTGTGACTTGACATGAATTATGTTTTGGTTAAGTGACGTGACTTGTAAACTTGGCTTGCTGATCCTTCAAATGGGGTTAGTGTGCACTTTATCGCATTCACTCCTATTTGAATGGTGACATATGTGAATGTGTCATGTTGTGACTTGATGTGCATGTTAATTTTGGGAATTCTTGAGACCTATCGGTAAGTCAATCAATCGCAGCCAACTGTGAGGTCCTGGTTGATGGGATTTGATGAACTATAGGGTTACGTGACGTGACGTGTGCTCTAAATTTGGCATATGGACTTGTCCCTTTGGAGAGCAATACATAATTTAAGTGTTTGGTGAATGGGTCTGGACGAGGGTTTTGGTAGGAGAAAGGAGAAAGTGAAGTTCTACATAGATATTATATGTAAAAGTTGACAGAGTGTCAACTACGTGAAATGTGCTCAAATTTTATGGAAATTAGTTCCTGGGAGCTACCTGTATCCTTCCCTTGTGTTGTTACTCGCTTTCCTTATTTGCCTTTAAATACGAATTTGAAATGAAATTTTCAAATGTTCTATGTGAATTGCATTCCTTTTTGGAACTCACTGGGCGTTAGCTCATTCTTTTAAATTTATTTTTCTTAACAGGGATTGAGAACCCGAATGAAGGTGGACTAGCTAGGGTTGGATCTTATCTTTTGTATTTTGCCTTAGAACACAGAACTTTGTATTTGGAATTTGTAAGATTAACTTCTAGTTGTACTTCAAGTACATTGTGTTGTATTTTATTAGTTGGGTTGTAAGTTGAACCGAGTTGCATTTATTAAGTTGTAGTTTGATTTGGAATTGTTGTCTAAGTTTACTTTAAGCTTCCTTTGAAGAGTTATTAGTCATTTAAATGAGTGAGTCCTGGCGTGAGTTAGGCAAGCAGCTTGCCGAACCCTTTGGTTTGCCCTAGGAAGAGGTGGGGCTATCACAACAACTTAATCTAGATGCCCCTTTTTTTTTATTTCTTTTATCACTCAACGATATGTGAAAAGGAAATAAAATTTTCCTCAACCACCAATATACTTAAGATGTTATGGCTACTCTTAAGTATATGACGTTACAAGTAAACTTATTAAAAATGATGAAAATCTTTTCACATCAAATATTTAAGATGTTGTGACTACTTTTAAATATATGATGTAAAAGGAAAATTCTCAATATGCAATTTAGTAACTTTTCAATAGTCAAAAAAAACACATGTTTACTAAAATTTGTTGAATTTCCTTTAATGTTATCACTTAGCTTCACGTGATTAAGGTTCTTTATGCTCTATATTTGAGATGCTATGGTTATTCCCAAATATAGATAAAAAAAACTTTCTAATAGAAATTCGCAAATCAACTTGTTGACTAAAAGTCCTTGATTTCAATCACTTTGTCATATGTGATTAAAATTTTTCTATACACCAAATATCGGAAATGCTATGACTACTCTCAAATACATAGTGTGATAAACTTTATAAGGACATCAAAATAATCAAACAATATGTATATTGACAAAAGAATTTCTTATTTTCCCTTTTTTCATTCATTTTAATCACCGACCTTAATGTGATTAAAATACTTTATGAATTAAATAATTGAGATGGAAAAAAACTTTATAAAGGAAGTTTTATGATATCCAAATATAGTCAATAACAAATGTTGACACAAAATATCATAATATGAAATATCATAATTGTAGTGTATAAATACACTACATGATCTCATGCAACAACTTGAATGTAGAGACATAAGAAATTGAGCATTGAAATAAATCAATGATTATGAGAAAAGTGCCTCTAAGGTTGCGAATAGGCTCATATTATAATTTTAGATTATTAGAATCATGTGGTTTAATAAGTAAAATCATGCCAATAGTGACTCTAATAAGAATTCAATAATTCAATAATCGTATAAGGCCATAAACATTACTAACAAAATGATAATATATTACATGGCATACGAAACTATATGTATATCTTGATGAATCTAATTTAATAAAGTATACGGTTACAAATATTCTTTACGTGAATCTTAATATTTATTAAGACATATTTCGATCATTCACCTATGAAGTTGAGAGTTGTGACCATGTCAAAGAATCAACATATGGTATGGCTCATGATAATAGAAACTTTAAAGGTAATAGTCTTGAACCACACTAGATTCAAATGGCATTATCATTATCATTATCATAAAACTTGTACATGGGATTTACCATTAGTTCTCAATTATTCAGACAATGGAACTATATATTCCATGACAAACTAGATTTGATTCGTCATAACATTATACGAATCTTTGCAACTTTCAACAGATAACCAGTAAACCATGAAGTTATGGGCTAACAACATGGTTAGAAGGTGGCTCTAATACCACATGTTAAACTAAATATGTACACTTAAATGTACTACGCAGCGGAAAACTAAACAGACTTACTTCTATCCATTATTGTCAAGCACCACAAATATTCCATGTGTCATCTTATCTCCAGTCATGTCTTTTTATCTCCAGTCATTGTTGTCAAGTAGAGATCAATACCTAACCTCCTTGTCTTCTTTCTCTTCTTATCTAAACTAGCAAAATATGTAGAAGAAGAAATATGTAAAAGAGAAATTTAGAATAAGGGAACTTCTAACATATGCCTAAACAAAAGACCATAGTTTGATGGAGCACCACAAAATTTTTATGGGTTAGATTAGAGACCCTTACTGGCAAATATCAACATCCCTGGGTTTTCCTTTTATCAAGAAAATCTTGCCATAATTTATAATTGTAAATAATATATTTGACTAGTTGATTAATTTGATCGGTACTTTGATTGAGTGAAATATCAATCAACAGAAATATACCAATCAATTACCATTAAATGAGAGATATTCAATTAATGATTGATAAAATTTCAATTGGTTAATCAAGATATCAATCAATCATGTGGGTCATAATTGCCTCTAAAATAGGCTAGTCTTACATGGTTCTTTGGAGTTAACATGTTTCTTACCTGAAAAAATAAAGAATTATTTGCTGGGAAAGGATTATTGAAGCAACAAGTGCTTCTTGCTCTAATTAAACAGAAGAAGTTAAAGAACATGTCGTTGCACTCAAACAAGCTCTCTTTAAGAAGATTTTGAGTCCAGATGGGTGATATTTTACCATAGCATCTGAAGTTACTGGTGAATTAGTGGAATAATTTGAATATAGGGATACCTAGATTCAATTAATAGCTTTTATAAGATATTGAATTACTTTTGCATGATCTGGCACAGTGAAGTAAAAGCTAGGCCACATATAATTATTCAAAAGGTTAACCTAACATTTTCAAACCCAACGGGTAAAGTGGTAAGGACATTACCTAGGTAAGTGGTAGGAACCTGATTCAACTTCTAACTTTCCTATTCCCACTGTAAGGCTTGTCGTCAACAACAACAACAACAATAAAGAAGTAAAAAGTACACCTAATAAATAGCTACAATTATGTAGTGTGAAACAATTATTTGGGGTCACATAATGGACAAAAGAAATTTCCAATAGCATCTGTTTAACATTATCCTGGAAGTTCCAAGAACTTTGATAACTATTTTGCGATGAAAATTAAGGTCGTGGCACTCTAACAAATCCCAATGACACATTCTTTGTTAAAAGAAACTCTCAAAATGCATCTGATTAGCATATCATTTTTCTTAGTTTTTTTTTTTGGGAAGGGGTGGGGTGGGGGTTATTTGTTTAGATCATTATGGCATGCTCTTTGCATAATGTAAGTTATATGGTTAACCAACATCAACTACTGGACATAGCACTTCACACTATAGTATATTAACAAGAAAGTTCCATTAAAAGGAAATTTATGCATTGGATGCTTTCTTAATTCAAAATGTTGATTGACATTGAGCCAGTGGCATGGAGTGGAATGAGCCGGGAGTCAGGAACTGCTCGCTGGAGAAGATACCACTGAGTGGATCATCTTATCTTGGTGGCTTGCGATTAGCATCAAAAGTATTGAATGATATATTGAGTAAAATCTCCAAGCCTGTGTTTTTACTCAACATAACAACTTTGTCACAACTGAGGACATATGAGCATCCTAGTATGTATAATGGGCTTGGGGGGGAGAGATTGCACACACTGGTGCATTGCTAGTGTACCAGATACCTGGAACCAATTCCTTTATGCAGCTCTAACTTGAAGGTAGGGATCTAGAAGTATTTAAAAAAAAAATTTTGGAGTTAAGTTATGACGTTTTCTGAAGAAAAGCCTATTGGTGTTTTTGACCACTTGCAAGTCCCTTTTGAATGTCTAATAGCCAAATACCTTGCATGATAACTCGGGAATTAATCAACCACATAGCTAGAGAAACTGCTAAAAGGTGAATTTTTCTTTTCTCTTATTATATAATTGGCAAGAATCCTCAAAAAAAGAGCAACTCAAAAAGACAAAAACCCTTGTGCAACCTCTCTGTATTATTTCTAGTAATATGAATTTACCACCATGTTCGGCGATACAATGTGGACATGTTTTTCCCTCAAGACGAAATAAGTCCAGTGGTCGTTGTGAAGTAAAAATTAGGCACCAACATGATAAATAAATAAATGGAATGATAAAAAAGATAGTAACAAAATTCAGCCACCTCATAAAGATAGTAACAAAATTCAGCCACCTCATAACGATCTATAATTACTCAATTGTCATTTGAAGCCATAAACCATAATCTGCCTCTCTCTCTTTTATAATTAAAAATATTCTTGAATGCTTTATAGTTAGATTGCCTCTTTAATTTCCTTTGACATTATCCACTAAGTATTGTAATTTGAATAATCAAAAAAAAAAAAAGAAAGGAAGAAAGAATAGGCATACACAAGAAGAGTATAGACAGACATACAAAATAGATCATTATATGAATTGTATATTAGAAAAAGAATGATAAATTCATTTGTTAATATTAGTTTATCTATTTTTCCCCCTCCCTACACGCTTGTCATTCCGAACTTTAGATATTATAATAAATTCTTTTTTGAATATGTTCGATGAAAACAAAATTCAATGGTATGAAATGTAGATATACACTATTTCACAATTCCACAAGAGGCCAACTAAGAAAAAATCCCCTCCATCTGCTTTTCCCAAAGGGTATGCCATCCTTAGGAACAAATGCCTCCCAAAGGTATCAACCTTCCAAATTTTTGGACTTAACAAAAATACCATTATTTAGTTCCTCCTAAAAACCAAGAACAAAGAGAATAGACGATTAGAGGCTTTATGGGCATAAAAAGGAGAGCATTTAGAATCTTCTCTGTTGTTAAATTTAGGGTTAGAATCCTATACCTGACAATTAGGGGTGGGAAGGAATGGGAAGGAGAAAAAAAAATGCTTTAGGGCATAATAGGATTGGTTGCATTAGCAGCATGATGTTTTTGGCAAAATTTCACAAAATCTCCCCTAGGGTTTTGAGGTTTATAACAATTCTATCTGGCTCCCTCTATGTTTCAGAATTTACACTTACCTCCCCTGATGGTATCCTTGGATTTTATTTAGTTGATGTCAGTACAAAAACCATATTAATAACCAAAATTTCTCTTATGTGTTCTTTGATTTTTTTCAAAAAAAAGTCAGTGAATACAATATTTTTTCCTCTAGTCTAAAAAACTCAGCCATGCCTAAAGTTCTGATTCATTCCTACATAATCCTTTGACCCAATTTAATACTGTGCATGTGTTTGTAATCGTTTATTGATCTTTGGAGGAAGGAAAAAGGAATAAAAGGAAAGGATGAAACATGGGTGGATTAAGCAGTAAGATTGACATTGGCCTTGGTATAATGGTTGGGATTATGGGAAAGGATTAAAAATTTTGGATAGGCAAAAGAGCTGGGCCAAATCCACAGAAACGAAATTGGAGTAGTGATGGGTCTATTTATTAATAAGTGATACTTGATGGTAAACTTTTTAAATTTGGATAACCACTCAATTTGATTATTGTCTTTACATTTTTAATCTTTTCACTTAAAAAAATTGTGTTTTTGTAGTAAGATGAAATGTCATTCCTCTGAGAATGTTATTACAGCCATTTTGAGCCATGAAATGAGATCAATCAATCTAAGATTTGGAGTTGATAAGCATTTATTTTGTGATGATTTTTGGATTGCCTCGTGTGTTTTTCTATCAAGATTTTGAAGTATATTGTGAGGGCCTCAAATTTTATTTCTAATATTGTTAATATTTATTATTTTAAATACTGTAATTATTATCATTAATCCGTTTGATTATTTTAATGTCATTCTCAAACATATTTTTTAGAAAATTTAAATGGAAATTCATTTTTTATTTTTGGAAACCCAATTTTTATTTCACACTTATTTCCTCGTTGATTTTCAACATTCCGTTTATTTTATTTTAAAATTCACCCTTTTTGCGTCAATTAGAAGAGAAAGTGAGGAAACACATTTTTTGAGATAAAAACTCTGGCAGTGAGTGAAGTAGCGATGGAGTGTAAGGATGATCACTCGTAGGTTAAGAATGCAATTAAGGTACTAGAAGTGAATTATCAAAGGTGAGATTAAGTAGGGTTTTGAAACCATAAAATCTAGTTGGACCAATTTTCCAAAAACTAGGATTTTAATCTTGCGATTGTTTTATCCATTTAATTTTCTCCAATTCACTTTAATTTCTCATTTATTTTCTCCCTCTTAGCCGAGATTACTCCTTAATTTGCAGCTAAGAGGGCTAATTATTTTTTCCCTCCAAAATTGCTAGCAAAACTACTATTCCAAGTTGAAATTTTGACCCTTAAAATTGGGCTTTAAGTCTTGTCTTCATTTCCTTTCATTTATTCACTAAAATTACCTCAAAAATCATCACTCTCCTCTCTCTCCTGGCCGACTCTCTCCTTTCTCTCTTCCCTTAAAATTTTCATCATTTTCTTCTTCCATTTCACTCCCAAAACCAACCACAATCTTGCCATTAACTTAGCTCAAGCTTGAAGCTTTGGTGAAGAACTTTGAGGAGGAAGCTTTTGGGTGGTTAAAGTTAGGATTTTTGGGTGTTTTTGGCTAACTACTTGGAGGAGGTAAACCCTCAAAGCTCTCACCTTTGTCCGTTTCTTACATTTTTAAGCAAGAAGTTAGGATTGGGATGTTGATGGGTTAGTAGAACCTTGACTTGTGTTGGTTTTGGAATTTCAAGTTACTAAACTTCTTTAAAGTTGCATTTGTCGTTGATGGTTGATGTGTGGGCTCTTGGAATTCCCACAAAATGTGTGAATTTGTTTACTAGTATGTTAAATGATGAAATGTGTGTGCATATGTTGGAATTTGTTGGTTGGAAAAGTTGGAAGAAAAACCTCAAGGAAAACCGAGAAGGAGGAGATGAATTCTGGGTTGAAATTTGCTGTTTTTCCCTTAATTTTGTGGCTACATTTTTGTAGGTTTAGGGGCTGATTTTTTAATGCCTAAAAGTTGAGGTTTGAGATGTTAATTTTTCCCACAAAAAGCCCTCTAAAAGTTGTTGCAATAATGGTTGTTGATTTGGAACCAAAATCTGGAAATTTGGAGAAGCTTGCTGTCCGAAATTGTTGGGCTGTTTAGTGCTAAAAATTGATAAAAGCATGCATCATTTTTTACCACCATTAGGCTTAGGAAGGTTAATACTATCTTGGTTCCAAAGATTAGGGCAAATGATGGTGTTTTAGGTAGGTTAGAGCTGTTTAGAAGAGAAAGATCAAAACTTTGCAGGTTTGAATCGAGTTTGCTGAGTACACTTTGGGCATTAAAAACACTGTCTTTCCGTGGGATTTTTTGGCTAAATTTTTGTGTGGACATAGTCTATATATAATAGAGTTAGTGTACTAAATTTGGTGATATTTTATTAAGAATTCGTCAGTCAATTGATGCTTCAAAGATGCCCTACAAATCTGGAATCTCAGAAAAAGCAGAATTTTGAACCTACCCTGTTTGGATAGTTATAATTTCTTACTCGAGAGTCAGAATTGAATGCTGTTAGTAGTGTTTGAAACTAGATATATAGGTCTTTAAACTGTGTAAATTTCAGAGGCCAATTCATTTCCTACAAATTTTGGCAAATTTCCAAAGTGAGTTGGAAAACCAACCTGAGCTGTTCTGTTTTTCATTGTAGCCAAACTTCAAACGAAAATTTGGGCAGTTTT
Organism: Gardenia jasminoides; assembly: GCA_013103745.1. Lineage (NCBI taxonomy): Eukaryota > Viridiplantae > Streptophyta > Magnoliopsida > Gentianales > Rubiaceae > Gardenia > Gardenia jasminoides. The sequence goes on along the minus strand of CM023100.1, from coordinate 23,228,088 downwards.
TGTCCAGAATTTTGTCATGGTGTCTTCGAAAAAGTTTTAGAACTTTAAATGAGGTTTCCAATGGTACCAACCTTGTGAAATTTGGACTTATACAACTCAAGTTACGATTTTTCAAAAATTTCTGCTCAAATTGGAAGTTTATCGAACTTGCTTTTTCTTGAACGAGATTTGATTGATGAACTAGAAAACTTGTTTCCGTTGTTCTTTAATTATTTTAGGAAGTGGTGCTGACTTGCAAAGTGATCAAAACTTGGACTCCGAACCCTACTTTGTTGGTGAGTTTCCAATGCATGTTAATCGCTTTAAATAAATGCTTTGCGTGAACGTGTTAAATTCGTGAAATTGAAATTGTTGAACCACTCACTTAAGGAGGGTATACTTTATTGCTCTCTTTTAAGTAGAGTAGGTGATCTAGTGGTTGTGCATGAATATATATACTTGTGGAGAAAGTGTTTATAAACTACTCTTGGCCGCGTCGCTTGAGTAGTAAGTGTTTAAGTGTTTGGATTGCGGGCCCAGTAAAGGGGGATGTTTGGTGGAAAGAATTGGTTGTAAAGAGTCATCTACATGGATTGGAAAGTCGACAGAGTGTCGACTACATGAATTGAACGTGCGAAATGGACCTGAACTCCTGAGAGCTCCCGTATCCTACTTACGTGTTTTGTGTTTACTTTACTTGTTTTAAACATGTTATTTATCCTGTTTTATGCCTGTGCATGATCTTTTAGAAATTCACGAGCTTTTAGCTCACCCCCGTTCCCAATTTGTTTTTCCTTAACAGGTGATGAGAATCCAGAGACCTAATTAGGTTTAGAACTTGATTTTGGTCTTTTGTCCCGAGTGTGGAAGAAGGGATTGTATATTTTTATGGTTTTGAATAATTTGAATCATGGGACTGTATTTGACTATGGATCGAGGGTTTAAGTGCTTTTGAATTAACGATTATATTCTAAGCTTAAATGTCAATTTTTATAGTTTCCTTTCTCTCTTCTAATGTGGACCTTAGACTTATCCTTTAGTGTTAGTTTATTCGAATGCTTGAGTCCTAGTGAGAGATAGGCAGGCAGTCCGCTAACCGTTTGGTTAGCCTTAGGGAAAAGTGGGGCTGTCACATATATTGTCTAAATAGATAAAATTGCTTGGGAGTCGCATCGCGAGTCATTTCGATTAAATACTTGGTTGAGTAGTTTTATTTTCAAATTATTTGTGTTTTTGTGGGGTTGGAAGATTGAGCTGTAATTTGGAGTTGAATGGTTGATTTTTGAAGTGCATGAAATGAAATGAAGAGGCTCGAGGCACCACAACTATTGCTAGAAAGAGTAGCACGAGACAAGAGAAGGAAAAGAGGAAATTTGCTCTTCAAGTCATGTGAATCTGTCCAAGGATTTGTGGAACAAATTTAATCCATCAACGGATTGTTAAATAAGTCGAATGTATTCAAGCACCAAATTCAGGTAGAGAGTTTGCAACTTGAGCATGAAATAGGGAGCTCAATCCATCCGCATTAGATACTTGTCAAATGGATTGATCGATCAAATTAAGAGCAGAAGGTTTTACACTTCATGAATAAAAATAGAGCATCACACTCTAGTCAAGCAAAGTACCATATCTATCCACGGATTGCTCAACCAGATTTGTTTTGCTGAGCATGTGTAGCAAGTTTTCTCGTTTCCCTTGCACGGTTTTCGATGACCAACATTATGAGACATTTCCAGCAGCATTTTGAGGCTCAAGGAGCTGCATTATTGATCTTACACAAGAAGGAACATCCATCTAGTTTAGTTTTAGTCTAACTTAGTAGAAAGAAGCTCTCTCAACCTTTTTCTTCTATTTCTTCCGGTCCTTAGGGGAAAAAAGATTTCTTACTTTCTTACTTGGCTTGGGAGAACTCTTAATGTAACGCAACTTTGGGAAGGCAATGAAGATGATGAAGTTTGAAGATACTTGTTCTTTAATTGAGTAAGTAATTTCTTCTCCCTCACTCTCTTTGTTGTTGGATATTGTATTAGTTTCATTACAGACTTGAACTTTCTTCTTTATATTACTATGTCTAGCTAAATACTTCTGTTCTAAGGTAGACGAAACTAGTAGCTACTTGATTGTGTTAAACTTGCTATGTCTTGTAGTTGATAGTTTGTTCAACTCTTGTTTTAATCATTGTGAATGAATGATCACCATTTGCAAATCATCTTGATTGTTGTTAATCTATGAAAATAGTTGGCAATGAATGATATGGATTGGATGAAATCTATGTGTAGACACACTAAAGTAGTAATGCATTGGATGGATTTTTGTTACATTTCCTTTTTCTTGAAGAGTTTTCACTAGCGATTTTGCCATCGAAGTAGGGAAACATAGTGATTGTGCCAAATTAATTCATTGGTGAAAGCAAGTCTTGATTACTTTTGGAAATGCAATCCTTATCAAGACAAGAGTGTAGCGTGATTTGACCAAATTAAGCCAAGTTTTGAGCTATTAGTGGATTCGAACCCTAGAACATCTAGATTTAGTTGAGTTTCTCCACTTGTTAGTCTTGTTCATTGTAGTCAGTTAGTATTAACATCACTTTAGTTAAGTTTATTATTGTTAGTTTAGATAATAGAGTTAGTTAAAAGCCTTAGTAATTGCACAGTTGCTAATTGAGGGACTGACCCTACTACCTACTTAATTTATACTCAACTCACGGCCTATGTATTTACGAAAATGAGATATTAGGTTATAAATTGTGAGTGTAAATTCAAAACTCACCAAGTTTTAGTGCCGTTGCAAGGGAGCACGCAATATTAAGGCTAAACAAGCTTTATTGGCTTAGGCAATTCTTTGTTTAATTATTTTTCCATTTACATGTTATAAATTTGATACCGAGGGTCTTAAATCTCAGTTGTCTATCTTCTTGGAAATTTTTGATTTTATAAAGCTAAATAGGGTGAGTGATGATGCAATCAAATTAAGATATTTTTTTTTTCATTAAGAGATAAGCTGAAGGTTTGGTTACATTCTTATGCCGCAAATACTTTTGCTACTTGGAATGATTTGTCTATTGCATTCTTGAACAAGTATTTTTGCCTCGAGAAAAATAGCTAAATTTCACATAAATATAGTAAGTTTTTGTTAACAAGATGGAGACTCATTGTACAAGGCATAAGGAGAGATTTTGGGAGTTTCAATGAAGATTCCCATGCCACAGTCTCATTGAGTGGCTCATATCCAAACATCCTACAATGAACTAAACTTTGAGACAAAAACACATGTTGATGCTGTAGCTAAAGATGCTCTAATGGGCAAATCAGCCAAGAAGACCCAAACATTGATAAAAGAAATGGCTGTAAACAACTACCAGCAGGCCAACAAGTGAGGCAATGCTAAGAGACTTGTAGGTATGTATGAAATTGACAATTTAAACATGTTGAATGCTAAGATAGGTAATATGGTTAAAATGCTTAACAAACATGTTGGTGTTAGCTCAAGTTCTAACCGAAATGTGAATGTTGTATGTTGTACTATGTGTGGAAAAGATCATAATGAATCTATTTGTGCAAGTCTTGAGTAGGTACAATTGTGAATAATTACAATTGACGGACACAAAACAATCCATATTCAAATAGTTATAGTCTAGGGTGGCATAATCATCCAAATTTTGGATGGAATGAGCAAGGAAATCAACCAAAACCAAACAATCCTCCTAGTTGAGAAAAGATTGGTGAGGAAGTTGGATGATGCACTATGAGCATATCGAATGGCGTTTAAGAAACCCTTCAGGATGTCATCATACCAGCTAGTCTATGAAAAAACTTTCCATTTATCTATTGAGATAGAACATAAAGCATATTGGGCTTTAAAGTCTATAAGCTTAGATTTTCATCTTGTAGGGGATAAAAAATTATTGGGGTTCAGTGAATTGGAAAAGTTCCAATTGAATTCCCATGAAAATGTCAAAATCCACAAGGAAAGAGAGTAAAGTTTTGGCATGACAAACACGTCGCTCCAAAACAATTTGATATAGAACATAAAGTTCTATTGTTTAACTCACATTTGTGAAGGCCTCAAAATTTATTAATTTAGATATTATTATTATTATTACCTCCATTAATTCGTTTGACTATTCTTTTATTTATTTTATTCTTATTATTGAGTTAATTTTGTCTTCAAAAATTTAAGTGAAAAAAAAATATAATTCATTTTTATTTATTTATTTATTTATTTATCTCATGAAATTCAAATTTTACATCATCTATAATTTCTCATTGAATTTTAGCCTTAATTTACCTTTTTATATCGCTTCCTAGCGTTTTTTAGCGAAAAATGGAAAAAAAAAAACACGTTTTTCGAGATAAACTCGGACTGTGTGTGAATTAGTGAAGGAGAATACGGATGATCATTGGTAGGTTAGAAGTGAAATTAAATGACTGATATTGGGTTATTGAAGGTGATCAATTAGGGTTTTGAAACCTTGATTAAGAATTGGATTAATCTCTTCAAATCTAGAATTTTAACTAGCCACTATTTCTTCCAACTAATTTCCTCCAATTCACTTAAAATTTTTCTTTTCTTTCCCCTCTGCTAATCAAGATTTGCTCCTTAATCTCAAGCCAAATGAGACAATTATTTTTCCCTCCAAATTGCTAATTAAGTTTACTATTGTAGTGTTGAGTTTTGGGGTGAAAGACAAGTTTGTGTCTTGTCTTTCTTATCTCATTTAATTCACTCAAAATTTGCCCAAAAATTCTCTCTCTTCTCTTTCCTCTCACCCGACCAGCCCTCCCTTTCTTCCTCTTGTATTTCCATCAAATTCTCCTCCATTTCCTCACTAAAATCCTCAACAATCTTGCACTAAACTTGGCACTAGCTTGGAGCTTGAGCAAGGAGTTTTGAGGAGGAAGTCTTGGGTGGTTCATACTTGCATTTTCTTGGTGTTTTGCCAACAACTAAGGAGAGGTAGAATCTTAGAAACTTCATCCTTGTACATTCTTTAAAACTCCAAGCATGAAAGTAGGAACTTGGGTGGTTGATAGGTTCTTAGAACCTTGATTGGTGTTGATTATGTGGTTTGAGATGCTAAACTTCATTACTTTGCAATTTGATGATTATGGTGAAAATGTGGGCTCTTGGAATTCCCACAAAATGTGTGAAGTTGTCTACTAGTTGGTTAAATGGTGAAATATGTGTGCATATGCTTGAAATTGTTGTTAAGAAGTGGGTAGAAAAAAACCTCAAGGAAAACCGGCTAGGAGAGGTTGAAAATGGGGTTGAAATTTTCTGATTTTTCCTTTAATTTCATGGATGAGATTTTGGCAAACTTCAAGGCTTTATATGAGGCTTAAATGTTGAAGGTTAAGATGTTAAATTGCCCCACACAAATCCTTTAAAAGTTGTGGTAAGAATGAGTGTCAAGATGAGGTCAAAAATCTGGAAAATTGAAGAAGTAAGCTGGCCGAATTTTGGGATGATTTAATGCTGAAAAATTTATATAAGCCTTTATCATTTTTGATCATCATTAGGCTTAGGAAGGTTAATACTAGCTTAGGTTCGAAATTGGGGTCAATCGGAAGTGGTTTAGATGTGTTAGAGGTAATGATAAGAAAGAGAGTGAAATTCGCAGGAATGATCAAGTGTTATCCAGTTCATTTTGGGCAAGTAGAAAACTGTCTTCCCATTCAAATTTTTGGTTGAATTTTGGTATGATCCTAGCCTATATATGGAAGCATTAGTTTACCAAATTTGGTGATTTTTGACCAAGAATTCATCACTCAAATGAACCCTAGAATTGTGCCCTGCAAAACTGGAAAACAGAAATTTCAGAATTTTAAACCCACTCTGTTTGAACTGCTATAATTTCTTACTCGAGTGTCAGAATTGAGTTCTGTTAGTAGCATTTGAAACTTCTTGTATATTAATTTAAACTGTGAAAATTTCAGAGGTCAATTCATTTTCTATAATTTTTGGTGAATTTTCAAAGTTGTCTGGTCGGCCAACCTGTTATGTTCTGTTTCAGTACTGTAGCAGCTTGTTAAACGAAAATCTGGGCTTAAATTCTGTCTAGAATCTTAACTGGGTGTCTTCTACAACATTTTATAACTTTTAAAGAGGTTTCCAACGGTACTAAGTTTGTGAAATTTGGACTTGTACAACTCAAGTTACGATTTTTCAAAGATTTCAGCTCAAATTAGAAAGTTATCGAACTTACTTCCTCTTGAAATGAATTTGGCCGGTGAACTAGGAAAACTCATTTCCGTTCTCTTTTCATTATTTTAGGGCGAAGTGCTGATTTGTCATTTGATCAAAACTTGGATTCCGACCCCTACTTTGTCGGTGAGTTTTCAATGTGTGTTACTTGCTTTGACTGTATGCATTGATTGAACGTGTTTCGTGCTTGAAAAATTTGAAATTGTTAAGCCTCTCGCTTAAAGGAGAGTATACTTTATTGCTCCCTTCTAAGTAGAGTTGGTAAATTAAATGTTTTGCCTATATTACAAGTTGGAGAAGAAAAGTGTTATATAACCACTCTTGGCCACGTCCCTTAAGTGGCTAACTGCTTAAATGTTTAAGTGTTTGGCGTGCAGGCCCGGTAGGGGGAGTTTGGTGGTTGGTGATTGGAGTGAAGAGTCGTCTACTTGGATTGAAAGTCAACGGAGTGTCGACTACTCTAAATGTTCGTGATTTGTGGATTTGAACTCCTGAGAGCCAACGTATCCTCCTTGTGTGTTAAATTTAATTTTCCTACGTGTTTCATTTATTGCTTATTATATTACTGTTTTAAATGCATGTGTATGTCTTTTGAAAACCCACGAGCTTTTTAGCTCACCTCCGTTCTCGTTTGTTTTTCATTAACAGGTGACGAGAATCCGGAGACCTAATCAGGTCTAGTGCTATGTTTTGGTATTTTGTCTCGAGAGTGGAGAAACAATCTGTATTTTCTTTTGGTGTTGAACATTATGAATTCATGGGAATGTATTAAATTATGGCTCGAGGTTTTAAGTGTGTGTTTTTGAATTGATAATTGCACTGTAAGTTTAAATGTTATTTTACAGTCTCTAAGATTATTGTTGGTATAAATTCGAGGTTTCACCCGTTTAAGTTAGTATTACCGAATGCTTGAGTCCTGATAAGAGATAAGGGGGAAGTGGGGCTGTCACAACATCTCCGATTGTTTCCAGGCAAGCTCAAGTCTAGACGTTCCAAGTCATTTGTAGTAACACAAGTTTATTCTTATGGAGCTATAGAGATTGCTAACAAAAATGTCTACTCTATAAAGTCAATGGTCAGTATTGAAGCCATATATTGCCATCAAGATGATCCCAAAAGGAGTTGTTCTCTCTTTGAGGGATTTCCCATCCCTTTGAGAATCTAACTACATTAACAAAGTGCTGGTTGGAAAGCAACCCAATGAATTATATTTATGCCATTTTCTAATTAGTAATTGTGTGTTTTATTGTGATTATGGGTTGGAATGCCAAAATTGGAAGCAAAAAGTGGCTCAAGTTTGCCGATGTACAAAATGAAAGAGATTGCAAGGAAGTACTCAAGTTAGAACTTGTTTTAATCTATGAATGATCATTTAAGCATGTTTATTGCATTTGAGTGTGAGATTAGCGCAACATTGATGTTTATTAAGCTTGTTTCTTGCATTTGAATCAATCTTTGAGGAGGAATTGTGGTTTTCAGAAATTTTTCGAGTGTCAAAACAGCGGAATTGAGGAATTACACCCTACCCGAAATCCGTTTGTGAAATCCAATGCTGACAAGAAGAATCCGCAAACGGATTAAGTTGTTTAAATTTTCAAATAAAAAATTATCCGACTACAGATTTGTTGGAATGTATGCCCTAAAACAATTATTTTGTTTAATGCATTCCTTATTATGTTTTGTACTTTAATAACTTATTCTTTATCTGCTAAATGTTAGATATAACTGATAAAGTCCTTAGAATATTTATTAATATGATGGTAGTCACAAGAGTTGATGACTATGAGATATCAATCAAATTTATAGTAATATTCTTAAATTTCCATAGTTATAGTACTAATGAGACAGGACATCATTAATACAGAAAGACTAGTACACAGCTGGCCTCTACTTAGTGTAAGTAGTGGTTATTCTTATCAACCATGGTACAGAGATACCTAGACTAATGTATAGATGACTTGTAAAGTACAAATTCATTGGAGTGATCAACTCAGAGATTCCATTAGGACATCTATCTAGTGCCAATGGTTAAATCTCTAGTGAAAAAATTATGTAAATGATCCACGACTTGAGATCACTATAGTATATTGAGTGTGAATCACTATACTTTGACTTTATTGCTTGTTACTCGATGAGAGTGACTTAAAGAATAGAGATTGGGTGTAGTTTGAAGCACGGAAAGATATTGAGTGATCAAGATAGAATTCACCACTCCGATAGTAGGAGTTGATATCCAGATGGCTGCTAGTGGGATATTAACCTTAATAGTCGACTACGTTAGGTTAATTGAAGAATGTCTTCAAGTTAACCTAATTTAGGGTTAATTCCAAGAACTAGTAAATTTAATTAGTCATTAGAGAATTGACACTTATTCATTATTCCCTGACTAATAGGATATCAGAGGTGAAAAGATAATAATTACATGGTAATTTTTCATGGAAAGGTTAGGTCAAAATTTCCTTGACTAATTTCGAGTACTTGGGTGGTCATGATGTGTTGCTAAACGCTGCTCACGATCTATAATTATGAATTAATTAATTATTATAATTAATGATAAAATAAAGTTATTTATTTTATCTAATTCTTTACGAAATTATAAATTATAATTATTACCAATGTATTTGGAACCTATTTGGATCACACACATTAGAGATTGAATTCTGGATTAAAATTGTGTGTCCAAGTAAAGACTTGGAAATAAAATATAAGATCTGTTGGGATTTAATTAGAAAGAAAAATAATTCTCGGGGGGTTATCTGGCAGATAGGATAAAATAGTTATCTCTTATCTGTCAGATAACAGAAAGATAGAGTTAGTATCAGATATTTTGTTATTTGATTTTGAATCAAACAACAAAAATCCTATCTCTTAATCTTTCTCTCTCTATCCTATCACTCTATGTCAGACTTCAGGATACATATGTTCATTATATACGTACAGAAGGTAGAGAATAAGGGGGTGTGTGTGACACACATGTAGAGAGAAAAATGAAAAGAAAAAGTGAAAAAGAAAGGCTAGCACCTTTCATAGCTTTTACACACAAATCGTAGAAATGATCCAAAGGTCATTCTCGTGTGGATTACGATAGAGGCAGGACGTCTGGATTGCTCAAGAGATCTTTTATCTTCTCCAACGAGTCAGAGAAACGACACATGGGTTAAGGTAATCCTGTTTATCCCTTTTTCTTGAATCATACATAAAACCTAGGGTGATCCGTGGATGGTTTCAGGAATAATATTTTTTTTATTTTCCACTGCCCTGTCATCGTGAAACCTGACAGTGGTATCAGATCCATCCATAGTTGTTTTTGTATGATTTTATGTGACTTTTGTTCATGGATTAATTTGATTTTGGATGATATAATACACATACGAAATTTTGGTTGAAAAGTTTATGGTTTTAATTGGATCGAAATAGATTTTAAAAAAAATTTGCCGAAACTTGCAGCAGATTTGCTACAGTGTACAAAAGTCCATAAGGTGTTGTTTTTCCTTCATCATTGTACGTGTGAGATACATTCCAGAGTAATGATGTCTTCATGATTGTTTGTTGAAATTGATGACTTCATGATTGACTTTTGCTGCAGTATGCAAAAGTCCATAAGGTGCTTATTATATGCCTTTTTGTTTTTGTCGAAACTCAAAAGGTCAGAGTGATATTAGTTCACAACAGGTGTTTGGCCAAGTAGTAAGTTGCGGAAACTTGCAGTAGATATGCTGCAGTAAACTTAGCAAAGAAAAAAAGAAAAAAAATGGTTTTCTTTTGGGTTAGTACACGTGATTCTAATATTCAAATGGAATATAGCAAAAAAAAAAAAAAGGGTTTTCTTTTGGGTTGCTACACGTGATCATCTATATCATAACAAGGAACAAAGACCATTTTGACAATTCATGTCAAAGACTTGCGGTATTTTCCAATGATGATATTTTTTTTTTTAAATTCTGGTTATATAGTCCAGGCTATATAATCATAACCTTTGAAAAGTTGAGTTTTAAACTTTTTGGCAATTTTTCTGATTTTGATTTGAATTTTAATTGTTAAAATTTGTTATTTCATATTTTATTAGGTTGGGAATTAATTTAAAATTTAATTTGATTAATTTGAATTAAGTTCCCAATTATTTTTCTAATTTAGTTAGGAATAATAATGACCTAATAAATAAATAAAAACTGTTTTACCAAAATTTTTATCATACGTATGCACTCCCAAAATTTGTTTGGGAACTTGAGATATCAAATCCAAATAATCCATGAATGAGTGTTTACTATAATTACATGTTTTCTTTTAATTTAAAGTTGTTTAAATTGTGCAAATGCATGGTGGATAGTTGTGAATTTATAACCCAATTCGATTGTGGATTTATGGTTGAATGGTTGTAATTATTTTTAAATAGGGCATGTGTGCCCTACCTTTCTTTATTTTCTGGTTGTAATTTTTCTCCTTATCTAAATCCCCTGAATGTAACTCGGGGTTTCCTCTATACTATTTGTAATGTATAATAGATAGAATTAGATGATAGGAAATTATATAATTAGTATAGAAATTGTAACTTGAAAATAAAGAAAGGAGCCATGCAACAAAGAGGGGATTTCCCTCGTCTTTTCGATTAAACCCTAGTCAGCCACTAATTTCCCTAATGGTCGAGGAAATTGTTTTAGGAAGATCCACAACTATCCACGTTTTAATTTCATGCTACATATATATATATATATATATATATATATATATATATATATGAAATGTTTATATGCATGTTTATTGATAAGACTGACAAATAAATTTTTCAAATCTTTAATCATAAAATGTTTTGAAAAGAGACAAATCCCTCAAATCCAATATTAAATCAAAATTGCCTTCCATCATTATAGTATACAACGAGTGTAGTTGTTAAGTGCTAGTTTGTTGGGATTCACCCAAAACTGCCTTACTTACTACATGTTTTTACTATGAGAAATGTTCTTAAGAATGATGTGTATGATTTAACTAAAATTGTGGTTTATTGGGGATTCACTCAAGACTGTGAGGGCCTCAAATTTGAATTTTATTTTTAAAATATAAAATAATGTTTATATTGTGTTTATTCTTTGAAATATGAGTGAATTTACGTTTTAAGTGAATATTTTCTAATTTAGAGAATTTTTCAAGCATTATTTGCCGGTGTGTGGTTTCGACCAAATTAAGCGTTAAATTTTGTTCCGAAGTGTGAATAGTGACTTCAAATTGAAATCGAGCATATGTAGAGATATTACAAAGATATATTTAAGATTGGACAATGTTAGAATGAAATAAAATAGTGTAAGTTAGAGTGTCGCGCTCGACGTGACGTAAAAGTGGTCATAAGACCACTTTTCCACGATTTGAAGCATTTCTACCTTTTTGTCCCCTTAAAGTCATTCTTCAAGCTTTTGAGCTTCACATTTTCAGCCACATTTGAGCTTGAAGAGAGTGAGGAGGCCGAGAGCTTGAAGAGAAGAGAGAGAGAGAGAAATCTTGCAACTTTGTCTTCCATTCTTCTTCCTTCCTTTCTTGAAACTTTAAGCTGTGATAGCCCCACTTCTCCCTTGGGCGTACCCTAAGGTGTCCGTGGACCACCTGCCTAACTCTCACCAGGACTCACTCACATAAATATCGCTAAAACAATAGGCTAACATTCTAATCTCAAATCTAATCTCAACAATAACATACAATCACATTACACCATCCATACAATCTCCAAATTACATACAATACTTATCAAACGTTCAAATTCTCATAATACAGCAGCTCTCGAAATCACAATCCACATTTGTCACATCAATACAAAAGCAAACCCTAACTCTAAGGGTTGGCTCCTTCACTTGGGTTCTCGGTCCCTGTTAAAGAAAACAATTTGGAAAGAGTGAGCTAAAAAAAGCCCAATGAGTTCCAAAAACGCTTACAATTCACGTAAAACAGTTCAAATCATGCTTCAAGTATACAATTCAAATCAAGTAGATAGACACTTAAATAGATATCGCTCGTTATGAACTACTCGAGGGACATTGCCCAACGAAGTAGACTAGTCGAGGGATTTAGCCCAAGACATCACAAACTGGTCGAGGGTACCCGCCCTACGATGTCACATTATCTCAATGAAACTAGTCGAGGGACATCGCCCAACGACGTCACTTTATTTCATTGAAACTAGTCGAGGGACATCGCCCAACGATGCCACTTTATTTCATTGGAACTAGTCGAAGGTATTCACCTTACGACGTCACATACTAGTCGAGGGATTTCGCCCAACGACGTCACAATCTCTCACTGAAACTAGTCGAGGGAATTTACCCTACAACGTCACATCATCTCATTGAAACTAGTCGAGGGACATCGCCCATCGACGTCACATTAGTTCATTGAATCTAGTCGAGGGACTTCGCCCAACGACGTCTCAATCTCTTTAATCACTATTTCACTTATAGAGCATTTCACACGGAAATAATAGTCAATCACTTCAATAAATCATTCCTTTAAAAGGGAGTGAAACGACGGCCTTCATAAGTCGTTTCACTGGTAAAAGCATTTTACTTGGAAACAGTGGTAAATCATTTCTTTGTAAACACTAGCAAATCATTTCAACAAATCAATCATTTACAAACCATGGCGAGATTTTCGTTTAAAAGAGAGTTAGAACTCTCACACATATAGGACACTGCCAAACACTTTCACAATACTTTTGTTTCAAATAAAGGTAAGTGCGATGAAGTACACACTACCCCACCCGAGGGTTTGAAAACTATGCTTCACTTCAAAATCACTTTACTAAACACAGTTGCAATCATTTTCACATAATCACATAACAAGTATGGAAACTCACCGAAGTAGGGTTCAACTTCCACGTAGGGATCAAAGTCACTGCCTTGCATACTCTCTAAAATTATTTAAATCAATAAATGAGATTCACTTCATTTTTCAGTCACTAACACAATTCACTTTCACTTTTTAGTTTCAAACGACATTTTTCCAAAATTCCCTCGAGAAAAAGCTCTCATTTCACATGGTACTACGTTCCAAATAGATTCTCTTTGAAAAATCACTTTTCATTTCAAAACATCTCACCGATATACTCATTGGCACTACAAGCACGCCCTCTTTCACAAAACATTTAAGTGAGGTCTCACACCTCGAAATCACTTTTTACACAACACGTTCAACATTCACTTTTAGTTAAAACTTTCATATTAACATAAAACACTTCATACCACGCCATTATATTCAAAAATCTCTGGAATTTGACCAAGACATGGCAAAACCCTCAAATTTAATTAAACAGCACTTTTCACTCAAATTTCATGAAAAACTTCACTTTTAACCCTTTAAATTTCACACATTCCCTCACACACACATACACTCACAATTTGAACAATATACATGTTCTTCTTAAAAGAAAACTCTTCAAGAACATTCACAACATTTCAAAATCAAACATTAAAATCACCAAGCATGGGTTTGGCCATAACATACATTTTCCTTTAAGCTTTTCAACAACTAAAACCCTAATTTCTAACCACATCAAGACAAGTTCACAAATAACAATCAAATCCCAAGCAGGTCCTCAAGTCCGCTACCTAGAGGCCACCTCAAGTCCGCTACCTAGGTTGGGATTTCAAAAGCCCAACTTCATCTTTTTCAGATGAGATCATTATATCAATATCCACTACAGATCTGAACCATTTAACACTAATAAAGCTATATCTACAAGTTTCAAGGCTTATACCTCCGGATCTAACACGATCCGACAAGATCAAAGATGATCTCGTGAGTTTCCTCCTTCCAAGAGTGCTTCCAAGCCTAGCAAGCTCCTCAAGCTTCGATCTAAACCCCCGATCTACAAGATTTGTCGAGGATTTTTGTCACCAAGCTCAAACCCAAGCTCAAGACAATCACCCCAAGCTTTTCTTTCCTTTCTTTGTCTTCCAAAATCTCGGACCTCACTCCCTAATCTCTCTCCTTGGTTCGGCTGCCATAGGGGAAAGAAATCAAGCCAAAAACCTTCACAAACTCAAGATTCTAGTTGAAGAAGAAATGGAAGATTTCAACCACAAAACTTACCTTTCTTCCTCCCTCCAAAATCGGACCATCCCTCTCTCTCCCTGCTCTTTTTCTCGGCTGGAAATGTGAAGATGAAGATGGCTTCAATGGTGCTTGAAAGTTGAAGAAAGGAAGAAGAAAGAAATGGAAGAAAACTAGCACTATTTCTCTCTCTCTCTCTAGAGCCCTCTCTTTCTCTATCTCCCAAATTTGCAGCTGAAAATGAAGTGTGAAGGTTGCAAGAAAGTCAAGGCTTTTATTGCCCAAAAAGTGCATTTCCTTATTTTAAGGGAAAAGTGCTTTTGGCACTTTATCGCTACACGCGATCTAACTTATACTGGTTTCTAACATCCTGACACTGTCTTGCCATAATATTATTTCCAAAATATCACTACATATGCTCGATTTCAACTTAAAGTCACTAATCACGCTCCGGTAGAAAATTAAACACTTAATTCAGCCAAAACCGCACACCGGCAAATAATTTGTTTAAAATTCTCTAAATTGGAAAATATTCATTTTAAACTTATATTCACTAATTTTTCAATGAATAAACACAATATAAACAATATTTGGCATTTTTAAAATAAAATCAGGATTTTTCAAGTCCCTCACATCCTTCCCTCCTTAAAAGAATTTCGTCCTCGAAATTCACATTTTATATACAGATAGTTCTAGATACTTCTTCTTCACCATTTTCTCATTCAATCCTTAATATCCAACTCTCTATGCCTATTAACAACTTCTGCCCTCCACCAAAATTCACACTTCTTATGTACTAAGTTAGTAATCAAACTCCGATTTGCAAGAAATGTTCCAATCTCCAAATCATAAGGTAATCTCACAGGTTTTAGGTCAGCACCACCCATAAAGGAAATATTCATAATGAATGTAATGGCTGAATGAATCAATACTTTAGCTAGTCGATAAAAGATGGAGGTTATACCTTCAACGACAGCAGGGAGGTCGGAAACCCGTTGTTGGTCAATAGCATAAACTCTAGTTGGAACCTTTGATCGCTTTCCCACAGCACTAGCTCCTGAGTTTGGCCTATCCACCGCCTCCACTTCTCTCTTGGGCCTTGGGGCATGCAGCTACCCGATGCTCACTACTTCCACATTGCAAACATTTCCCTTCTTTCCTCCAACACCTATCCTCCGTATGATTCAGCCTTCCACAAAAATCACAACGCAAATTGGGAGTTAATGCTTGGTTTCCTTGCGGGACGCTTCTTGATTGTCCCTTTCCACTTGGTGATCCACAGGAGAATGCCCCTCGTCATAGCTTACTCTTGACGCCTCCAAGTGTTCACTTTACTATTTCTCTACTAAGTTTGGGGGGTGGAGCATTCATGTCCACTAGTTCACGGCTACTACTTGGAGCATTCCTCTTTCTTGCATTGAAAACCCTCACTTGAGCCTTTGCACTTTCAATTCTTTGGGCCTTCTCGATTACATCACTAAAGTTATTAATTTGGGCCGGTGCTAAGCTTTCTTGAATTTCTACATTTAACCCCTGTACAAATCTCCTTATTCTCCTTTGTTGAGTTGCCACCAACTCAGGGGCTTAATCTAGACAATTTTGTGAACAATGCCTTATACTCCACGACACTTAGTGTTCCTTTGTGACACTTAATAAATTCATCTCTCTTCTCTTGGATTGGGGAGGGAGGAATTTAGCATTAAACTCTCTAGTGAAGTTCATCCATGTCCTAGGGTTTGGTCTCTCATCCCATTTAACCCTAATCATATTCCACCACGATCGAGCGGCTCCCTCAAATTGAAATGCAGCAAAAGTCACTTGTCTTTCCTCGGAGTAGTTTAGAGCGGCAAATATGTCACTTATTCTTTCTAACCACTTCTCGGCTATTTCGGGATTAGGTCCTCTAGAGAATTTAGGTGGGAAAAATTTCTGAATCGCTCTAAGGCCCTATCCTCACCCATCTTGTGGCCTATAGGTTGATTGGCAAGTCCAGGACCTTGTTGGTTAACCATATGCTCTAGAATGTCTGTCATGCGGTTAATGGCAATAGCTACTTGTTCCACAACCTCAATCCTAGGCTCACGATTTTGGTCAACCGCTGACTCCCGATCACCTCTCACATTTTGGGGTTGTCTAAACCCTCTCCCATAGCCTCGTCCTCTCCTTCTACCGTCCATGATCCTTTTAGAGGGCCAACATTTAAGATAAATGTGAAAATAAAATATTAGCAAATTGAATTCCAAGGAAAATCAAAAAATATTTTATATCTTCATAACAAGAGAAGGAGTACTCAAGTATACCATAATAGTACATTCGTTTTCAAAGAAAACACATCAAATCACATCACACTTACAAATAGAAGCAAGCAAGGAAATGGTAGTTAGAGTAATTGCACCAGCATGCAAATACAGGAACGTGAACACATCACATCCCATCACATCATATCACTTCACATCATATCACTTCACATCACATCACATCACTTGTATATTATTCTCTTCCAAGACAAGTCCAAATACCAAGTCTCGAGCACGTATCACTTCACTTCACATCACATTGATAACCTTATGGCTCGTCCCTTTCTCCTCGGCCTAAGTTTGGCCTACAGCTCTAGTCGAAATGACTAACTGATAGGTCTCAGGGATTCCTGAAATTTCACATGCACACATTGGTTACTTCGAAACACTTTCACAAATATTTTCATTCAAATAGAGATAAGTGCGATGAAGCACGTACCACCTCAGGGTTGGCCACCCAAGAGGTCAATCAAATCAATTCTCATTCCTACCTGGCATACCAAGTAGATCACGCAATCCACTACAACAATACATCCAACGTTTAAACCATTCCCATAGTTGTCTCTCCTTTCAATCATTATAGTCATTGAACTCTTAAACTATTCACAAAATCACCAATATATTCTTGATCCCTGATCACACTAACTGCATGCTCTCATATACGCTCACTCTACTTTCTCAGTCCTTATACTTGAATTGTATGTTCACTTCTCAAAATAAGCTTTTGAAAATACAACCAGAACTATTGAGGTTATAAAACTCTCTTCAAGTTCAAGGTTTACCTTTACTAAAACATAAGTTCATATCTCTTTCGAACTTAAGATTTCTTTTGCAAACATGGCCAAAATCATGTGCGAAAATGTATCAATTTAAAATCAAGAATTGAAAAACACGATTGGAAAAACTTCAACTTTCCTCTATACAGAAATCTAGCAAACTCATAAATTTCTTTCCAACTCTTAATTCAAAAATATAGAGAAATTCACATATATGTCAAGAACGACATGTTAGCGAGTATTTAAAACACATATGTGTCATCTTCAACCATCGGTTGAAAAATAAAACTAGTTCATCACAGTTTTCTTTTAAACTTTAGGGTGAAGAACTTCTAGCAGTTAAACAAGTAGAAAGACACATTTTGTTCTTTTGAAACCTCTTTTATTTTAGCTCAAAATCATCACATAAGGACTTAACCAGCAGATATCAATTTCTTATCTTCTATATCTAATACCAATAGTTGCACCGATTTCTCCCATTCCTACGATTGCAATAGTCATTCAAGTTTCAATCAATTTTTCACTACAAATCTCTCACATAATGTTTCACTTCAATATAACATTACTTAGTTCTTCAATTTTGTTTCCATCAATCCCATACAAGAAACTCTCAAATCACAAATCTTCTTTAATCACTAGGATACGGTAAGTTCTCCAATTCACGTAACAATCAAGTTAATCCCACAGTCCGACATCCTAAACTTGTAATCTAGGATACACCACAGAGATCTGAAGCCTAAGCTCTGATACCACCTGTGACAGCCCCTTATCCTCATGCATCTGTGTCGTGGACCGCCTAACTCTCGCCAGACTTACTCACATAAATATCGCTAAAACATTAGGCTAACATTCAAATCTCAAATCTAATCTCAACAATAACTTACAATCACATTACACCATCTTTACAATCTCCAAATTACATACAATACTTATCAAACGTTCAAATTCTCATAATACAACAGCTCTCGAAATCACAATCCACTTTTGTCACATCAATACAAAAGCAAACCCTAACTCTAAGGGTTGGCTCCTTCACTTGGGTTCTCGGTCCCTGTTAAAGAAAACAATTTGGAAAGAGTGAGCTAAATAAAGCCCAGTGAGTTCCAAAACGCCACAATTCACGTAAAAGAGTTCAAATCATGCTTCAAGTATACAATTCAAATCAAGTAGATAGACACTTAAATAGATATCGCTCGTATGAACTACTCGAGGGACATTGCCCAACGAAGTAGACTAGTCGAGGGATTTCGCCCAAGACATCACAAACTGGTCGAGGGTACTCGCCCTACGATGTCACATTATCTCAATGAAACTAGTCGAGGGACATCGCCCAACGACGTCACTTTATTTCATTGAAACTAGTCGAGGGACATCGCCCAACGATGCCACTTTATTTCATTGGAACTAGTCGAAGGTATTCACCTTACGACGTCACATACTAGTCGAGGGACTTCGCCCAACGACGTCACAATCTCTCACTGAAACTAGTCGAGGGAATTCACCCTATGACGTCACATCATCTCATCGCCCATCGACGTCACATTAGTTCATTGAATCTAGTCGAGGGACTTCGCCCAACGACGTCTCAATCTCTTTAATCACTATTTCACTTATAGAGCATTTCACTCGGAAATAATAGTCAATCACTTCAATAAATCATTCCTTTAAAAGGGAGTCAAAACACTGACAGATCCTTCATAAGTCGTTTCACTGGTAAAATCATTTTACTTGGAAACAGTGGTAAATCATTTCTTTGTAAACACTAGCAAATCATTTCAACAAATCAATCATTTACAAACCATGGCGAGATTTTCGTTTAAAAGAGAGTTAGAACTCTCACACATATAGGACACTGCCAAACACTTTCACAATACTTTTATTTCAAATAAAGGTAAGTGCGATGAAATACACACTACCCCACCCGAGGTTTTGAAAACTATGCTTCACTTCAAAATCACTTTACTAAACATGGTTGCAATCATTTTCACATAATCACATAACAAGTATGGAAACTCACCGAAGTAGGGTTCAGCTTCCACGTAGGGATCAAAGTCAACCGCCTTGCACACTCTAAAATGATTTAAATCAATAAATGAGATTCACTTCATTTTTCAGTCACTAACACAATTCTCTTTCACTTTTTAGTTTCAAACGACATTTTTCCAAAATTCCCTCGAGAAAAAGCTCTCATTTCACATGGTACAACGTTCCAAATAGATTCTCTTTGAAAAATCACTTTTTCATTTCAAAAGAGCATCTCACCGATATACTCATTGGCACTACAAGCACGTCCTCTTTCACAAAACATTTAAGTGAGGTCTCACACCTCGAAATCACTTTTTACACAACACGTTCAACATTCACTTTTAGTTAAAACTTTCATATTAACATAAAACACTTCATACCACGCCATTATATTCAAAATCTCTGAATTTGACCAAGACATGGAAAAACCCTCAAATTTAATTAAACAGCACTTTTCACTCAAATTTCATGAAAAACTTCACTTTTAACCCTTAAATTTCACACATTCCCTCACACACACATACACTCACAATTTGAACAATATACATGTTCTTCTTAAAAGAAAACTCTTCAAGAACATTCACAACATTTCAAAATCAAACATTAAAATCACCAAGCATGGGTTTGGCCATAACATACATTTTCCTTTAAGCTTTTCAACAACTAAAACCCTAATTTCTAACCACATCAAGACAAGTTCACAAATAACAATCAAATCCCAAGCAGGTCCTCAAGTCCGCTACCTAGAGGCCACCTCAAGTCCGCTACCTAGGTTGGGATTTCAAGAGCCCAACTTCATCTTTTTCAGATGAGATCATTATATCAATATCCACTACAGATCTGAACCATTTAACACTAATAAAGCTATATCTACAAGTTTCAGGCTTATACCTCCGGATCTACGATCCGACAAGATCAAAGATGATCTCGTGAGTTTCCTCCTTCCAAAAGTGCTTCCAAGCCTAGCAAGCTCCTCAAGCTTCGATCTAAACCCCCGATCTACAAGATTTGACGAGGATTTTTGTCACCAAGCTCAAACCCAAGCTCAAGACAATCACCCCAAGCTTTTCTTTCCTTTCTTTGTCTTCCAAAATCTCGGACCTCACTCCCCAATCTCTCTCCTTGGTTCGGCTGCCATAGGGGAAAGAAATCAAGCCAAAAACCTTCACAAACTCAAGATTCTAGTTGAAGAAGAAATGGAAGATTTCAACCACAAAACTTACCTTTCTTCCTCCCTCCAAAATCGGACCATCCCTCTCTCTCCCTGCTCTCTTTCTCGGCTGGAAATGTGAAGATGAAGATGGCTTCAATGGTGCTTGAAAGTTGAAGAAAGGAAGAAGAAAGAAATGGAAGAAAACTAGCACTATTTCTCTCTCTCTCTCCTAGAGCCCTCGGCTCTTTCTCTTTATATCTCCCAAATTTGCAGCTGAAAATGAAGTGTGAAGGTTGCAAGAAAGTCAAGGCTTTTATTGCCCAAAAAGTGCATTTCCTTATTTTAAGGGAAAAAGTGCTTTTTGGCACTTTATGTCGCGTCACGCGTGACAGTCTAACTTATACTGGTTTCTAACATCCTGACACTGTCTTGCCATAATATTATTTCCAAAATATCACTACATATGCTCGATTTCAACTTAAAGTCACTAATCACGCTCCGGTAGAAAATTAAACACTTAATTCAGCCAAAACCGCACACCGGCAAATAATTCGTTTAAAATTCTCTAAATTGGAAAATATTGATTTTAAAATTTTATTCACTAATTTTTCAATGAATAAACACAATATAAACAATATTTGGCATTTTTAAAATAAAATCAGGATTTTTCAAGTCCCTCACATCCTTCCCTCCTTAAAAGAATTTCGTCCTCGAAATTCACATTTTATATACAGATTAGTTCTAGATACTTCTTCTTCACCATTTTCTCATTCAATCCTTAATATCCAACTCTCTATGCCTATTAACAACTTCTGCCCTCCACCAAAATTCACACTCCTTATGTACTAAGTTAGTAATCAAACTCCGGTTCGCAGGAAATGTTCCAATCTCCAAATCATAAGGTAATCTCACAGGTTTTAGGTCAGCACCACCCATAAAGGAAATATTCATAATGAATGTAATGGCTGAATGAATCAATACTTTAGCTAGTCGATAAAAGATGGAGGTTATACCTTCAACGACAGCAGGGAGGTCGGAAACCCGTTGTTGGTCAATAGCATAGACTCTAGTTGGAACCTTTGATCGTTTTCCCACAGCACTAGCCTGACTGGAGTTTGGCCTATCCACCTGTCGGCCTCCACTTCTCTCTTGGGCCTTGGGGCATGCAGCTACCCGATGCTCACTACTTCCACATTGCAAACATTTCCCTTCTTTCCTCCAACACCTATCCTCCGTATGATTCAGCCTTCCACAAAAATCACAACGCAAATTGGGAGTTAATGCTTGGTTTCCTTGCGGGACGCTTCTTGATTGTCCCTTTCCACTTGGTGATCCACCAGAGAATGCCCCTCTCGTCATAGCTACTCTTGACGCTCCAGGGGTGTTCACTTTACTTATTTCTCTACTAAGTTTGGGGGGTGGAGCATTCATGTCCACTAGTTCACGGCTACTACTTGGAGCATTCCTCTTTCTTGCATTGAAAACCCTCACTTGAGCCTTTGCACTTTCAATTCTTTGGGCCTTCTCGATTACATCACTAAAGTTATTAATTTGGGCCGGTGCTAAGCTTTCTTGAATTTCTACATTTAACCCCTGTACAAATCTCCTTATTCTCCTTTGTTCAGTTGCCACCAACTCAGGGGCGAATCTAGACAATTTTGTGAACAATGCCTTATACTCCACGACACTTAGTGTTCCTTGTCGACACTTAATAAATTCATCTTCTCTCTTCTCTTGGATTAGGGGAGGGAGGAATTTAGCATTAAACTCTCTAGTGAAGTTCATCCATGTCCTAGGGGTTTGGTCTCTATCCCATTTAACCCTAATCATATTCCACCACGATCGAGCGGCTCCCTCAAATTGAAATGCAGCAAAAGTCACTTGTCTTTCCTCGGAGTAGTTTAGAGCGGCAAATATGTCACTTATTCTTTCTAACCACTTCTCGGCCATTTCGGGATTAGGTCCTCTAGAGAATTTAGGTGGGAAAAATTTCTGAAATCGCTCTAAGGCCCTATCCTCACCATCTTCAGGGCCTATAGGTTGATTGGCAAGTCCAGGACCTTGTTGGTTAACCATATGCTCTAGAATGTCTGTCATGCGGTTAATGGCAATAGCTACTTGTTCCACAACCTCAATCCTATGCTCACGATTTTGGTCAACCGCTGACTCCCGATCACCTCCCACATTTTGGGGTTGTCTAAACCCTCTCCCATAGCCTCGTCCTCTCCTTCTACCGTCCATGATCCTTTTAGAGGGCCAACATTTAAGATAAATGTGAAAATAAAATATTAGCAAATTGAATTCCAAGGAAAATCAAAAAATATTTTATATCTTCATAACAAGAGAAGAGTACTCAAGTATACCATAATAGTACATTCGTTTTCAAAGAAAACACATCAAATCACATCACACTTACAAATAGAAGCAAGCAAGGAAATGGTAGTTAGAGTAATTGCACCAGCATGCAAATACAGGAACGTGAACACATCACATCCCATCACATCATATCACTTCACATCATATCACTTCACATCACATCACATCACTTGTATATTATTCTCTTCCAAGACAAGTCCAAATACCAAGTCTCGAGCACGTATCACTTCACTTCACATCACATTGATAACCTTATGGCTCGTCCCTTTCTCCTCGGCCTAAGTTTGGCCTACAGCTCTAGTCGAAATGACTAACCGATAGGTCTCGGGGATTCCTGAAATTTCACATGCACACATAGGTTACTTCGAAACACTTTCACAAATATTTTCATTCAAATAGAGATAAGTGCGATGAAGCACGTACCACCTCAGGGTTGGCCACCCAAGAGGTCAATCAAATCAATTCTCATTCCTACCTGGCATACCAAGTAGATCACGCAATCCACTACAAGAATACATCCAACGTTTAAACCATTCCCATAGTTGTCTCTCCTTTCAATCATTATAGTCATTGAACTCTTAAACTATTCACAAAATCACCAATATATTCTTGATCCCTGATCACACTAACTGCATGCTCTCATATACGCTCACTCTACTTTCTCAGTCCTTATACTTGAATTGTATGTTCACATCTCAAAATAAGCTTTTGAAAATATAACCAGAACTATTGAGGTTATAAAACTCTCTTCAAGTTCAAGGTTTACCTTTACTAAAACATAAGTTCATATCTCTTTCGAACTTAAGATTTCTTTTGCAAACATGGCCAAAATCATGTGCGAAAATGTATCAATTTAAAATCAAGAATTGAAAAACACGATTGGAAAAACTTCAACTTTCCTCTATACAGAAATCTAGCAAACTCATAAATTTCTTTCCAACTCTTAATTCAAAAATATAGAGAAATTCACATATATGTCAAGAACGACATGTTAGCGAGTATTTAAAACACATATGTGTCATCTTCAACCATCGGTTGAAAAATAAAACTAGTTCATCACAGTTTTCTTTTAAACTTTAGGGTGAAGAACTTCTAGCAGTTAAACAAGTAGAAAGACACATTTTGTTCTTTTGAAACCTCTTTTATTTTAGCTCAAAATCATCACATAAGGACTTAACCAGCAGATATCAATTTCTTATCTTCTATATCTAATACCAATAGTTGCACCGATTTCTCCCATTCCTACGATTGCAATAGTCATTCAAGTTTCAATCAATTTTTCACTACAAATCTCTCACATAATGTTTCACTTCAATATAACATTACTTAGTTCTTCAATTTTGTTTCCATCAATCCCATACAAGAAACTCTCAAATCACAAATCTTCTTTAATCACTAGGATACAGTAAGTTCTCCAATTCACGTAACAATCAAGTTAATCCCACAGTCCGACATCCTAAACTTGTAATCTAGGATACACCACAGAGATCTGAAGCCTAAGCTCTGATACCACCTGTGACAGCCCCACTTATCCCTTGGGCGTACCCTAAGGTGTCCGTGGACCGCCTGCCTAACTCTCGCCAGGACTTACTCACATAAATATCGCTAAAACATTAGGCTAACATTCAAATCTCAAATCTAATCTCAACAATAACTTACAATCACATTACACCATCTTTACAATCTCCAAATTACATACAATACTTATCAAACGTTCAAATTCTCATAATACAACAGCTCTCGAAATCACAATCCACTTTTGTCACATCAATACAAAAGCAAACCCTAACTCTAAGGGTTGGCTCCTTCACTTGGGTTCTCGGTCCCTGTTAAAGAAAACAATTTGGAAAGAGTGAGCTAAATAAAGCCCAGTGAGTTCCAAAAACGCTTACAATTCACGTAAAACAGTTCAAATCATGCTTCAAGTATACAATTCAAATCAAGTAGATAGACACTTAAATAGATATCGCTCGTATGAACTACTCGAGGGACATTGCCCAACGAAGTAGACTAGTCGAGGGATTTCGCCCAAGACATCACAAACTGGTCGAGGGTACTCGCCCTACGATGTCACATTATCTCAATGAAACTAGTCGAGGGACATCGCCCAACGACGTCACTTTATTTCATTGAAACTAGTCGAGGGACATCGCCCAACGATGCCACTTTATTTCATTGGAACTAGTCGAAGGTATTCACCTTACGACGTCACATACTAGTCGAGGGACTTCGCCCAACGACGTCACAATCTCTCACTGAAACTAGTCGAGGGAATTCACCCTACGACGTCACATCATCTCATCGCCCATCGACGTCACATTAGTTCATTGAATCTAGTCGAGGGACTTCGCCCAACGACGTCTCAATCTCTTTAATCACTATTTCACTTATAGAGCATTTCACTCGGAAATAATAGTCAATCACTTCAATAAATCATTCCTTTAAAAGGGAGTCGAAACACTGACAGATCCTTCATAAGTCGTTTCACTGGTAAAAGCATTTTACTTGGAAACAGTGGTAAATCATTTCTTTGTAAACACTAGCAAATCATTTCAACAAATCAATCATTTACAAACCATGGCGAGATTTTCGTTTAAAAGAGAGTTAGAACTCTCACACATATAGGACACTGCCAAACACTTTCACAATACTTTTATTTCAAATAAAGGTAAGTGCGATGAAATACACACTACCCCACCCGAGGGTTTGAAAACTATGCTTCACTTCAAAATCACTTTACTAAACATGGTTGCAATCATTTTCACATAATCACATAACAAGTATGGAAACTCACCGAAGTAGGGTTCAGCTTCCACGTAGGGATCAAAGTCACTGCCTTGCACACTCTCTAAAATGATTTAAATCAATAAATGAGATTCACTTCATTTTTCAGTCACTAACACAATTCTCTTTCACTTTTTAGTTTCAAACGACATTTTTCCAAAATTCCCTCGAGAAAAAGCTCTCATTTCACATGGTACAACGTTCCAAATAGATTCTCTTTGAAAAATCACTTTTTCATTTCAAAAGAGCATCTCACCGATATACTCATTGGCACTACAAGCACGTCCTCTTTCACAAAACATTTAAGTGAGGTCTCACACCTCGAAATCACTTTTTACACAACACGTTCAACATTCACTTTTAGTTAAAACTTTCATATTAACATAAAACACTTCATACCACGCCATTATATTCAAAAATCTCTGGAATTTGACCAAGACATGGAAAAACCCTCAAATTTAATTAAACAACACTTTTCACTCAAATTTCATGAAAAACTTCACTTTTAACCCTTTAAATTTCACACATTCCCTCACACACACATACACTCACAATTTGAACAATATACATGTTCTTCTTAAAAGAAAACTCTTCAAGAACATTCACAACATTTCAAAATCAAACATTAAAATCACCAAGCATGGGTTTGGCCATAACATACATTTTCCTTTAAGCTTTTCAACAACTAAAACCCTAATTTCTAACCACATCAAGACAAGTTCACAAATAACAATCAAATCCCAATCAGGTCCTCAAGTCCGCTACCTAGAGGCCACCTCAAGTCCGCTACCTAGGTTGGGATTTCAAGAGCCCAACTTCATCTTTTTCAGATGAGATCATTATATCAATATCCACTACAGATCTGAACCATTTAACACTAATAAAGCTATATCTACAAGTTTCAAGGCTTATACCTCCGGATCTAACACGATCCGACAAGATCAAAGATGATCTCGTGAGTTTCCTCCTTCCAAAAGTGCTTCCAAGCCTAGCAAGCTCCTCAAGCTTCGATCTAAACCCCCGATCTACAAGATTTGACGAGGATTTTTGTCACCAAGCTCAAACCCAAGCTCAAGACAATCACCCCAAGCTTTTCTTTCCTTTCTTTGTCTTCCAAAATCTCGGACCTCACTCCCCAATCTCTCTCCTTGGTTCGGCTGCCATAGGGGAAAGAAATCAAGCCAAAAACCTTCACAAACTCAAGATTCTAGTTGAAGAAGAAATGGAAGATTTCAACCACAAAACTTACCTTTCTTCCTCCCTCCAAAATCGGACCATCCCTCTCTCTCCCTGCTCTCTTTCTCGGCTGGAAATGTGAAGATGAAGATGGCTTCAATGGTGCTTGAAAGTTGAAGAAAGGAAGAAGAAATAAATGGAAGAAAACTAGCACTATTTCTCTCTCTCTCTCCTAGAGCCCTCGGCTCTTTCTCTTTATATCTCCCAAATTTGCAGCTGAAAATGAAGTGTGAAGGTTGCAAGAAAGTCAAGGCTTTTATTGCCCAAAAAGTGCATTTCCTTATTTTAAGGGAAAAAGTGCTTTTTGGCACTTTATGTCGCGTCACGCACGACAGTCTAACTTATACTGGTTTCTAACATCCCGACACTGTCTTGCCATAATATTATTTCCAAAATATCACTACATATACTCGATTTCAGCTTAAAGTCACTAATCACGCTCCGGTAGAAAATTAAACACTTAATTCGGCCAAAACCACACACCGGCAAATAATTCGTTTAAAATTCTCTAAATTGGAAAATATTCATTTTAAACTTATATTCACTCATTTTTCAATGAATAAACACAATATAAACAATATTTGGCATTTTTAAAATAAAATCGGGATTTTTCAAAGCCCTCACATAAGCCACCGTTGAAGACACTCATTTTTTTTCCTTGGAGCAGCCATGTGAGAGGAAAGGAGAGAGAGGGGCTGGTCCGAAAGTTCCCATGTGGGTCTTCAATCTGCATGTAGTTTCCCTTCCTCAAGCACAGGCACGTCCTGGAAGTGCGAGTCTTCTGGAATTTTTGCCAATAAACTCCGCTTTTCATACCAATCACCTGTAATTGACACAAACTCAAATATAAGCACTAACCCAATTCTTTGCACACTAAATGGGAGGAATTTAGTCCAAATAGCCTCAATTAAGATATATAAATATCACCCTATCACCGAGTAACAAGGTTGGAATCTATCCATGCTATTGATCTTAGTGATCCTTCGGATCCAAAGATTACCTTGGTAAAACATAGTCATCCTTCAATATTGACAAAACATTTTATGAAAAATGCTTGGGGTGACACAAGAGAAGAATGCAGGCACTATGGTTTTAGCCGATTGTACTTAGTAGAGTCCTCAGGAAACTATTGTTGCATGTTAGGCATCATGGTTGTTTCGATGCTCATCTGTATGAGCCTATTCATCCTTGGGAATTTATTGCCTCTCCTGATTATATTTGGTTTGAAGTTTTTAGATTTGACTTTGAAATTAATAATTGGATTCATCTCCCAACAATTGGGGATCGAGCTCTCTTTGTTGGACTCTATCATTGTTTGTCTCTCTCAACTAGGGACTATCCAGCATTAAGGGATAATTCTATATAATTCACCTCCCATGATTATGAATTTGCTGAGGACTCGAATGGAAATTTGATGCTGGTATTTACAGTTTAGATGACAATGCCATTAATCCGCTCTATGCCACAAACGTAATCGACCAAAAAAGGGTAGACAACAGATGACTCGATCTGGAAGATGAGACTGTGGACTATAATCTGTATGATTTTCAAAAGGCTTTGCAGCCCCTGTGTGGATTATTCCCCAAAGCTGAATAGCAAGAATCTCATTATAGGTCTTTCGGTTTGTTTTTCAATCTGATAATTCATGGTGTCTTTCCACTCACTTGGGAATCACATAAGTTGTTCCCCTCCTGTAATCTTGAGCTTTCAAACTGAGCTTTCTGGTTTTGTTTCTTTTTTTTTGCTTTAGCTATGACTGTACTATCGAGAACTACCTTTGTGCCCAATCATGTTTGGCTAGGCATACCTGTGGTCTCTTAGTTTAGCTTAGGTATCAATTAGTCTATTTGTACAAGTAATGATTTGCTTTAAACTTCCGGGCTAGTTCAGTCGATTTCTGACCAAAAGACGACCTCTAAAACTTTGGTGTGGTGCAAGAATGGAAGTCGATTGCATTTGATTGTTTTTACAACTATTAAAGAATGTGATGGGTCGATCTTTTTTCTTTCCGTTTTTTCCCTTCTCACCTTTGGTAATATATAGTTGTTGGCAGTTCTGGTTCCGTACTAATATGTGGAAGAACCCTGATGAATGAAATCCATCTCCCTTTCAACCTTATTCAAGTAAAGGCTGCTTTTCTTTTAATTTCGTCGGAGGAGTGTAAACCAAGTAGCCCCTCTCAAATTTCACATATAAATGTGTTCCTAATATGTAGCTAATCATATGTTAAACTCTTACTATTTGATTCACAAAAATGTGCTATTTGTTGGGTAGAAGTTAAAAACTAGGAACCAAAAACAAAAGAAATACCCGTAATTATGTTTCTTAGGCTTTGGTACTCGTAGAATAACAATTTAATGAAAAATGCATTGGCTCATATCCTTTAACCTTAAAGATAAGAAAAGATTAAACTGCACAATCACCTAGTGGAGGCAAAAAAAGTTTACGATAAAATTTTGTAATTTGATTGCTAAATTTGTTATGCAATTTTGGGCCTGACAGCACAAGTGTTCAACAAACCAATCAATTATGGCTGTTAATGCATTACCAGTAAATTAATAAATAATGTAATATTGAGAAAATATCACAAGCTCTTATGGCATTTAAATCCTTTCCAGAGCAGAGGATACACTTTGCAAGGAGCAGGGAAAGAGGATTGGGCAGAAAAAGGACCCTTTACACATAAAACTGTATCAAATCCAAAAGGAAGAGAAAAATGAATCCATCACTTTGAACATCAACAATTAATACCTCTTGAATCTCCATGCTGAAACTGAAAAAAGGGGGTAATCATGCCAGCAAATAATAAAATAGCCACTTTCTTCCTTGATCTTAAAGCCATCATAGTTGCAACTCTGCAGCACTCTCATTGCCTGCCTCATTCCGTTGTAGCTTAAATGGACCTTACCAAAACCCGCAAAACTCTAGCCTAGGAATCCATTTGTCAAGCTTCTCATGTCTTGCTTTTCTTTCAAGTCCTTCACAAGCTATGATGTTCTTAATTTCATCTCAAAAAAGGAACTTTTCAATCTTTTTTCGCTCAACCGGTGCCCTGGGAAGGGTATTCTCTAAGCAATCAAAAAGTGCTGCATAAAATTTCAATGCTTCATCGACTCTCTCCATCAAACTATGGCAGTTGTGGTTTGATTCATGTTCAGTTACTACCATAAGTTTTGGGGAAAGGCCCCACAGGGCGTTCAGAAAGCTTCATGTTTTTGGAGGTGGAGCCAACGATAGAGGGGGTGATGATTGAGAATCAGGACTGGCACCGTACAAACTCACAACATCTCGCTCAAGAAAATCACCTAAAGTACGAGGATTCATTTGCAAAACTCTAGGCAAATGAACAGAGCTTGAGTTATTTGCTACAGATGGTGAGTTCCTTCGCGTTACATCATCATCATATGCCAAAAGAGAATGCAGCTGAAGCACAGAACTAATGGCAACAGCTTCTCCAGACTTTACGCGTAAACTTTCCATGTCAAGATTCTCTAATTTGCTGACCATAGGGCAGAACTGAAAAGGGATGTCCAGTTTTTCAGCAGCTTCCTGCAATTGAACAGCCATTTGATCTAATACCCCTTTCTGTTCATGAACTCCTGTAATTCTTAGGTGAGGTGGCCTTCCCGCCTTGCTTTTAGTTCCTGGAGAAGATTGATCCACTGTGCTGTCTCAAAACAATGAAGATCAATAATATGCACAACTTTCTCCCCTTCCATCGCTTCTAGAATGTGGCTTGGTTGGTGATCACATAAGAAAGTCTCAAAAAGGGACAATACTCAAAGAACAATTTCTGTGCAAGAATAACTTCAGCAGCACAAGTTAGTTTGGTTGAATTCAGGGCCTTGTGCAATCCAGGCCTCCAGCCTTTCAGCACACGATCAGCAAGTGCTTCTGTGAAGTAAGCAACAATCCTCTGAACTATGTCACCGTCAGGAGATGCAAGAAGTGAAATCTGCTCAAGTCCACTGCTAGCACTATCAAGGCTGCCTGCTGCAACACATCTCGCACAGGCCGTGAGAAAGTTGAATAGCCACATTCCTCTCTCATCAGAGTTCATCTCCCTGAACAATGCGTAAGGAGAACCTATACTTGGTGAAAGTGACATCAAGGAGAAGAAAAGAGGTGATGATCCTACAGAAGATGATCCTTCTTCCTGAGCAATTCCTGCCACTAAAAGCATAATTCATTAAAAATGGGTTAGAGATACTGTTCTAGATATGTAATGAATCTATTGATCATAGGAACGTGGAAGTGCGACTTAAATTTTGCAAATGACCTGTTTTTGCCTAACTAGAATGTCAAAAAGATTTTTAATTTAGTCTTGATGTTATTAATTTTATCTTCCAACCTTTTCAACTTGTGACATGAAAGAAAATTTTCCCTCATGGTTCGAGCCCTCGTTGGCTAAATTGTTAACAGACGGGGCAAATGGATATCACTAGAATGACCAATATACTAGTAACAAATGCAAATCAAGAACATTTTTCAACTGATTTGAGTGCTAATAAATCCATGAGATTTAACAATGAATACGGACTATAAAATTGATATGGGGAGATACTGAACTTACTAGCGTACTAGCAAGTAGTGACTCTTGAAGGCTAATAAAATATTTCTTGAAAGGAGAGAAAATTAAGGCTGCAAAATAGGTTCTAAAACTTAACAAACTCCATGAAAAATGACTATGACAGGCTTTTAGCAGCTTGCTGGTTTTTGGTAACTGTAGAGGGGCTTTGACAGCACGAAAAAAGTCAAAAAATGGTGATAAAACTATTTGTCTTGAAGGACTTTTCCATGGCAGCATTGCATATGACAATTCAAAGGTAGTCTCTGTCCTTGAGTGGATTGTTGTCCATAGGTGGCTTCGAAGAGGAATAAAGGAATTTGTGAATGATAAGCCCTCTCTTCCCGCCCACTATGAATTTGTTTTTGTCACCATTCCTTCTGGATAGGAATAAAAGTTGGCCAAACTTGGTTTTTATTCCTAGCAAAATGCAAATCCAAACTTGTATTACCAAAAATACAACTTTTATTTTAGTAAACAAAAGAATAATCAACTTTTTTTGTTGCTTCTTGGTTAGTGGGGGATTGCAGGGTAAGTCATTCAAATGCCTCCAAAACCACAATCTGTTTTTCTTTTCGCAAATGTAGACCATAAATTTGGTATTATCTTCTTGCGTTAAGGTAAAAGGGACAAAGAGTTCTGGGAAAAGCCAAAAGTAGTCCACTAGTAAATTGAGAATTTAACGTTAGACATGAAAGTTTGGATGTGAGTCCTTGGAGTTTCCCAAAATCATATCCTAAAAACTTTAATCCTAGAAAGAACTCTTGCACAATTGTCTGGCAATATAGCATCCAATCCTCCACAAGATGAGTAAACTTGCTAAATAATTGCGAGAGCATTAAGGGGAGCTATAAACATAACTCCTCTCTACTTGGTTTTAAGGGGAGCTAAATTTTATTGGCGAGTAAGTGAAAACTTAGTATTGCTAAATAATTGCAAGAGTATATTGCTGCGAGATTCTTTAACCAAGCTAGAGCACAACAACTTGAATAACGAGATCAAGGGATGTGAGGAAAAAAAAGGGAAGAACAATAATCACGGACTACTTTTTTATCTTATCTATTTGCACTTGATCATAGGGTCATATTTTGCACCCTTAATCATTTTTGATGGCGCTTGGCTAACTCTAAGAGGGATTTAGGTATTAATTTTCTTCTAAAAGTGAGGTTCATTGGCGAAAGCGTTTCATTGCAAAGGGATTAATAAATATTTAAGTGCATTCGTGTGGTAAATTATATATAATTTATGTATACTATTAAGTGGACAATCTTATAAAATATGATTTTCAATGCTGATTCGTATCATCTTGGACTAGTTCTACTGTAAGAAAAACCCTCACCCTCTCACTATCCAGGCTACTTGTAGATTGCAACAGAATGGGCTTGGATGGGAGAGGGCTCGACTCAGCCCTTATCCCCCGACCAACAAAACCACTCCCCATCCCACTGTCTGCCCTGGCCTACTCCGCTACAAGTGCGCATGGGGGCACCTTTTTTCCTTCTTAGCATTTTTATCTTTTTTTTCCCTTTCTTAACACCTTTATTATTAGAAAAGATTAATATTACAACTATTACCACTACTAATAGTATTATTATTATGAAAAACTTAAATTACTACTACTATAAATAATTTAACCAAACAAAATATGAAAAAAATAGATGTATCAATAATATTGTTTAGGGGGATTGGGGGGAGTTATTATTAGGAAAAACTAATATTGCTACTATGACTACTAATTTGACCCAAAATAATATGTGAAAAATAGATGTATTAATAATATTATTAAGGGAGATGGGGCATGCGCATACTCGCCCACTCCTCCCCAACCCCCGCCCCACCCCTGGCCCCATTGCTACAACTTGAGGGGCACTTACCCCAATTATCATCCCTGAGGCTACTTTTCTCTCCCCTTCTAGCAAAAATTGATCGGGTATTGAGGTTAGAATTGCTATAATCAGGACTATTGTTCATAATAATTCTTCACGCGAATGAAATAATGTTTCATACTTATTGATTCTATGTGCAAAATTTAAGAATAATGTGTGAATCGTTTATAAACAAGGCAATATTTCTAGGGTTTTACTTGAACTTTGTACAAAGTATGATAATAAACCCATCCCCCTCCCCCCGAGGGTGGGGAGGGGCAAAATTTACATGTTTTCTTTACCTGACTGAGGACTTGAAATTTGAGCTTAAAGACTTCTTGCTTTCAAGTGAATTTTGTTTATTATTTTGATTGAAAAATTTCTAGAATCTGTGACCTATTCTCAGCAAAGCATATATTAAAATCTATAACCAAGTAAATTCTATTAAGTACATTTTTTGGCACGTAAACATCATCCAAGCAAAAGCTATTTCCCTTCAAGAAAAACAATACAATTTCTCAGCTTATTATCAAAATTGAGTACCTGTCTCGTTGTCTTGAATGGTGCTGTCGGTCCTAACAATAGTTTGCTTAGTATAGGCGTCTTCAACAAGTGACATTTTGTAGCTTTATGGGTATATTTTTGTGATATCTCCAATGTTTCATAGTATTTAAATCTGGCATATTGTAGTCTTGTTCTAGATTTAGCACATAGTCGAGATAAAATTGTGATTAGTGGGAATCATTAGAATAGCTGCTTCATGTTCGATTCATGCGGAAGCTAATGACCAAATTAAGTAGTTGTCAGAAAACAGACGATATATTGGAATCATATTTCTGAGATTCAAATAATGATTGAGTTTTGGTTGTTGTAGGTTTGGCTAAGCCAAATAGATGAGACATTCAATGCTAAATCAGAGTCAATAATTTCATCCTTAAGATAGAGATTTGGCATAATAATGTTATAGTGAGTGTCGTCACAACTGGATGTATTTTGCTGTCTCTTGTTGCATACTGGAGTCCTTGTGAAGAGAATAAAGAAATTAAAAAAAAAATTAACCGTCAATATCTCTGAAATTGTTGAAGAATCACCAAATACCTATCAAATTATAATTCATTAATATATATATATATATATATATATATTCTTGTTACATTTAGAAAAGGTTATTAGAATGTCAAAAAAAAAAAAAAACTTGAAGAGCAAAGAAGTACTACAATATTGCTAGACCACCACATGCAATGGACACTTTAACTAGTATTATAGTTAGGAAGAAC
Source organism: Gardenia jasminoides (assembly GCA_013103745.1). Classification (NCBI taxonomy): domain Eukaryota; kingdom Viridiplantae; phylum Streptophyta; class Magnoliopsida; order Gentianales; family Rubiaceae; genus Gardenia; species Gardenia jasminoides. The sequence continues at coordinate 23,193,518 of CM023100.1, read as the reverse complement.
TAAAACAAAATAATAATAATAATAATAATGGAAATTGCTGATTTAGACATAAAACCATGGTGAAGTAAAACTTATATTAAACACTAAAAAAAAATAGCCATGATTATTTGAGCAAATGTGACGTCCACAAGATTGGCGCAATTGTACTCATTGTGTTCGAATTGGGCCTATCTTAATACTGAACAAACAACTAATCCTGTTTAGAATGACATGGGTAACAAGTACAACTAATTAATATTTTAGAAACAGAAATTCTTAATATGCAAAAGAACGAATTACAGAAGAGGAAAACATTACAAAGAAAAAGAAAAAACAAAAAGTCAGAAGGTCCAGAACTCTATCATTGGACTTGACGGAGCCAACAGTAGTTTTATGCTTCATATAAATGTAAGCAAAAAAAAATCCGAAAGGGTAGCCGCGAAACTTTAAAGGAGAATCACTTCGGCTGGTTTTGCTTTTGCAATCGTTTACTGTGTCTTCTAAACTAGCGAAGTTGCTTGTTGGCGTCTTACATGTATGACAATATTCGGATTTCTTGGGAGATTATTCCACTTTTCAGCCTTAAGTTGTGCATTAATTAACATTTTCTACCCAAACATTAGTTTAAGGCACGTTACACTCTAAAGAAAAAGAATGAATCTTTGTTGTTATTATAATTCAAAAGATCATTGTATTAAGAAAAAATTATAGTAAAAGAATACAGAATTATCTCAAAAACGTATTATTGAAAATTGCGGGGATAAATATTAAACATATAAAGTCCATTTATTTAATGTGTTAATATTATGTACACTGACGGTGTATATATTATTATGGTTAGATGCATAACACATTAGTAAAATTTGAATTTCAAATTTAAATTTAGATTATTTTTCATTAATCTATAATGCTGATAGTATATACAGTATTAGTATATATAAGATTCATACTTATTTAATATCATTATATAGGTTGGAATTTATCCCCAAAAAAGAAAAATTAAACGGGTTTGGATTTATTTGGGCTTAGACTTGAATGGCCCAAGATTGATCCATCAAGCCCCTGCTCTTATTCAAGTGAATCTGCTGTCTGATTGATGGGCGGCACAGCCCAAGCTCAAGCAACCCAGCCCCAGTGACAGTCTTGCAATGCGGGTGTTGTTCTATTGCATCTGCATTTCACCTGTACTGATTAGTCTTGCGATTTGAGGAACACCTTGGACAAAATCAAGATGGAAGCTCATTAAGCTTCAAGAAATATCAGTTTACTATAAGCTAATTTTGTGGAAACTAAGAGTGATGCATGAGGAATTGAACCTTAATTGCTCCAAGAATTAAATATAACTCAAACTTCCACTATTGCAAGTGAATAGGTGTAACAGCCCCACCTCTTCCAAGAGCGAACCCAAGGGTATCAGCGGACTGTCTGCCCAACTCTCGCCAGGACTCACCACAAACCCTCAATCATATTATAGATTTCAAATAATTATACTTTAAGATCTCTAAAATAATAATACAAGCATTCGCTCTTATAGCCTTAATTGAGGTCCAACAATAAATAATAGTTAGCTTACAAAAGTAAATCCTCAATAATATCTATTAAAACTCTTACAACATCAATTTTAGGTACAATAAATCTTTAACTTTGCAATTTAATATTAAGCCTATACAAAATTATGAAAATCCTACCAAAGTAACTAAATTCTCGATCTACGTTTTCCACTTCGAGACCTGTTAAGGAAAACAAATTGGGGTGAGCTAACGCTCAGTGAGGCCAAGGAGAAACATGCAAGCACGTAATCAAGTAAGTAAGAAAGCTAGTAAATTCAGATATAAAAGCATGTAAATCAAACATTCACTTGTACTATTGCAATTTTCACCAGGAGACTGTATTCTCAAGGAATCACTACTCGAGGGCTCACATTAGACAAGAGTCTTGGAGCTGGGTTCGGAGAACCCTCTTCGAGCCTCTCTATCTACAGTGAATTTGCGCAAGTACCGTGAACAGTTCATACAGGAAAAATACACAATAACAGGTAAGGATACAGGGCTCTCAGGAGCCAATTTCCACAATTAAGCAGTTGAGTCCATTCCATCCCAAACGTTGACTCTCCGTCAATTTAGCACAGGTAAAGTCCGTAGAATCTCCACTTAGTACAACCTCCGGTCCAACGGTTCACCCTCTGGGGCCCAAACCAAGCGGTAAGTATAAAAGGTAAAGTTACAACGAAGCAATACCGAAAGCAAGACCTCTCCATAGGTCAAACTCAAAGAACAAGCACCTAAGGTTCACCAAGCTTCCCACCAAGCCCTTTCGGGTCCCAAGGATCCCCAATAGGTTTGGGCGTCCCCATTTATTACTTTTAAGTCGATAGATTATTCCAATCGACATTCAGTTACAGTCAAGTCAAGTACAGTTCCAGTCAAGTCAAGTACAGTTCTAGTCAAGTCAAATAACATTCATGTGCATGCAAGACAAGTAAAAGAGGACGAGCGTGATAAAGTATACTCTCGCCTCAACAGTTTTCATCCAAACAAATATGACAGGTAATTCAACAATTCATGCACTTGACACTCACCGAAGTCAAAAGTCTAAGGCAAAAACACGCAAGATGAATTGGGTTTTCCGGGATCTTCTCGATCACCTGAGATAAATATGAGTATTTTAATTCAAATCACTATAGAAATATTTGATAGATATCTTTAAAAATGTCTCAATGAGATCCATGTCAAGTTCAATGAAATTCCCTTTTTAAGCTAAAATCTTTGAAAAATCGTAACTTGAGTTATACAAGTCCAAATTTTGCAAGCTTGGTACCGTTGGAAACCTCTTTTAAAGTTCTAAAACTTTGTAGACGACACCCAGTTAAAATTCTGGATAGAATTAGCCCAAATTTTAATTTAACGAACTGCTACAGTGACAAAACAGGACATAGCGGGCTGTCCGACCAGGCCACTTTGAAAATTTACCAAAAATTACAGAAAATGAATTGGCCTCTCAACTTTTCACGATTTATAGACCTATGTAAGAAGTTTCAAATGCCACCAACAGAACTCAATTCTGATACTTGAGCAAGAAATTAAAGCAGTTCAAACAGGGCAGGTTCACAAATCTGAAATTTCTGTTTTCCAGTTTTGCAGGGCATAATTCTAGGCTATATTTGAGTGATGAATTCTACTTCAAAAATCACCAAATTTGGTACACTAATACTTCCATATATAAACTAGATTCATACCAAAATTAAACTTAAAATTCGATTGGTAAGGCAGTTTTATATGCATCCAAACTGGACTGGTTCGCATTTGCTCAAACCTGCAAATTTTACTTCCTTTTTCTTATCCTCATTTTTAACACATCTAAACACTTCCGTTTGGCCTCAAATTCGGACCTGAACTAGTATTAACCTTCATAAGCCTAATGATGATAAAAAATGATAACAACTTTCATCAAAAATTAACACAAAACATCTCCATGAAATCGGGCAGCGTGCTGCCCCCCCCCCCCTTTTCCAGTTTTGCCCTAATGCCAATGATCATCAATTTTTTTCCATCTTTAAGGAAATTGGTGTGAGACAATCCAACACCCTATCCTTCAACATTTAAGCCTCAAATTAGGCCTTTAAACTTGCCAAAATCACAGCCCACACATTAAAAGAAAAACAGAATTTTTCTCCCTCATTTTCTTCCTTTCCTCATCCGAATTTTCCTTGAGGTTTTCTTCCAACTTTTAGCAACCAAAATCAAACATAATGCACATATATAACACCATTTAACCAACTCATGAACAAATACACATATATAGTGGGAATTCCAAGAGCCCACAAATTCTCCATAATCATCAAATTACACCATAATAAGCTTAGCACTTCAAACAACATAATCATCATCCATTCAAGGTTCTAAGAACCTATCAACCACCCAAACCTAGCCTTTCATGCTTGGAATTTGAAGAAAATGGACAAGGGTGAAGTTGGTAGAATGTTACCTCTTCATAGGTTAGCAAAATACCAAGAAAAATGCAAGCTTGAGCCTACAAAATCCTCTTCCTCAAGCTCCTTGTCAAAGCCCCAAGATCAAGCTCTACTTAGAGCGATATTAGTTGAGTTTTTAGGGAAGAAAATGGAAGAAATTTTGATGGAAAAACTAGAGAAAGAGGAGGAGAGCAGTTCGGGTGAGGAGAGAGAGAAGATGAGAGGATTTTGAGTAATTTTGAAGAATTAAAATGGATAAAGAAAGACAAGACACAAGTCTTATCTTACAACCCCAAAAGTGCACCCTTGAATAGTGAACTTAATTAGCCATTTGGAGGGAAAATTAATTGGCTCTTTTGGCTTGAGATTAAGGAGTAAATCTCGATTAGGAGAGGGAAAAGAAATGGAATAAAATGGAAGTGAATTAGGGTGAATTAGGCGGAAGAAACAATGGCTAAACAAAATTCTAACTCGAGAGGGTTAAAACAACTTAAACTAAAATCACTAATCCCTAATTATAATCACTCTTTTTACTTCACCTCTAATCACTGAATAATATTTCTAACATACGGGTGATCATCCTTACATTCCAGTACAACTTAACTCATGGCCCAAATTTCCACCTCGAAAAACGTGTTTTTCTCATTTTCTGTATAATTGATACAAAAAGAGCAAATTTTAAAATAAGATGAATGGAATGTTGAAAATCTACCTGAAAAATTAATATAGAGCTAGATTAAATTTTTCTCAAGATAAAATAAATTAAACAAATAAATAAATAAATAAATTGAATTTTCATTTAAATTTTCTAAAAATTTGTTTAAATGTAATTTTAAAATAATTGAACAAATTAATAACAATAATATCATTATTTAAAATAATAGAGTTTAACAATATTTAAAATAAATTTTGGGGCCCTCACAATAGGTCATACAAGAATATAGGGAATATTTGAATATAGATCCCATAGGGAAAAATTAGCAGTGTGATTGAAACTCCTTTATTATTTAGGCGATCACAAATAATGTGAGTAAATCTCCACTACAAGTATGCAATAAAAATAGTAAAAACAATACCAAAAACAATGCTAGAGTTATAGATTTCCTAATTACTCTTGCAAGTGAAGTTACTGGTTAAATGAATTTATTTACCTTGGTTAATTATGGTGTAATTTCCAACTATACGTGATATCTAATTTCGCAAATATACGAACCATACTTATGACTACTCTACACCTACTAACATGATGATGAAACTAGTTATAAATTTATTAAATTCTATGAAATTATATGGTTAAAACCACAAAAGTGCAATTCTACATTAGTGAGTTAACTCCCTAGATTTAACGCTTTCATGAACTAGTGTTAGATCACAACACGTTTAGATAATCACAACTAATTATCAGTCAATCATGATTATAATAGCAAAAGTGTTAAATAACTTGCACAAGATATAACTCAAATAACTTTGATAATCCCACATAATAATCATAGAAGTTTATCCATCCCTTAGGTATACAAACTCGTACAACATAACGTCAAAGGAAATGACAACCAAACATACATTATAGCCAAATATAAGAATCAAATACAAGAAATCAAGAGTTAGGAGAGAAATCATCCTTGTCACATGAGTTTCCAACTTCTACATCTTCATCCTTAATATTCATCTATGACTAGCTACATATAAAATTGATGAAAGTTACACTAAGCTACGCTATACTAATCAATTAAAAAGTTCAAGTGAATGCTATATATTTGTAGTAGTTTCTCTGGGTTCTAAAATTATAGAAAATGTTCAATAGAAGCCCTTTATAAAAAATTTTAGTCCAAATAACTTGTTAAAGTTGATGCAAATTTCTCTTTAAAATTGCCAAAAGTTGATTCTACAAACCTCCATAATTTCTGGGGTAGTTCCCCCAAAAATTTGATTAGGAAAAGGGGTCAAAAAGATTGTGTGAGCAAGCTGTGCAAGGTATGAAGCTGCAAAGAGAAAACACGGGTGAAAACAAGGGTGAGATCACGTTTTCAATCCTCTATTATAGGTCTGATACTTCTGACAGGATTCTGGAAATTATTCTGTTTTTGCATCAAATTGAGTTGCAAATTTCTCAATGATGGAAGTCGAACTAGTTCTTAACAAAACATGAAAATTGTTATCATTGCATTAGCTTTCAAATGCATTAAAAATCATGTCAATTGGTATTTGAGAATAACCAAAATACCCTCAATTCGTTAGAACCCTATTTCAGATTGTACCAACAAAATGCATGGCTATATTTTAGCTTTTCGATTGGGAAAACATATGAATTGGATTTTGATATCTTATAAGATATGTAGCTCTTTATCTCAATTTCAAAATTGTTTAAGAATTATCTCAATCTAATACTTGTAGTTCAACTTATGACCAAAATACTAGAACATGTCAAGACAACCAAACCTTTTCTTTTTGAACTAAACTGCATTTCATATTTTGAATATTTTGCACTTCATGTCCATTTCAAATCACTTCAAATCATCAAGAGTCATCCATATGCTTCTTATTTCATTTCATTACATGATTGAATCATTAACTAACTATAAAAGTATGCAGTTTTAACCAACTAAATCCATAAAAATGCAATTTTTCTCACTTAAATAATGACATGTTAAATTCACTAGAAGTCTAGTTATTTAGCCCTTAAAATGGCTAAAATATACCAAAAACTAAATAATAAAATACAATAAAAATAAACAAAAATAAACACTTATCAAAGAGGAAAAAAACAATAAATAAAAAGTAGAAAGATATATCAATTATTGAAGTTAAGAGGAGGATGAGAAAGAGTGAGATGAGCTTTGGAGCAGTTAATGAGATGAAAATTTGGGTTATTTTGTCTTAAAATTTTGACGGTTTTAATGCAAGGGTGTCTTGGGTTTTTAACAATTTTATAGCACAAATAATGAGTTGGTCTGACGGAGGGACAAAAATGATACAAACAATAATAATAGAGACTATGCAACAAAACACATCAAGGGTGGTCACGGTTTTAGAGCGGCCAATTCCAAGTTTACAAATTGCCTGTCTAATTTCGATTCAAACCTAAATCATATACCACATCTAAATATATCATGGGGTTTAATTCATTTAATACATTAGATCAGACCATTAACATCTATAACTCTAGTAGGAGTACTTTAGGCTCCCACCTTTGTGGGCATCTGTGCCATGGACATAATTGAAGGAGAAGCATTAAATGAATAAAAATTGACATATACTTGAATGAAGTATTAGAGGCAACCACTGAAAGTTTGTAAGTTCACACAACCACAATAAAACCAAATTTTACTCTTAAAGATCAAACTACTCGCAATCAAAACGAGCTTTTTGATCTTTTTCCCAAAGAAATTCATGGCTAACATATCATCAGGAAGGTCGTCCATGAAGTTGTGTTACTAATTGTACTCAGCTTATCACAATCATTTCCTTAATAGATGCCAAGATACAAATTATATGTGTCGTATTCTTCACGGTTTTTTGTCCTTCCTAAGGATGGCCTTGAATTGTTAACAAACTACTTGGTATAGTGAGAGCAAATAACACCTTGAGATCAGTGTTGTTATACCTCAAAATCATCAATCCAACAGAAAATTTGTGTATTAAAAGTTTGGTATTGTAATAGCCCCACTTCTCCCTAGGGCGTACCCTAAGGTATCCGTAGACTACCTGCCTAGCTCTCACCAGGACTCACTCTCATAACAATCGCTAACATATCAAACTAAAATACCATTCTCAAACCAAACCAAATGATGACTCACAAATACCTTGTTCCAAACTTACAATCCCAAATTACATAAAGTACTTAAACAAACATTCAAATTCTCTTATTACAAAAATCATCAAATTCACAATTCAAGTTTTTCAAACCATCTACAAATCCAAATCTGAATTTTAAAGGTCGGAACCTTCACTTGGGTTCTGAGTCCCTGTTAAGGAAAACAAATTGGAAAGAATGAGCTAAAAGCCCAGTGAGTTCCAAAAGCATGCAAAGCACATAGCACATATGATATTTCATCTCAAATTCGAATTTAGTAATAAACACATAAGGAAAGCAAGTAGCATTAAAACGGGATGATACAGGGGCTCTCAGGAACCAGGATCTACGATACTCAATCTTGAACCAGGTAGTTGACACTCCGTCAACTTTCATACACATAAACCATGTAAACCTTCACTTACTCCTTACTCCTCCAAACCCCCATCGGGCCCGACTCCAAACACTTCACTTTATATCACTAGTTCAATGCTCTCTTCTGAGACAAGTTCATATGCCAAGTCTCGAGCATATATCACTGCACTTCACTTTATATCACTGGTTAAATGCTCTCTTCTGAGACAAGTCTATATGCCAAGTCTCGAGCATATATCACTGTACTTCACTTTACTTAATAAACCCTATGGTTCGTCCCTTTCTCCTTGGCCTAGGCCTAACCTCCGGCTCGAGTCGAATGGCTCACCAATAGATCTCAGGAATTTCCTAACATTTCACATACACACACAAGTCACTGCAAAACACTTTCACTTTTCTTTTATTTCAAATAGAGGTTAAGTACGATGAAGTACACACCACCCCACTTAATGGTTTGAAAACCCAATTTCACATCAAATCACTTGTCTAGCACATTTGGAATCATATTCACATAAGCACATAACAAATATTGAAACTCACCACAGTAGTAAAGTTCGTTTTCCAAGGTGGGATCTGGTTCAAGTCCTTCCTCACCTCCTATTATCACGAAAAAATAAGAAATAAGTTTCGCCTCACAAACAGCGAAACTAAACTCAAATAACTCATTCACTTGTCTTGTCAAAGTTCTTTACAAAATTCCATTAACTCTGCTCAAACGAAAAATAATCACTCGAGTCACAACTCATTTTACAAGATTCCATTTTCAAATCAAAATTTCACATAAACAAACAACTCTATCGATGCACTCCATCCAGGCGATTTCTAATCTTTAGCACATTGAAATAAAGTGAGGTATTTCACCTCCAAATCACTCATTTGAGCTCAAACTCAACACCACTCTTTTAACCAAAGTTCTAACACATTTTTCAAATGATTTTCACTAGGTTTCAATGCACAAATTTCATGAAAATTAGCTAAGGTATTTCAAATCCACAAATTTGTCCAAAATGGCACTTTTCTCTCAAAGCTTAGTGAAATTCAATTTCTCATCATAAAAGTTCAAGATTTTAACTCTTTTAAAACATATACTCATAAATGAACATAATACATATACACTTAAGTAAAATCTCATCAATAAACATCATAAAATTTTGAAATCACACATCAAAATTGCCAAGCAAGGTTCAGCCAACCCTTATCATTTTCCTTCAAATTTTTCAACTACAAAATCTACTTTCTATCCATAGAACAAACTCATTTCACGAATATCAATCACATCCACAATCAGGTCCTCAAATCCACTACCTAAAGGTCACCTCAAATCAACTACCTAAGTTGGAAATTCAGGAGCCCAACTCAAAATTCCAAATATAAACATTTCTAACAAAATAAACTGTAGATCTACTATATTTAACACTAATCATGCTAAATCTAAGAGATTCAAGTCTTATACCTTTAGATCTTTCTAGATCTAACAAGATCAAACAAGATCTTGTGAGCTTTTCTCAAGAATGATATTCCCAAGTTTAGCAACTCCAAAAAGCTCCAACCTTAGCCCCCGATCTGCTTGTTTTGATGATAATTTCCGACAACAACTCACGATCAAGAAGAAAACAACTCACACAAGCTTTCTTTCTCTTCTTTTCTCTCTTCTCAAGTTCGGACCACTCCCTCTCTCTCTCACTCTCACACGAAAGCCAAGAAATGGAGAAGAAACAAGCCAAAGCCCTCCAATGGAGTCTCACAACTTCAAGAAAATTGAGGAAGAAGAAAATGGAAGAACAAGTTTGCAAGTTTTCTCTCTCTTTTCTCTTCAAGTCTCTCAGCCTCCCTCTCTCTCTAAACTCTCAATTTGTGGCTGAAAAATGAAACTCAAGAAGCAAGAGGTAAAGCTTTAAGGGGACAAAAGATGTCATTTGGCCAATTTAAGGAAAAGTGGTCAAAAGACCACTTTTTGTCGCGTCGCGCGCGACACTCTAACTTTTACTGTTTTATCTCCTTCCGACACTGTCCAACATTAAATATATCTCTATATTATCTCTACATATGCTCGATTTCCTCTTAAAGTCACTATTCTCAATTCAGAACAAAAATTAACGCTTAAACTGGCCGAAAATACACACCGGCAAATAATTCTCGAAAAATTCTCTAAATTAGAAAATAATCACTCAAAACATATTTTCACTAATATTTTAGTGAATAATCATAATATAAATATTATTAGGCATTTTGAAATAAAAATAAATTTTTGAGGCCCTTACATCCTTCCCCTCTTAAAAGAATTTCGTCCTCAAAATTCATATCTTGGTTTACACACCACTCTAAATAATTCTTTCGAATACCCTCTTCAACTCTCCAAGATGCTTCCTTGATCCCATGATTTCTCCATAAAACCTTAGTTAGAGGAATTTGCTTATTTCTCGAGTCCTTTACATTCTTATCAAGAATCTGCTGATGACATTTTTCATATGATAACATTTTCTCTACTTCAATATCTTCCAATTTCCACAATAACACTCATTTCATCAACAATGATACGAATTCAACTCTTATAATGAGGTCAACACTCAAGACTCTCCAGGTGCACATATACCCAAAGATCACCTTATTTCAATTATGTTTCCACCAAAATTTTCCTTCCATAGATTTTAACCTACAAATAGTACTTCCTCAAGGTTTGCAACACTATCTTCAAATGTTGCTCATACTCCACTCGAATCTTAAATGCACCATAGTGTCCTTAAAAAATTTACCATAATACAGTCCGAATAAGGTTTAAATGCTGTGGTTTGTCTTATGGCATTACTATAAATCCATAATGTCCATATCGGTCGATAATAATACTCTTGGCACATTTCCTTGCTAATCTTCAATTGGCGATATTCTTATAAAATCTTCATCTTAAAAGACCATTCGTTACTTATAATAAATCAATCAATTCATAATCGCACGGCAAAGGTATTCACTCTCAAATCGGCAGTATAATTCAATTCCAATAATCTGTGCATGAATCTTAAATTCTCATCTTTCTTAGCAATTAAGATCGGCTTCCAAGGTAATTCTCACAACTCGAATAACTGTTACTCCCATACATCATTTAGTCACATTTTTATTTCTTATCATTGATATAGCTTTTGACTTCATCGTATCCATCTTATCTCATGTAAACCTTGTATCCATAATATCCCACGTACGTCAAAGGGCTAATTTCCTCACATACATTTACAAATCCATATATCTTATTAATAAATCAATCAAGAGTAACAAAGGATCGGTCACCAATTAAACTCATTTTCACCTTAACACATCAGTTACAAATCCATCTTCTTAACATAATCGAATCTTGAGATGAGCCATGATATTACAAGACTTTCACTGATCCCTACTTCACAAGAAACAAAAAATTTCACTTCCATATCTCATTCAACATTACCAACTTTAATTCTCCAAACTTAATTCTAATCTCACAAGGCCCTAGAATGTAAATCAAGGGAAAATTTACAAATATTTTAGGGCAAAAGTCTAAATATAAGAATAGAATGAAATGGTTATTTAGAACCAAAGGAAAGTGAATTGAACTAAGGAAAGTAAAGGAAAGAATGCAAAAGAGAACGAGCAAAGTTAACAGCTTTGCCACCTTTTTGATTTATCTGGAATTTCATTTATCGGATTGAGAGGCATTTTATGCCATTTCGAAGCTAGGACATAGAGTCACATTTCATATGGAGACTTTGGAATCAAATTCATACATTTCTGTGGTCAAAATAGCAATCACAGGAGTGTAGAAAGCTGTTAGATTTGAATTAGGTCACTTGAGCAAATGACCATAATTCCAAGTAGGAAAGTTGGAATTGACTGCCATCAGTGGCATTTGAAACTAGATTCATAGAGCTTCCAATGATATAAAAGTCAAGTTCTAAGTCATTGCCAATTGATACCAGAGAATCGAAGAGGTTGACTGAAATTGCTCCTTGAAGAATTCAAAGCAGAAAATGCATGGTTTTGGTTCACTTTCAATATACAAGTGAAAGTTGATGTTTTGACAAGTTCACTGAACAATAACTTGCCCAAAATAACTAGGCAAAAGTCAAAATCAAAGCTGATTTATCTCCCCTGTTTTGGCCATCACAACACTGAATTTCCACCAACATTCTCTCATCGTTTGATCCACAATTCTTCCAACTTTTCCAAGCAAAACCACAAGATCCTCTGATTAACATATCAAGAATCATCTAGCCAAGATCCTTAGCAAGTATAACCATGAAAGTTTGCACATAAATTACTTTAATCTAATTTGTCATCTTGAGCACTTCAAACTAATAACTTAACAATAAAACATAAGATTCCTCTCTTAAAGTCATTCCTTTTGTCCTTAAATTCAACGTCCTACCATCCATGATGAGGGTACTCAAAAGTAAATAGTATTTACCCCAAATCTTTATACCATGTCCTTAATCCATATACATTAATCTCCATTCTTAGAGGGGTCTAGTTTCTTGTCCTTGACCTCGGCCTCTTCTACCATCCATAATTCTTTAGAGGGTAGATATTTTAATATAAACATAAAAATAAAATACACTATTAGAAAATCAATTCGAAAAGGAAGCAAAGCACTTTATATACATAGTACAGAATGATAGAAGTGTCAGGAGTACATCAAATGAGCATGGTTTTTTTTTTTTTTTTACAAAAGATTCACATAGGTCACATCAAGTTTACGAGTACATCTAAATAAAAGTACAGTACTTGAAAAGTTAGTAAGTATACAATTACAGGGATTGAGAACCCCCTCTAATGGTTTCCCTCACAGGAGCTACTCCAAATCCTATCTCCATACTCATCTAGCTTATCCAGACATAGTAGCAGAGGTCTCAGAAGTAGGACTCTCTGACGGGTCAGACTCCAAATGCTGGAGATCTGCCTCAGCCATAGCGGCCTGCCCCATAAACTCGCTCCGACGATCTCCTCCTATATTTGCATCAGAAGGGGGCTAATCAACAGAAACCTCCTCAACTCGATTAGCCTCGAGCACCCCCTCTACCAAAACTTCACACTCAGCCACAATACCATCGGCTCGCTCTCGGGCAACTTTCATAACTCTAGCTACTCGCTCGTTAGCCGATCGAGCCTCCTCCTCAAGAGCACGGATCTGATCGGCCTGATCCTATCTCTCAGTTAACAACCTGTCCACCTCCTCTCATAGCTTTTCAGTAACCCTAGTCAGGGTCCTCCTCTCACGATAAATTGCCAGAACTAATTTATCAGGATAGGCATAGTCCTTCCAGCACTCACAGTCACGCCTAATTCTGGTTCTAGGATTGTAGGCCATGCGAGCACCCCCTAAACCTAGTCGATAAGAAAACTGTAGGCTGCCTGCGTCCAGGCCCGTTACCATTGCCACCAAACTCCATACCTACAAAATGAACTCTGTTAGAACTTAATCAAACTTAAGCATCATTAACACTTTAAACATCAATAAAAGCTATCTCTTACATTTCTTTCAAACTTATTAAATTCTCAGATACTTAATGACTCTAATTCTTACCCAATCATCAAATGATGACATCATTTTATGCTTAACACACAATCTAATTCCCACAGTCCGGCATACTAAGAGAATAGAACCAAGGGTCCTCCACTAAGGGTTTCCTTCCAAGGTTGATTTATAACTTCATGAAGGAAAATCAATTTTGTCTCCTTTTCTCTCAAATTTTGGACAAGGAAATGAAGCCAAGCAAGTAGAGTTTCTTTTCCCTTTTTCCTCTCAAAATTCCGTTTATGAAGAAGAGAAGAAATAAAATGAAAGATGATAACAGGTTTGAAAGGTTGGCTATTTATATTATTTGATCAAAACTTTAGCTATTAGTTTGGTGACAAATGTCAAGCTTTCATTGTTTCCCTGTAAAATATATTTGAAACTTTGCCAATAAACCCTTCTTTTACATCCAAATGTAATTTACATACTCAAATAAGCTTGACTAGTTCATTTGAACCCTTACAAATATTCATAAAATAATTGAACAGAAGCAAGAAGATATGAAATGATATGCATATATAAATTATTTTCCAATCACTAGGAAATAGGTTTTATTCAAAGTAGAACCTTTGAAAATACATTTCAAAATCGCTTCTAACTTTCAGGTGATACAATATCTTCCTCTCAAGGGTGTCATCCTTAACTTTCCAACTCATACTAATCAGGGTCAAGTCAATTCTCAAAAGTCAATCAAACACTAAGAGTCACTCTTATGTCTCAATTACAGCAACATCAAACTCTCAATCAAATCAATTCATATAAGAAACTCTCAAGTAGTAACACTTACTAACCATCAAGCACCAGAAACACTCTAGTCCTACTTTCCACAGGCCAGTATCCTAACTTTTAGCCTAGGATACATTACAGAGATCTGAAACCTAAGCTCTGATACCACCTGTAACAGCCTCACTTCTCTTTAGGGCGTACCCTAAATTATCCGTGGACCGCCTGCCTAACTCTCGCCAGGACTCACTCTCATAACAATCGCTAACATATCAAACTAAAATACCATTCTCAAACCAAACCAAATGATAACTCACAAATACCTTGTTCCAAACTTACAATTCCAAATTACATAAAGTACTTAAACAAACATTCAAATTCTCATATTACAAAAATCCTCAAATTCACAATTCATGTGACGACCCCACCTTCCCCTAAGGCGGACCAAAGGGGTCGGCGGACCGCCTGCCTAGCTCTCGCCAGGACTCACACACTCACTTGTTCAATAATACTTAACAACTAAAACCACAGATACAATCTGAGAGGGTACAATGTCTTAAAGATACATAACATCCCAAATACAATTCGATCAATACATGATTCCATTATACAAAAGTCCACAAAGGCAATATCCATAATTCTTCAAAAGTACATAACAAAACATATGAAAGGCCTAATCTCAAGAGTTGGCACCACCACTTGGTTGCTCATTTCCGCTAAGGAAAACAAATGGAAAGGGTGAGCTAAAAGCCCGTGAGTTCCCAAAACATGCAAACCACTTAACACATAAACAATTTCACTTTGCAAGAGACTTGAAATATAAAAGATAGAAAAGCAATTAACAATACAATGTGGGATGGGCCCTCGGGGCCAAATTCCTAAGCTTGTCCACGAACCACGAACCGGTGGTTGACACTCCAGGTCAACTATCACTATTACCATGTAGAACTTCACTTTCTCCTTACTCCTCCAAACCCCACGGACCCGACGCATAAACACTTTTCACTTCACTTTAAAACACTTCACTTTATTACACTTCACTTTAAAACACTTCACTTTATTGAGTACTCTCCATTAGGGACAAGTCCATACAAGTCCGTGAGTACTTTTCATTTCACTTCAGTGGGTTGTTGCTCTTATGGAGACTGGTTCAAAAACCAAGTTCCGAGCATAAATCACTGGTCTAAGTCACTGTGCTTTGTGACATTTTAAATAACCCTATGGCTCGGCCCTTTCTCCTCGGCCTAGGCCTAGCCCCCTCAGTCGAAGGTTCACCTATAGGTCTCGGATTTCCTGACCTTCCAAACACATGCAATCACTACAATACACTTTACAATCAAGCACTTCAAGTCACTTTCACAATCACGTTTACTCAAATGGAGTAGGTGCGATAAAGTACACACCATCCCCATTCGAGGGTTCAAAAGTCACTTTCACATAACAATCACTTCAATACATTCATTTATAACATTTGCACGTAAACACGTAACAAGCATGGAAACTCACCGAAGTAGGGTTCGGCTTCCACGTAAGGTTCAAAGTCACGGTCTTGCACACTCCCTAAAATAATTGAAAACAAGCAATAAGGTTCACTTCAATCTTTTCCATTTACTAATACAGTTCAATCTCACTTTTAGTTTCAAATGATAATCTTTTCCAAAACTTACTCAAGGAAAGGTATTCATTTCATCTAGCTCAATTTCCAAATAAATTCCTTTGGAAAATCACTTCACCCTTTTTAAAAGAAAACATCTCGTCGATATACTCATTGGCACTACAAGCACGTTCACCTTTAATCAAAACTTCCATTTTAACCCAAAACATTTTATACCAAGTCACTGTATCCAAAAATCCCTAGATTTTAGTCAAAATATAATAAAACCTTCAAATTCAGTCAAATAGCACTTTTCACTCGGTTTCATGAAAACTACACTTTTTACCCTTTTAAAAATTCACACACTCATTCACCCACATATACACTCACAATTTGAACAATATATACATTTTTCTCAAAAAGCAAAACCTTTCGAGAACATTCACAACATTTCAAAATCAAACATTAAAATCACCAGGCATGGGTTTTGGCCATAATATACATTTTCCTTCAATTTTTCAATCAACTGAAAACCCTAATTTCTAACCAGATCAAAACAATTTCACAAATAACAATCAATTCCCAATCAGGTCCTCAAGTCCGCTACCTAGAATCCACCTCAAGTCCGCTACCTAGGTTGGGAATCCAAGAGCCCAACTTCATCTTTTCAGATGATTTCATTTTTATCAACAATAACTACAGATCTACACTAATTGACATTAATAATGCTAGATCTACAAGATTTGAGGTTTATACCTCCGGATCTGTCAAGATCCAACAATATCCGACAAAGCCCAACAAGATCACTCAACTTTTCTCCAAGAAAATCGCTCCCCAAGCTTGATAACCTCCAAGATCCTCAAGCCCACTCAAGATCTTCAAGTTTTGTCGAAGAAATCAACCTCCAAGTGCAAGATCAAGCCCCAAGATGTTCACCCAAGCTTTTCCTTCTTTCCTTTTTCCTTTCAAATTTTCGGATCTCCCTCTCTCTCTTCTTCCTTGGTTCGGCTGAAGTGGGGGGTGAAGATCAAGCCACAAAATCATCATCAACTCATCACAACTCAAATTATTTTGTAGGAAGAAAAGAAAAATGGAGATCAACCCACTTACCTCTTGTTTTCTTCCAAGAACTTCAGCCTACACCTCCTTCTCTCTCTCCTCTTCCTCGGCTGCTAGGATGGTGAAAATGGTGGTGGGTGTTGGTGGTTGAAGTTTCAAGAAGAAAGGATGAAGATTGGAAGAAAAAAGTTGAAGACAACTCTCTCTTTCTCTCCTTTCTCTCTCTCGGCAGCAGCTCTCTCTCTCTCACTGGTTTGGGCAGCAGAAAAATGAAGCTTGGTGTTGCAAGAAGTCAAGGCTTTAAAGCCTCAAAAAGTGCCTTTCCTTAATTTAAGGGAAAAAGGTGCATTTTGTACTTTTTGTCGCGTCACACGCGACAGTCTAACTTACACTGGTTTCTTTCACCCCGACACTATCTCACCTTAATAATATTTCCAAAATATCACTACATATGCTCGGTTTCAAGTCCAAGTCACTATTCACGCGTCGGAACAATTTTTAACGCTAAAATTTGGCCAAAACCACACACCGGCAAACAATTCATATAAAATTCTCTAAATTGAGAAATAATCACTTTAAACATATTTTCACTAATATTTCAATAAATAAACTCAATATAAATATTATTAGGCATTTTAGAAATAAATTTGAATTTTTTGAGGCCCTCACAATTCAAGTTTTTCAAACCATCTACAAATGCGAATCTGAATTCTAAAGGTTGGCACCTTCACTTGGATTCTCAATCCCTGTTAAGGAAAACAAATTGGAAAGAATGAGCTAAAAGACCAGTGAGTTCCAAAAGCATGCAAAGCACATAGCACATATGATATTTCACCTCAAATTCGAATTTAGTAATAAACACATAAGGAAAGCAAGTAACATTAAAAAGGGAGGATACAAGGGCTCTCAGGAACCAGGATCCACGATACTCGATCTCGAACCAGGTAGTTGACACTCCGTCAACTTTCATACACATAAACCATGTAGACTTTCACTTACTCCTTACTCCTCCAAACCCCCATCGGGCCCGACTCCAAACACTTCACTTTGTATCACTGGTTCAATGCTCTCTTCTGAGACAAGTTCATATGCCAAGTCTCGAGCATATATCACTGCACTTCACTTTATATCACTTGTTAAATGCTCTCTTCCGACACAAGTCCATATGCCAAGTCTCGAGCATATATCACTGCACTTCACTTTACTTAATTAACCCTATGGTTCTCCCTTTCTCGTTGGCCTAGGCCTAACCTCTGGCACGAGTCGAATGGCTCGCCGATAGGTCTCAAGAATTTCCTGACCTTTCACATACACACATAAGTCACTGCAAAACACTTTCACTTTTCTTTCATTTCAAATAGAGGTTAAGTGCGATGAAGTACACACCACCCCACTTAATGGTTTGAAAACCCAATTTCACATCAAATCACTTGTCTAACACATTTGGAATCATATTCACATAAGCACATAACAAATATTGAAACACCGCAGTAGTAAAGTTCGTTTTCCAAGGTGGGATCTAGTTCAAGTCCTTCCTCACCTCCTATTATCACGAAAAAAGAAGAAATAAGTTTCGCCTCACAAACAGTGAAACTAAACTCAAATAACTCATTCACTTGTCTTATCAAAGTTCTTTACAAAATTCCATTAACTCTGCTCAAACGAAAAGTAATCACTCAAGTTGAAACTCATTTTACAAGATTCCATTTTCAAATCAAAATTTCACATAAACAAACAACTCTATCGATGCACTCCATTCAGGTGATTTCTAATCTTTAGCACATTGAAATAAAGTGAGGTATTTCACCTCCAAATCACTCATTTGAGCTCAATTTAAACACCACTCTTTTAACCAAAGTTCTAACACATTTTTCAAACGATTTTCAGTAGGTTTCAATGCACAAACTTCATGAAAATTAGCTAAGGTATTTCAAATCCACAAATTTGTCCAAAATGGCACTTTTCCCTCAAAGCTTAGTAAAATTCAATTTCTCATCATAAAAGTTCAAGATTTTAACTCTTTTAAAATATATACTCATAAATGAACATAATACATATACACTTAAGCAAAATCTCATCAATAAACATCATAAAATTTCGAAATCACACATCAAAATTGCCAAGCAAGGTTCGGCCAACCCTTATCATTTTCTTTCAAAATTTTCAACTACAAAATCTACTTTCTATCCATAGAATGAACTCATTTCATGAATATCAATCATATCCACAATCAAGTCCTCAAATCGACTACCTAAAGGTCACCTCAAGTCCGCTACCTAAGTTGGGAATTCAGGAGCCCAACTCAAAATTCCAAATATAAACATTTCTATCCCTTTCGATTTCTTTTGGTTGAGGGCCTTGGGCCAGCCTTGACTGGTCATGGCACGGAGCTGGGATGCAGATTAGCCGCGTATTCCAGGTAGCGATTCCCAAGCATCCCGGATGAGAGTCGATTGGTAAATGTAGCGAGGAGTGGGGCTGCTTGAAGGCGGCATAGCTTTATTTTCTAGTCTGCAGTTTAGACAGCTTAGACTTAGCAATGTAAATGATTTCTAGAGATAACACACATAAGTAGGATTGCACGAAGAAGCACAAAAATCCATAATGTTTCAAGAAGCTTCTCAAGCATAAAACAATTCAAAGGTAAAACCACCTTAAAATCTTTGTAAGAGAAAACATCAGGACCCTTGTGAACCTTCTTGCTTTAGCTGCTCTCAACTTTTGTGCACAAGACATACACTTTTGCTCTTGAAGTTAATGTTCTTAAAAGGAAAAAGGAAAACATAAAACAATGCTACTCTTACTGTTGTTGTGAAAAATGAATAAATTACACACAAGAAAAGAGCGAGTTTTGGGTTGACAAGCGAGGAAAATGTCTGAATTGATTGTCATTTGTTCAATCTGTATCACTCCATGGCTTTATGTTGCCATGTATATAAAAGCAGGCCTCTTTTCCTTACATAATTTTTAATTTTATGGTACTTTAGCAACATATGATAGTAAATCGGGATCAAATGGCATCATTACCTCCAAAAATTTTGTACATGTGAATGACTATTACAAGAGCAAAAGCAGGATGAAATTCTTAAGTTAGGATACAAGTCGGTGATTGATACTAAAGCTATAGAGTGTTTGGTATATTTGTTTCACAAGTCACTTGGAAAACTAGTGGGACCATTTGAAAATGATGGTCAGAGGGTCAACATTCGGCGTGAAAACTTGAAAGAAATTGATGGTAGACTACTCAAAGGAAATGTTATTTGGGCAAAAGGGCGTGTGAGCATCTTGAAATGCAAGTGATGCACAAGAGCAGATTCTTCCATTATGTAGATGCAGTACGCTCAAGAAAGTCTACTCGTTTTACCAGAAAGTCAAAAAAAAAAAAAACCTCTTGATTAAGAGCATAAACTATTCAAGAGCAGTTGGAATAAATGGTGACATAAGCATATGAAAGCATCAAGATATAACCTTAAGATGGATTCCTAAACCATTCTTGAACCCATAAATTCAACACTAACCTTAAGATGAAGTTAGATTCCTAAACCATAAATTCAACACCATATGTACAAACAGAAAATTACATCATATGATTAAGAGAAGCAAAATTTTTCGAACGAAAACATGTAAATGGGGCCTGATTACAACATGAGGTGAATGAAATTTAATTACCTCCTCTAATGCAACCCGATTACTCATCTGGCTGTGAAATCATGGCCTCTTCGTCCCAGCCAAGCCCGTCTCCATTGTTCATGGACAGCCCGAAACTCTTGAACACATCCCATTTTTTCTGGATAGCGTAGAACCTTGTCTACAATTGGCCTCCAGTCACATTCATGATGCCATTCTCAACAAAATGAGCGGCTAGGTTTCCATAGTTTGTTTCCAAGGGTTTCTTGTTATCCCACAGTTTCTCTTCCTTGAACATAATATAGCCTGTGATGAATTCGGCATCCATTGTATCCGTCAAATGTCGCGACTTACCATGTCTGGAGAATATAGGGGCAACAAAACAAAAGCCACGACAAAGTTTAGAGTTCAATGTCATGCTGTGGAGAATTGATAAACAAAGACAAAAGCACATAAGTAGGCAAGGACATTTTAGCCAAACATACATTCTAGGTAGGCTGCGAGGCAGTTGGTAAGTTGTTGACCCTTGATGAACTGGACAAATCTGAAGTGGCGCCAGAGAAGCGCAAAACATTTAAAGGCAATTGGTAGCGATTGGGCTGGGTTTTTGACATTAATATACAATGGTTGAAGGAAAAGCGGAAAAAAAAATCATAAGGAGGGAGGGTAAGCTAGGTCAGAAAGCAATCTTAAATTTTTGTGGGGGGCATTACCGAGGGTCGACAAGAATGCGGTATGTCCACAGCTCCAGTCAACAGGGTTTATGTTGGGGTTGTAAGTAAACCGATGGAGTCAAAGCAGAAGCTTACTTCAGGCTGCAATAAAGGAATAGTAAACTAAGGATGTAAAACAAGAAAGAATAGAGGAGGAAGAAGAGTTATGAAGCACAAGGAGAAGAAAAGAAAGAGACCTTGTTATAATATTTTGAAGAACAAAAGCAGTAGTGATGGTTGATACAACGATCAACTTACTTCAACAAACAAATAAATCCTCCGTAATGGTGAAGAGCGATCCTTTTTTGAGTAAATCGGGAAATAATGAGATTACAGGATTGAACAATGCAAACCTGGATATAAAACATGAGGACTACACGCCACATGTTGACTCTAACTACTTGAACAGAAATCCTTATAGTGAACAGCGTTTCTAAGCTACTGAGCCCTCACCGCCATCTATATTAACATGTAATCTCTCTTTGTCACAAATTAGATTTTTCCTAGGCAGAATGGTGGGACCACGGGATTATCGGGTGGGCGAAAAGAAGAAAAGATTAAGCACATAAAACTCTAACAAGAACACTCCAGCTATCTGGAATTCCTCTTAAATGAGCACATCATTATTTGAATTGACCACTTTTTCCCTCGGCACCGGGGTGCATAATTCTGATGATTTAATGTTTTCAGCTTTGTGGGGACAATAGTTTTGGCACACCTAAAGTTCATTCAATTGCTTGAGTTGTGAGTTAAATGTGGAGAAAAAGAATGTGATCGTGACAACAAGACTCAAATTAGAGGATTGGCTAATATAATTAGACTTCTTTTACAGCAAATTTACTCATCTAGTAAACCAGTTTCAATGACATAATATATTTGCTTTTGCCCATTGAACTCATACAACATAAGCCCTTTATGCCTTATCCCGGATAAGGACCAATCCAATAATAAAACAGACCATTTCCTTTCCCCTTCCATCACTTAAAAACATTCAGGCTTTATCAGAATTGTCAAAAAACAGATTAAGCCCATTTCAGGAAAACACTCAGAAGTTCGTGTTAAAATACCGATACTGATTTGTCCTAACAGAATGACTCAAACTTTACTCAAATTTCTTCATGCACATACCTATTCAGAGGCAACCCTTCCTATTTGCACACATACAAAACAGAGGAAGATACATACCTGAAGCACCAAAAAAGGCTGCGTGTTTTTAGGTTGGGGAATGTCTGGTTAGATGGTCTGAGACCAACCAGGCTGAGCGAGAAAGAGAGAGAGAGAGGGAGGGAGGCGACTGAAAAAAACAACTTCAGGTGACTTATTTATCCTTTTGCTAGCAAACAAAAATGAAAACGATGGAGTAAGAAAGATTGCAGATTAAGTGAAAGTGTAGTTCAAAACGGAGAAGAATAATAGGCCACGAACCTGCTGTTCCCGGACGGTTTCTAACCAAACATTGCCTATCCACAGCTGAAGCGAAAGCGGCTAGAGAAGAAGGCAACGAACAAATCGGAGCACACCAATGCGTAGCGAACTAGAAGCCCATCAGACCACTACAATTTAATACGAGGATCGGTTCGTGATTTGATGCAGATCTGGATGGGTTTTTTGGCCGGAATAATGGCTCCCAGAAAGGAAGATGAACTGAAGAACGAGAGGCTGTCGGTGTGGTAATTAAAAGCAGTCCGGTGCTTTTCTACCCAAGGCCAACGGGAATATTTATCACCCATGCCAACGAATATATTTATCTGACATATATTGATTTCACAACCCAAAACCTGCTGACGTGGCATACTGTTTGACAACGTGGCATTCTGGACAAAGCTGATTGGAATGTCTGCTGGACGCAAACTCCAAATAATTAGTGTTCCAAAAATGCCACATTCCAAACGCATTTTTACTATTTTACCAATTCAGCCAAAAAAAGGACAATCCAAGCGAATTCTGAATTTCTTGTGATAATGGACCAAGTATAAGCAAGTTGATAGCAAATGTGAGTTGAGGAAGCAGAAATGCAGAACTCTAACCTTGGAAAATACCAAGTTCAAGGAAGGAATTGAAAAATGATCAAGCATTGGAGGTTAGTGAATCTGATCATCTCTCACAAATTCTATGCTGATCTTAGTGTGTGACAGGTGTCGAGCCTGCACAAAAATAAATAAAACCTAACTACCTACAAAAATATCCCCGAGTCAATTCTAGTACTGGAGCAGTGACTCCAGATGTGCAATGAGTTACTTGCTTTACCTTGATTCCAAGAAGTATGCTGAATCCGATATACCAAAATTTAGCCCGAGAATTCTATTAATTTGTGTATGGTGGCAAGTAAGGTCGTCTCCTCAGGGAATTGGAAGAATTATTTTCTATGAAACAAAAATAAACAAATGGGGGGTTTGGCACAATTCCTAATTAACGATTCAAATAAAAATAGACAATATCACAAAATTCAAACTAAACTAAATCAATCAAAGAAATGCTCTAGTCAAAGGCCTAATCTCAACTTTGGTTCAATTAATTGATCATTGATGCTAAATGGCAATCATTTGTTTACAAATAAACTGGTTATGGTTGTCAATAGGCTCTAACAACCTGCCCTTCCTTACTGTGTCGATAGCCACAACAAATCCTGTGATTACTTCTCTTGCCAATGGACAACCTTAAGCAAGCTCTTAAGATTTAGCCTACCGACAGCATTAACAATTAGAAAGGCTACCAATTCAAACCAACAAACACACAAGTTTGGTTCATTTAAGTTAGATTGAATATCTCCGTGACAATAATCCAAAAGTTTCTTATACTACTGAATTAAGTCACTTGTCCCAAATACTAGAAATACCAAACAATTACGAATTTGGCATTCTAGATGACAATAAATTATTCATACAACCAAAGAGTGATCAGGTATTTAATTTCAAGAAATAATCATAAACATGAAAATCAGGAAATATCCAAATACTTGTAACAAATGAAATAAAAATAATTCAATCAAGTCTCACAAAATTGATCAACCAAAGCTCGATTAGCTTTCGACTAGACAGAAGAGATTAGCTACTCCTCATTGCGATTCGTAGCCAAAAGATGTTTTTGGAATTTTTTATTTTATTTGACAAAAAGAGAAAAAATGGAACGGCACTATTGTTTCTTGGCCAATTCAAGTCCGTAGCCAAGAACCAAAGAGACGCTCCAAACGAAAGTCTCCAAAACCTAAAAACGAAGTCTGTTGTCCTTTTCCTTGTTGTTTCCTATTAATACAAACAAAATAACTAAAAAGATAAGAATACTATTACCATTAGAATACTAACAAATAAACCTAACAATAAAAAAGGAAATCAAATTTGTTCCTAAAAATCAGCTTCCAATTCCAACAAAGACGTGAGTTTGTTTTGGCAACAAGGATTCCAACTGTGGGGTCCATTCTAATCCCGTGACCTCTATTCTTTACAGCAGAGTAAGGCGTGCCCGCGTCTTAAATGTCTTTTGGAATTTTCACCTTAATTGTGCTTTTAACTTCAATTTAACTCCAATGACCTAAAATCAGTACCAAAAACCAAATATGAGTAGATTCAAGCAATTAACACCATATTTTGGCCATAATTAAGAGGCAAAATATTGAAATAAAATGAACAATTGACGCTCTAACAGTAACGTAAAAATTATAAGTCCAAAATAGTGATGGATATATCGAGGTCATCCTCGCAGATGTTATAACGTCAATATGATGTTATTAATAAAAATTATTTAAAATTAAAATATTGTGCAAATATCTAAGAGCATGTTAACATCAATAAAGATATATACATATGTGTTTGATGTTTCAAAGTTATTTAATACCCAAGGGGTTAAAACACAAATATTGAAAAAGGCTCCCACTGTTACCTCTACTACCTTTTCTTCTTCTTCTTATCTTGCCATTCATGTCCACAATTTTTTTCTTGTAATAATCCAAGGAAGTGAAGCAACATAAGCTCTCACGAGCCAAGTCTCAAGCCCATCAAAGGCAAAATGTCTTACACAACCAGTGCGAATGTTACGAGCAACAAGGCTTAGATTTGTCAATTCTTTCTTCTTTTCTATTTTTTAATTCTTATTTTCATTCTTTTTTCTTTTTCCTCTTAAGGATTTCCATTCACAACTAGCAAAAAATCAAACTTTTTTCTTCAAACTTCTCTCTATTTCATCTTTTTGTATTCTTTTTTTTTCTTGTCTTTTCTCCTTTTGGATGAAGATCTATGATTAAAATTGTTTGGAAAAAGATATCAAGAACTGATTGTGATGGTTGAATTGAAAGAATGGAAGAGGTGAATCTGGGTTTGCAGAAAGGTGAGAGACCAGTTGGGATTCAGATCAAAGGCATATGGGAAAAAAGAATCAACCAAAAGGGAAAATAAAAAACTGGGTTCTTATCGGTTTTAGAGGTTTCTGGTCAAACTTGGTTTTTGATCGAGTTTCTACCATCTAGGTTTTTGAAGCAACTCGGATCGGACACCTTGCTGTTTCCTGTTCAGACCGATCAAACTGACCAATCCAGTCCGAGTTTAAAAACATAGATGGAAAGTGGGGTAGCAGCAACGCTCCTTTAGTCATTGTCTTTATCTTTTTCTTCACTTACAATTCCTTTCTTTTTCTTTTTCTTTTTCTTTTTTTTAAGTTTTCGATCTTTGCCTTTTTGTCTTTTTCACTCAGTAAAAAGAGAACATCAATTCTTATGGTGCCACCACCTCCACTATCATCATGGCTATGGAGCCACCACTGCCACCATAACCATCCCCTTTGCCATCATCATTAATTTTTATATCTTATTTTGCATCTCTTCACTTTTCTTCACATTTTTTTTTCTAAATTATTCTAGGTTTAGTTTTAGATCTTTGAACTAAATATTTGAAGAGCCATATCCATCGCTATTCGCTATGGCACCACCGCCACTTCCATCACCATGGGATCTACCTTTGAAAGTTGAAAATCAATGGTAAGAATATGGGATAAAAAATAGCAGAACTGGAATTCTGAAAAACTCGAGTTTTTTTAGTTTTCAGCTGTACATAGCCCAACTCAATTTTTGACTGGTTTTGATCGAGTCATAGACGCTTGATTTTTTGGATGCACTCGAACCACATGGCCTTCCGATTTCTGGTTCACCGGTTGAACTAGCAGGTCTGGTCCGAGTTTTAAAACACTGGGTCAACTCTGGAAAAAGTTGATTGGAGAAGATAAGGCGCATCATGGTCACGCTCCTGGTGAACCATCAGGGGCAGTCTAAAAACATTTTAAAAAAACTAGAAAAAGCACTAAATAAATGTGTTTTTTTGGAAATTCATAGAAAATTATCTATAAATAAAAAAAATGATTCTTGCGCCAATATATTTTTTTTTTGCTCTACTAGAATATTTGACAATTTGAAACATTTGTAACCACTTCAAAAATACTTCAAATTTGATGGCATTTTCAATATTTATGAAATTATCAAAAATTTGAATAAAGGCTTGAAAATTAATTCCCTAATTTTCTTATTGTGACTTATGTTTGAATCAAATATACATTCACTTTTGGATGTTTCAATTAGGGATGCGTTGTTTGATTTTATTCATGAATTATCAGGAATAAATGTTGAATTATGCAAAAAATTGAGAAAATGCATTTTTCTTGAGTTATTTATTCTCTTGTATGTTAATGCATATGTCTATGCATGTTTATTGGTTACATACAAAATGTATTTGATATATGCATTTTATGCTATTTTTGTGTATGCTTTATCCAAGTGGGAGATTTGGGTTGGCCGAGTTGAAACTCCCAACCAAAAACTAGCGCGAATATATTGGAAAAATACTACTTCGAGACACTTTAGTTTGCAAGAGATGACTAGGAGCTATGCGAACTTTTAGTGATATTCTACTATAAGTGAACAAATGTTTCAGTGGCCCATTGAGAAAATGGCAATTTCTACACCAAAAATCATGGCTAGACTAAACAAAGAAAAATTGAATGAGGTGATTCTGATGTTTAGCATTGAATGGTTCAGTACATTCTTAGGAAATAAGAATGTTTGGAAACTCTTTGTTATACCATGATTGGACCCTTGCATTGGGTTACTCCTTAGCATCAGAGAAGTCTTAGGGCTTACTGAGCTTGGAAAGAAAGATTGCTATGCTCGCATTACGTTGCGGGGCAATATGCTAGATATCTGATGATTTGGTATAAGAGCGTAAAATTACTTATGACTTGTGGATGGTGGATTGCTTTCAAATCAAAGTTTGGAGTGACTTCAAATATGAGCTAGAATAGCTTATAACTAAGTTTGACATTGATATAAAAATAACTCTATGTACAGCATCTGAGGAGTGTAAAACATGATTGTTAAATTGAAGTCTAATGGACATACATTGAGCAATAATTGCAAGATGTTGTTGAAATTGTGTTCCCTGAAGTTGAGAATACATAAAAGTTAATATGACTTTTAACCCTAGCATTCAAGGATGCTAGTTGTCTAGTTAAATTGAAAGATAAGTGCCTAGAGGCAGTTATCTTTTGGACAAGCTTGTGTTGATGGGTCCAAATCAAGTAAGCTCTTTGGCTCTAAATTTGAAAGGAACAAGAAGTTCTTAAAGAAAGCTGATCTAGAGTTCAAGAAAACTCAAATTTTGTCAATGTGGAAGAAGTAAGTGCACTAAGCAACAAAAGGACATGAGCAATTAATTATGTCAAAGCACCGCATTGATCCACTATATTCGTGAAAACATTGAGTTAAAGGAGGAATTGCTCACTTCCCCTCTCAACTATAGTGCTATTTCTAGTAGTGTAATGCCCGTTGAATCGAATCTTTTGGAATTTGGATTTAGGAGCAATAGAACACATATCTAGAAATAAGAGGAGTAATTTTGCCAAATATCACTGAATGTCAATAGATTCGAAATGAATATATGTAGGGAATATTGCTATAGTTGCAATTAAAGGCATTGATACTTATGAAAAATGGTCAAACCTTATTCCTACAGTGTACTATGTACACTAGATATTCGGCATAACTTAGTTAAAGTTATTGTCCTTGCATATT
Organism: Gardenia jasminoides; assembly: GCA_013103745.1. Classification (NCBI taxonomy): domain Eukaryota; kingdom Viridiplantae; phylum Streptophyta; class Magnoliopsida; order Gentianales; family Rubiaceae; genus Gardenia; species Gardenia jasminoides. Next base: position 23,165,101 of record CM023100.1, on the reverse strand, counting down.
TGAGTCCTTATATGAGTTTTCATGGTAATAATGTAAATATATATCTAGACATTCAATGTGTCAGTTCCATGAACCTTTTGGATAATCTTCTAGCGCTAGACATAGTGTGAGATGATACAATTTATGACGATTTCTTTTCTGTAGTTGCATCTTCTGATGGCCATAATGGGGATGCAACTTGCTAGACTTGGCAATATTGGGCAAGAAATAATGAAAAGGCTAGCTAAAGGATTTTTGGGTAGTGTCTCAAAAATAATCTTGGCAATATGTGCACATTGTTTAGTAAGAAAAGCAACAAGGAAACCAATTGATAAAGGAACTAGTGAAAGGACTTCCTTCGCAACAAATTCATTCTAATGGATTGATCCAATGAATGTGAGGCAAGATATACTGCCTATTTGTTCATCACTCTCATCAATAATTTTAATTATTTTGATTATCTTTGTTTGATCTCCCATAAGTCAGAAGCATTGGATTGCTTTAGACTATATTTGTATATGGTTGAGAATCAATTAGAGAAAATAATTAAATTATTGAGGACAAATCAAACATATGGGCATCTATCAGATCTATTTAAAGATCTATGTGATAATAAATAGGCAATTAACTATTTCTTGGACTTCGCAACAAAATAGTATTGTTCAAATGAGAAGTAGAATTCTCTTGGACATAGTTAAGTTAATGTTGATGCAAATGCATTTGCTGATCTCCTACTGGGGTGACGCTTTACTGGCTACTGCCTACATACTTAACTATCTGCTTTATAAATTAAATACTTCCATTCACTATGTGCTTTGAATAGGCTAAAAGGCTAATCTAAGCAAGTTGTGATCTTAAGGATCAACAATATGTGTTGATGATCGTACCATATGCATAGTGATACGAATCCAGTTTTGGCAGATTTTCTAGTGCTTCTGTTGTTTCTTTCCGATTTGTTTGGTTTTCATTGGTTTTATGTTTAGTCATTTATTTAATTGATTTTAGGGAATAAATGGCCAGCTATGTGAGCTATTTGTGCCATAATTAGTTTCCTAGTCAATTTAGGACATTAGGAATAAGTGATTAAATCTGCCTCCAATTCGGATTAGTCTTAGTTAACTTCTTTTGGCTATAAATAGCAATTCTTTTGTAATAGTTGAGGAGGCATTTCAGTAATAAAACTTTGAGAGAATTTTCTCTTTCTTGTTCCTTTGTGAACATCCCTTGATACAAAATTGAGTGTGTCTCCTTTGTTCAATACTTGGCTTATCAACTAATGACTATGGTTGGTTATGGTGTCCTTCTACCTATTTTAAATTGATCTCGAGCTATCCTTGATTGAGTAGAATTCCATCCCAATTTACCCTATAACATGATCAAGATAGACCCTTTCAATGTCTAATCGGGTTGATTCTTCAAGAGAGGGAGCTTGAGGATTCGAATTTTGCATTAGTTGGTATCAGAGTTTTGGCTCTTGTGAGAACCCTAGGAAAAAAATAATTTATTACACTAGGAAATCATTAAGTGCATTATTTTCCTTCAAAAACTTTATTTTGTGTGCATTGCATGGCATTTATTTAAAATTGCATTTTACATGTTTCATGTAGCCAAATGCATCACACTTATATGGCATTAAGTAGGTTATATTCTAAATTGAGGGATTAGAAGACAATTGCATAGATTTTTATCCAATTCATGGTCCAAATTGAGAAACTTGTTAACCATCTACTAATGTCTTGACTTAAGCCTACCTATTTAACTTCTAGTTTTCAAAAATTTGAACCAAAAAAACTCCCTCCCTTCTCTCTCCTCCTGGCCGAACTACAAGCACAAGAAAACACCAAAACCCTAAGCTTGATCTAGCAATTTTAGTGAGGGAAAAACTACTCCAAGTGAAAAGCCTAAGTTGGATTGTTACTTAATCATCAAGTTTGATTAGAAGAATTGGAGCTTTTGGGTGGTTTCTCTCTCAACTCTCAAGGTAACTAACCACTTATCTATGGTTTAATGATCTTCAAATTCAAAAAGGATGCATGTTATGTGAGGGCCTCAAAATTCAGAATTATTTCAAAATGTATAATATTATTTATATTGTGTTTATTCATTAAAATATGAGTGAAAATATGTTTAAACTGAATATTTTTCAATTTAGAGAATTTTAAACGAATTATTTGCCAGTCTGCGGTTTTGGCCTTATTAAGTGTTTATTTTTCTACCGGAGCGTGATTAGTGACTTTAAGTTGAAATTGAGCATATGTAGTGATATTTTGGGAATATTATTAAGGTTGGATAGTATTGGAATGGAGTAATACAGTGTAAGTTAGACTGCCGCGCGCGACGCGACATTAAGTGCCCAAAAAGCACTTTTTCACTTAAATCATGGAAAAGCACTTTTTGGTACCATAAAGCTTTGACTTCTTGCAACCTCAAGCCTCATTTTTCAGCTGCACTTGGAGTGAAGAGAGAGAGAGAGGCAGCCAAGAGCTAAGGGAGAGAGAGAGAGAGAGAGAGAATTTGCACCTCATTTTCTTCTTCTTCTTCTATGCTTTCTTCAAGCTTCAACCACCATTGAAGCCCATACTCCCCACCACTTCTTGCAGACGAAAGAGAGAGGAGAGAGGGAAGGGCTGGACCGGTTTTGGAGGAAGAAAGAAAGGTGAGTTTTGTGGTTGAAATCTTCCACTTCTTCTTCAACTAGAACCTTGAGTTTGTGAAAGTTTTTGGCTTGAATTCTTCCTTCTATGGCAGCCGATCCAAGGAGAGAGAAAGAGGAGTGAGCTCCGAATTCTTGGAAGAAAAAGAAAGGAAAGAAAAGCTTGGGGTAGTTGTCTGAAGCTTGGATTTAAGCTTGGTGTCGGAAATCCTCAACAAATCTTGTAGATCGGGGGCTAAGATCGAAGCTTGTGAAGCTTGCTAGGCTTGGAAGCACTCTTGGAAAGAGGAAGCTCACGAGATCATCTTTGATCTTGTCGGATCATGTTAGATCCGGAGGTATAAGTCTTGAAACTTGTAGATATAGCTTTATTAGTGATAAATAGCTTAGACCTACGGTTGAAATTGATATATTGATCTCATCTGAAAAGATGAAGTTGGGCTCTTGAAATCCCAACCTAGGTAGTGGACTTGAGGTGACCTCTAGGTAGTGGCCTTGAGGACCTGATTGTGGCTTTGAATGATATGTGTGAATTTGACATGATATGGTTAGAAAGTAGGGTTTTCGTTGTTGAAAAGTTTGAAGGAAAAATGTATGTGAAGCCAAAACCATGCCTGGTAATTTTAACGTTTGATTTTGAAATGTTGTGATCGTTCTCGAAGAGTTTTCTTCTGAGAAAAACGTGTATATTGTTCAATTGTGAGTGTGTGTGTGTGTGAGGGAATGTTTGAAAGTTTAAAGGTGAAAAGTGAAGTTTTTCATGAAAATCGAATGAAAAGTGCCATTTGATTGAATTCGAGGGTTTTACTATGTTTTGGTCGAGTTCTGAGGATTTTGAATATAATGGCTTGGTATGTAGTGTTCTATGTTAATATTAAAGTTTTAACTAAGAGTGAATGTCGAATTGTTGTGCAAAAAGTGATTTTGAGGTGTGAGACCTCACTTAAATGTTTTGTGAAAGAGAATATGATTGTAGTGCCAATGAATATATCGGCGGGGTATTATTTTGAAATAATAACGTGATTTCCAAAAGGATCTATTTGGAACATTGTATCATGTGATTTGAAAGTTTTCCTCGAAGGGATTTTGGGAAAAATATTGATTGAAAACTAAAAAGTGAAAGTGAATTGTTTTAATCAATGAGTGAATGAGTAAAATCTCAACCACTGTTTTCACTTGTTTAGGGGGTGTGGACGAAAGTGAATTTGACCCCTACGTGGAAGCCGAACCTTATTACTTCGGTGAGTTTCCATTCATGACACTTGACTACGTGCATTTAATTTGAAATGTGTCTGATTAAGTGAATTGTCATGAAAAATAGATTTTTCATCCATCAAATGGGGTAGTGTGTACTTTATCACAGTTACTCCCATTTGAATGGTACCATTTGCAAAAGTGTTGTCATGATATTTCATGTATACATTGAATCTCTTGACCTATGACGTGAATCCCGTTTGAGTTATCTGAAGTGATGTGACGTGTCTTGTATTTCCTGTTCTCGAGAATTTTTAATCCCCTTGGTAAGTTATCGACTCGAGCCGTTGGGAAGACCCATGTTGGGGAGATTCAACTATCTTGGGCTACGTGATAACTTGTGTGCTCTGGACTTGGCAAATGGCCTTGTCCTTGATGGAGAGTAATACACAGTTATAAATTTCCTGTTAGGCTGGCAGGCCCGGTTGGGGGTTTTGGTGGAGAAAGGAGTAAGTGGTGGTCTACTTGGTTTGTATGAGAAAGTTGACGGAGTGTCAACTACGAGATTTGTGAACTAGTTTATGAACGTGTTCCAGTTTCAAGGACTTTAGCCCCTGAGGGCTACCCGTATCCTACTCTTGTGTGATTATTGTCTTTTCCTACTTGATTATGTCCAACTATGATTTTTGAGATGAAATCTTATATGTGTGATGTGCTGTGAATGTTTTTGGGAACTCACGAGCTTTTAGCTCATCCTTTCCAAATTTGTTTTCCTTAGCAGGGACAGAGAATCCGAGCCGAGGCGCCAACCCTTAGAATTAGGGTTTATTATGTTGAATGTTTTGAGGATTTTGGATTGGGTGTGTAAGCTTTTGTAATGTGAAACGTGGATGTAAGAATGGAGGATTTATGTATTTAAGTTTGTAAGTTGAAGTTATGGGTTTGTAAGTTACTATTCGATTTGTTTTGTCTTTAGATTTTTAGTTCGATAAGTCATGTGATGTTTGAGTGAGTGAGTCCTGGCAAGAGCCAGGCAGGCTCCTATTGATACCTTAGGGTACGCCCTAGGGAGAGGTGGGTCGTCACAGGTGGTATCAAAGTTTAGGATTCAGATCTCTGTAATGTATCCTAGACCAAAAGTTTAGGGTACTGGCCTGTGGAAAGTGGGACTAGTGTGTTTCTAGTGCTTGATGGTTGGTAAGTGTTGTCGCTTGAGAGTTTTGAAGATGAATTGATTTGATTGAGAGTTTGATGTTACTATGATTGAGGCATAAGAGTGACTTTTAGAGTTTGATTGATTTTTGAGGATTGTCTTGACCCTAATTGGAATGAATTGGAAAGTCGAGGACGACATCCTTGTAAGGAAGAGAGTGTATCACTCCGAAAGTTAAAGGTGATTTTGAAATGTATTTCAAAAGTTTTACTTTGAATAAAATTTATTCTTTAGTGATTTGTATATATGCATGATTTCATATCTACTTGTTTTCGTTCAATAATATTTCGAATCTTTGCAAGGGTTTAGTCGAGTTAGTCAAGCCTATTTGAATATGTAAACTTTGTTTGGATGTAAAAGAAGGGTTATTGGCAAAGTTTCAAAGATATTTTAGAAAGAAATCCTGAAAGCTTGACATGTGTCACCAAACTAATAGTTATTGTTTTTGATCAAATAGTATAAATAGTCAAGCTTTCAAACCTCCCATCATCTTTATTTCCTTGTACAAAATTTTAGAGGAAAAAAAAGGGAAAAGAAACTTTACTTGCTTGGCTTTGCTTCTTTGTCTAAAACCTGAGAGAAAAGAGATAAAATTGATTTTTCCTCTATGAACCTACAAATCACTTTTGGAAAGAAATCCTTAGTGAGGAAACCTTGGTTTCATTTCTTAGGATGCTAGACCGTGAGATTTGATTGTGTTAAGCATAAGGTGACGTTATCACTTAATGAATGGTTGAGAATTGGAGTCATTGAGTATCTGAGGGTTTAGTAGGTTTGGAAGGAATGTAAGAGATACCTACTATTGATGTTTAAATTGTTAATGATGCTTAAGCTTGAATAAGTTCCAGGTGAACTAAGTAAAATACAGTGACTAGTGATGAGGATATGAGAGGGGATGCCACTGTGGCCAAGGCATATCCCCAATATTTGGAGTCTGACCCTTTGGAGAGTGTTACCTTCGAGACTTTTGCTTCTGAGGCTTGATAAACTAGCTGAGCATGAAGTTAGGATTGCGTGTAATCTTTTGTGAGAAAAAATATATATATCAGAGTGGGTTCTCAATCCCTGTAAATTGCATGTTTACTAACTTTTGAATACTGTACTTTTGCTTAACTGTATTTGTGAACTTGACGTGACTTACGTGTGTCTTTTGTTAAAAGCATGCTCATCTGATGTACTCCTGGCACTTCTGTTATTACGAGTTATGTATATAAAGTGTTGTATTTGTCTTTCCAACTTGATTTTCTAATAGTGTATTGTATTTTCCTATTATATTAAAATGTCTGCCCTCTAAAGAACTATGGAGGGTAGAGGAGGCCGAGGACGAGAACGAGAACGAGGGACTAGGCTACTCCAAAATATTGGAGGTGACTATAAGTCGGCGGCTGATCAAGGTCAAGGGACTGGGGTTAATTTTGTAGAGCAAATGGTTACGGCCATAAACCGCATGACCGAAATATTAGACCGAATGGCTGGTCAACATGGCCCTGGTCCCGAACAGCAGCCTATCAACCTTGGGGTTGGTGAGGATAGAGCTCTTGAGCGGTTTCAAAGGTTTAACCCACCTAAATTCCTTGGAGAACCCAACCCTGAAGTTGCCGAAGGATGGTTGGAGAGAATTTCTGATATTTTTTATGCCTTCGATTACACAGAGGAGAGGCAAGTATCATTTGCCGTATTTCAGTTTGAGGGAGCCGCTAGAGTATGGTGGAATATGATAAGGGTGAAATGGGAAAGAGAGCAAATCCCTAGAACTTGGATGAACTTTACTAGAGAATTTAATGCTAAGTTTCTTCCCCCACTAGTCCAGGAGAAGAGGGAAGATGATTTTATTAGATGTAAGCAAGGGACGTTAAGTGTCGTAGAATATGAGGCTCTCTTTACGAAATTGTCGAGATTTGCTCCCGAGTTAGTGGCAACCGAGCAAAGGAGAATTAGGAGATTTGTGCAAGGATTGAACGTGGAGATACAAGAAATTTTGGCAGCTGCCCAAATCAATAGCTTTAGTGAAGCCGTTGAGAAAGCCCAGAGGATTGAAGGGGCAAAGGCTCAAGTTAGATCTTTCAATACAAGAAAAAGGAACGCCCCTAGTGGTAGTCGAGGACCATTGGATGTGGCTGCTCCAACCCCTAAGATTGGAAGAGACATGGGAAAAGAAAACCCTTCTGGAGCGTCGAGAGGATCTATGGTAATGGGAGCATTCTCTAGTGGAGCGGGGTCCGAAGGAACTTTGAGTGGAAAGGGACAATCGATGAATGTCTCGCAAGGTAGTCAGGTATCTACTCCCAGTATAACATGTAATTTCTATGAGAAGTTGAACCATACTGAGGATGAATGTTGGAAGAAGGCAGGAAAGTGTTTCCGATGTGATAGTACTGAACACCAATTATCTGCATGCCCGAGGCTTCGGGGAGAAGTTGTGACCCAACAAGTGAGTAGACCTAACTCCAGTCAGGCTAGTGCACAAGGAAGTCGATCAAGAGTTCCAGCCAGGGTCTACACCATTAACCAACAACAAGTGCCCGGTCCAACTGAAAATGTTCAAGGTACTACCCCTGTCTTGTTTAGTAAAGTTTTAGTGGTTTTGATACTTTCCATTCAACTGTTAATCCTGCTTCTTTGTATGGAGTAAATATAGACCCTGTTAGAGTACTTTATGATCTTGGGATTCGAACACCATGAAAGACATCTAAGGGTAAAGCTCATGGAAGATAAATTTTGGTGGAAACATAATTGGATTGAGCTGGCCTTTAGGATATGTATAAATATATGCATCTGGAGATTTTTAGAGAAGACCACCTTATAAGACTTGAATGCATACCATTGTCGATGCAATAAGCCCTATCATGGAATTTGGAAGATATCGAAATAGGGGAAATGCTATCTTATGAAAGACATTAGATACAGATTCATGTTAAGAAGGTGACGAACTTAAAAAGTAAGCAAATTTCCCCTAGTTGAGGTTATGGAGAAATTGAAGGATTATCCAGAGTGGTTCGTAAATCGACGTTTGAATTTTGAGGACAAAATTCTTTTTAGGGGGAAGAATGTGAGGGCCTCAAAATTCAGAATTATTTCAAAATGTATAATATTATTTATATTGTGTTTATTCATTAAAATATGAGTGAAAATATGTTTAAACTGAATATTTTCCAATTTAGAGAATTTTAAACGAATTATTTGCCAGTCTGCGGTTTTGGCCTTATTAAGTGTTTATTTTTCTACCGGAGCGTGATTAGTGACTTTAAGTTGAAATCGAGCATATGTAGTGATATTTTGGGAATATTATTAAGGTTGGACAGTATTGGAATGGAGTAATACAGTGTAAGTTAGATTGCCGCGCGCGACGCGACATTAAGTGCCCAAAAAGCACTTTTTCCCTTAAATCATAGAAAAGCACTTTTTGGTACCATAAAGCTTTGACTTCTTGCAACCTCAAGCCTCATTTTTCAGCTGCACTTGGAGTGAAGAGAGAGAGAGGCAGCCGAGAGCTAAGGGAGAGAGAGAGAGAGAGAATTTGCACCTCATCATCTTCTTCTTCTTCTATGCTTTCTTCAAGCTTCAACCACCATTGAAGCCCATACTCCCCACCACTTCTTGCAGCCTAAAGAGAGAGGAGAGAGGGAAGGGCTGGACCGGTTTTGGAGGAAGAAAGAAAGGTGAGTTTTATGGTTGAAATCTTCCATTTCTTCTTCAACTAGAACCTTGAGTTTGTGAAGGTTTTTGGCTTGAATTCTTCCTTCTATGGCAGCCGATCCAAGGAGAGAGAAAGAGGAGTGAGGTCCGAATTCTTGGAAGAAAAAGAAAGGAAAGGAAAGAAAAGCTTGGGGTGGTTGTCTAAAGCTTGGATTTAAGCTTGGTGTCGGAAATCCTCAACAAATCTTGTAAATCGGGGGCTAAGATCGAAGCTTGTGAAGCTTGCTAGGCTTGGAAGCACTCTTGGAAAGAGGAAACTCACGAGATCATCTTTGATCTTGTCGGATCGTGTTAGATTCAGGGGTATAAGCCTTGAAACTTGTAGATATAGCTTTATTAGTGATAAATAGCTTAGATCTATGGTTGAAATTGATATATTGATCTCATCTGAAAAGATGAAGTTGGGCTCTTGAAATCCCAACCTAGGTAGTGGACTTGAGGTGACCTCTAGGTAGCGGCCTTGAGGACCTGATTGTGGCTTTGAATGATATGTGTGAATTTGACATGATATGGTTAGAAAGTAGGGTTTTCGTTGTTGAAAAGTTTGAAGGAAAAATGTATGTGAAGCCAAAACCATGCCTGGTAATTTTAACGTTTGATTTTGAAATGTTGTGATCGTTCTCGAAGAGTTTTCTTCTGAGAAAAACGTGTATATTGTTCAATTGTGAGTGTGTGTGTATGTGAGGGAATGTTTGAAAGTTTAAAGGTGAAAAGTGAAGTTTTTCATGAAAATCGAATGAAAAGTGCCATTTGATTGAATTCGAGAGTTTTACTATGTTTTGGTCGAGTTCTGAGGATTTTGAATATAATGGCTTGGTATGCAGTGTTCTATGTTAATATTAAAGTTTTAACCAAGAGTGAATGTCGAATTGTTGTGCAAAAAGTGATTTTGAGGTGTGAGAACTCACATAAATGTTTTGTGAAAGAGAATATGATTGTAGTGCCAATGAATATATCGGCTGGGTATTATTTTGAAATAATAACGTGATTTCCAAAAGGATCTATTTGGAACATTATATCATGTGATATGAAAGTTTTCCTCGAAGGGATTTTGGGAAAAATATTGATTGAAAACTAAAACGTGAAAGTGAATTGTTTTAATCAATGAGTGAATGAGTAAAATCTCAACCACTGTTTTCAATTGTTTAGGGGGTGTGGACGAAAGTGAATTTGACCCCTACATGGAAGCCGAACCTTATTACTTTGGTGAGTTTCCATGCATGATACTTGACTACGTGCATTTAATTTGAAATGTGTCTGATTAAGTGAATTGTCGTGAAAAATAGATTTTTCATCCATCAATTGGGGTAGTGTGTACTTTATCGCAGTTACTCCCATTTGAATGGTACCATTTGCAAAAGTGTTGTCATGATATTTCATGTATACATTGAATCTCTTGACCTATGACATGAATCCCATTCGAGTTATCTGAAGTGATGTGACGTGTCTTGTATTTCCTGTTCTCAAGAATTTTTAATCCCCTTGGTAAGTTATCGACTCGAGCCGTTGGGAAGACCCATGTTGGGGAGATTCAACTACCTTGGGCTACGTGATAACTTGTGTGCTCTGGACTTGGCAAATGGCCTTGTCCCTGATGGAGAGTAATACACAGTTATAAATTTCCTGTTAGGCTGGCGGGCCCGGTTGGGGGTTTTGGTGGAGAAAGGAGTAAGTGGTGGTCTACTTGGTTTGTATGAGAAAGTTGACGGAGTGTCAACTACGAGATTTGTGAACTAGTTCATGAATGTGTTCCAGTTTCGAGGACTTTAGCCCCTGAGGGCTACCCGTATCCTACTCTTGTGTGATTATTGGCTTTTCCTACTTGATTATGTCCAAGTATGATTTTTGAGATGAAATCTCATATGTGTTATGTGCTGTGCATGTTTTTGGGAACTCACGAGCTTTTAGCTCATCCTTTCCAAATTTGTTTTCCTTAGCAGGGACAGAGAATCCGAACGGAGGCGCCAACCCTTAGAATTAGGGTTTATTATGTTGAATGTTTTGAGGATTTTGGATTGGGCGTGTAAGCTTTTGTAATATGAAATGTGGATGTAAGAATGGAGGATTTATGTATTTAAGTTTGTAAGTTGAAGTTGTGGGTTTGTAAGTTACTATTTGATTTGTTTTGTCTTTAGATTTTTAGTTCGATAAGTCATGTGATGTTTGAGTGAGTGAGTCCTGGCAAGAGTCAGGAAGGTGCCTACTGATACCTTAGGGTTTGCCCTGGGGAGAGGTGGGTCGTCACATGTTAGTTGAGCTTAAAGTGTTTGAGGTTGATTAGGAGGAAAAGTTGTGGAAGAATTTCTTGTGTTTGAAAACTTGAACTTAGGTCTTTGTTTCTAACCTCTATGTGTTTGATGAAATGCCAAAGGGTTTGTGACGTTTTATTGATGGCTTTACTTGATGTTTTAGCATGTTAAACACCCTACTAAGAGTTGGAAATAATCTTAAAATGTTGATTGTAGCAATCAAGTAGAAGCTGGAACTTTGACATGAAATCAGAAATGAAATTCAGTCAAATTCTCGAACTTGCTGGTGATTATAGGAATTGAACTAAAGCCTGAGATTTACACCGTTAGAAAGATCTATGAATCTAATTTTAAACGCTGCTAACGGAGTTCGATTTTGATTTCGATTTTTCTACATCGAGTTATAGCCATTCTTCCGAGACTGTTCCATCAGCCTGTTCCTAGTCTAACAGTTTTCTGGTGTATCTGATTTTGGCCATTTCTACCCTGATTAAGTACGATTTGATATTCAACCTCCATGAAAGTTGTAGATATATGTCTTAGTTTCGAAAAGTCATAAAATTTTCCCCAATCCGATAAATGTAGCCATAGTTATGATTAAAACACTGAAGAGTGGCAAACCTGTCGATTTTCATTTTCCTTCTACAATGGCTTCTTTCATTCCTCTTGACTCGTATGCACCCTTGCCATGTCCCGACCTACTTAACTCACGATTCTACTATGTTTATAAGCTTCATCATTTGTTTTACACTCATGCTTGGGATTAGACTTCTTATGATTGTTGTGCATTCAATTTGTGATTACTATCAAGCAAAGAAAATAACTAGCATATGCATGTGGTCTTTTATGTTTGGGTATTAGTCTTTTATGTTTGGCGTAGCGAAACCTAAATGATTTTTATTTCACTTGCTATTAGATTTGGAAGATGGAAACAAAGGAGATTTGGGCGCGAACGCTTGAAATTACTTTGCTTAAATCGGTGAGTGTTCCTTGCATGTTGTGTGAATTACATGCTTATGTGATTTAACAATTGATGTTAGTTGTCCTCATGAATGTTAAATACTTGTTCCTAGGTGAGTGTGTACTTTATCGCACTTGACCTAAGTCTTATTATACTACTCAATTATGTATGATCCCATTGTTTGTATATTATTTGTACATGAATGTAGGCCATGTGTACTTTAACACATTGGCTGAACAAGAGCTTTTCCCCTTTGTTACCGGCCCATTCGAGCCAGAACTGGATTCGATCGGGTTGGGGTTGGTAATCTAGGGCACTGATTATGGTGTACTCGAGTATCACCACTGGGTGTTATAAGGAGAAGAAGGGTTGAGCGGCTGACAAGACGGACGGCAACTGTTCCCAGTGAATCTCGTATCCTTTCGTTGAGTGTTTCCTCATTTTATATGTTTTATAAATTTTATGCTCCCAAACTGATTTATATTGAATTATTGAGTGCTCAATTGTTATATTGCTTCGCTGCTGCTATGAGATTGCATGATATTAGGATCGCTCACTGGGATTTTAGCTCATTCCTTCCAACTTTATCTTTCCTTAGCAGGGTTTGAGAACAAGAGCCTCCAAGGATTGCACTAGGTCTTTTGGTTTGGAGACTTTAACCACCCGTTTGGTTGCCACACCGGAATGGCAATAAAAATCACTATCAGAAACTCTTCAATCGGAATAGGTTTATGCTATTCCTTTTCAGGTGTTTGGTTTGGGGGAAGCAATGGGAATAATTATTGATCTCCTTGTTTGGTTTATTCACAGTCATCAATGGGAATAGAAATCCAATTGAACAACTATTTTCCTGTCCAACATTAAACAAAACAAGATTTATACATAAAATAATACTGCAATTATTAATATAATTTTAACTTATAATCAAGTCTTTAATAATACATAAAGACCTTCTGCAATAATACAAAAAAATCCAGTAGAGAAGCACTAGATTGTTTAGTTTACAAAACCAAAAAGTCATAAAATCCTAAAAGCTCAACGATATTTCAAGAAGTACTGATAAAATGGCTAATAACTCCAATAAGCTATTCTAATCAACATACAAAAAGCTATCTGATCAACATATTCCAAGATAGCATAATAACTTCTAAATCCAAAAGTTTCAACGCCATCACAAAAGACCATTCCTTAATGGTACTGGTTCTTTAATAAACAAAAACTAGATGCAATAGTTGGCTTTTAATAATTAGAAGGATAAAGAAGGTTAACTATGTATGCATACTTTGCATCAACTGGAAGTTGAGAAAATATGTTAAGCTTGGATTCTTCATTAGAGAGGATATCAGCAGCTTTGAAAACATCAGTTGTAGGAAGCCCAAGTTTGTAAAGCTCTTCAACTATTGTGTTCCTTCTCGAAGATACTAGCTGCTCACGGGAGTCTTCATTTGCCATTACATTTGCGATAGTAGCAAAATGGCTAGTAAGACCAGCAACACATGAAGTAAACTGCTTAGTAGCCTCTACAAGTTGTGCTTCAAGAGATGGTGCTTGGGCAGACTTCATTTTTTTTGGCTCATTTCCAGCTGTTGGTGCATGTTTTTGTTTTCGTGAGGTACTTGTACTTGCTGCATTTGTTTGAGTAGTTTGTGTTGCTGAGTTTTCTTCCACAACTTCATTAGTGGCATCCATTGCATTGGTATCTCCACCCTCTACCTCCTTTGCTTCCATGTTGTGAACAGCATCAATAAATCCTTCAACTGATTGACCAGTGGCTCTATCCCTTCCATACACAATTTCTAGATCATTCAAGTAAGGGAAACTCAAGTCCCAAGTACCTTTTGCCTCTCTATGTTTCTGCAAATGTTTATAATCTAACGTCAAAACTAATTTTATATCTTAACAAAAAAAAAAAAGCTTTGAACCACCTACAATCATTAGGAATATGAATTGACATACTTACCTTGACCCAATCATCATACCATTGCCTCTCACATTGTATTTTATGTTTAATATCATTCCATTTGCAGCCACTTTCTTTCAACATTTCTATAATTGCATGATATTTGCCTTTCAACCATTTCAACTTTGAGTCAATATGAGGAGAAACCTGCTTAGCAAAGGTCAGCATCTTAATTAAAATCCTTTTATGTAACTCAACCATATAATTGTTCTTGAACCCACAATCAGCCTTCCACATGGGATCACAAGCAAGTTCTTGTAATGCTTCAATCAACACCTTTGATTCTTCATGTAACGACCCCACCTTCCCTTAAGACGGACCAAAGGGGTCGGCGGACCGCCTGCCTAGCTTTCGCCAGGACTCACTCACTAAAACAATCATGTACTTATCCAACTACAACTTCGAATACAATATAAAAGAACAATGGCTTACAAAATCATAACTTCAAATTACAATCCCAAAGTACATAAACCGTTTCTCCATACCGATAAATATCATAATACAAAGTTTCACCGCTTGTAAGTTCAAGATCTCAAAAACATCATTACAAAAGCTTTCAATAACCATAGTTCGGAACTTTCAAAACATTCAATATAAGCAACCCTAACACTATGGGTTGGCCCCTCCACTTGGGTACTCGTTTCCTGCTAAGGAAAACAAATGGAAAAGGATGAGCTAAAAGCCCGTGAGTTCCCAAAAACATGCAAGGCACTTAGCACATAAATAAATTCACTTTACAAGTACACTTGGAATTTAAACAGATAAGAAAGCAATTAACAATACAATGTTGGATACGGGGGCCCTCAGGGGCCAAGTTCCACCAAGCTTGTCCATCTAACTGTAGTTGACACTCCAACCTGCCACTATTACCATGTAGAACTCCACTTACTCCTTACTCCACCAAAACCCCCACCGGGCCCGCACTACAAGCACTTATCACTTCACTTTGATAGTGTACATTGTTCATTTCCGAGACAAGTCCAAAGCCAAGTCTCGAGTACACTTCATTTCACTTCACTTCACTTGTATATATATATCACTGGTTTGGTGCTCTTATTAGAGACAAGGCCACAAGCCAAGTCTCGAGTACATTTCAATTCATTTCACTTCACTGGGTTATTGCTCTTCTGGAGACTGGTTCAAGAACCAAGTCCCGAGCATATATCACTGGTCTATATCACTGGGCTTGTGACATTTAAACTAACCCTATGGCTCAGCTCTTTCTTCTCGACCTAGGCCTAGCCCCCGGCTCAAGTCGAAGAGTTCGCCGATAGGTCTCAGGAATAACCTGACCTTTTCAAACACATGCATTCACTTCATAACACTGTAACAATCATTCATTTCACTACACTTTCACTTTCATTCACTTCAAAACACTTTCACAATTTGTTTTCACTCAGACGAGGGTAAGTGCAGTAAAGTACACACTACCCCATCTGAGAGTTCAAAACCATGTTCACTATACCATTACCACATGAAACACACCTACATTCATTTCACTTATACACATAACAAGCATGGAAACTCACCGAAGTAGAGTTCGGCTTCCACATAGGGATCAAAGTCACTGCCTTGCACACTCTCTAAAATAATTTAAAACAATAGATGAGATTCACTTCATCTTTCATTCACTAACACAATTCACTTTCACTTTTTAGTTTCAAACGACATTTTCCAAAATTCTCTCGAGGAAAAACTTTTATTTCACATGGTACAATGTTCCAAATAGATCCTTTTGGAAAATCACGTTATCATTTCAAAAGAGCACCCCACCAATATACTCACTGGCACTACAAGCACTTTCTCTTTCACAAAACATTTAAGTGAGGTCTCACACCTCAAAATCACTTTTTGCACAACACGTTCGACATTCACTTTTAGTTAAAACTTTCATATTAACATAAAACACTTCATACCACACCATTATATTCAAAATCTCTAGAATTTGACCAAGACATGGCAAAACCCTCAAATTCAATTAAACGGCACTTTTCATTCGAATTTCATGAAAAACTTCACTTTTCACCTTTTAAATTTCAAACATTCCCTCACATACACACACACACACACTCACAATGAACAATATACATGTTTTTCTCAGAAGAAAACTCTTTGAGAACGTTCACAACATTTCAAAATCGAACATTAAAATTACCAAGCATGGTTTTGGCCATCATATACACTTTTCCTTCAAACTTTTTCAACAACTGAAACCCTAATTTCTAACCATATCATATCAAATTCACAAATATCATTCAAGGCCACAATCAGTTCCTCAAGTCCGCTACCTAGAGGCCACCTCAAGTCCGCTACCTAGGTTGGGATTTCAAGAGCCCAACATCATCTTTTCAGATGAGATCATTATATCAATATCAACCACAGATCTGAACTACTTAACACTAATAAAGCTATATCTACAAGTTTCAAGGCTTATACCTCAGGATCTAACACGATCCGACACGATCAAGGATGATCTCGTGAGTTTCCTCTTTCCAAGAGTGCTTCCAAGCCTAGCAAGCTTCACAAGCTTCGATCTTAGCCCCCGATCTACAAGATTTGTTGAGGATTTCCGTCACCAAACTCAAACCCAAGCTCAAGACAATCACCCCAAGCTTTTCTTTCCTTTCTTTTCTTCCAAAATTTCGACCTCAGTCCCCAATCTCTCCTTGTTGGCTGCCATAGAGGGAAAAGTTCAAGATAAAAACCTTCACAAACTCAAGGTTCTAGTTGAAGAAGAAATGGAAGATTTCAACCACAAAACTTACCTTTCTTTCTTTCTCCAAAATTGGTCCAGCCCTTCACTCTCTCCTCTCTCTTTCGGCTGCAAGAAGTGAAGAAGATGATGGTGTGTGATGATGCTTGAAGTTTCAAGAAGATTGGATGGAAGAAAGGTAGAAGATGAAGTCGCAAACCCTCTCTCTCTCTCTCTTGAAGCTCGGCTGTCTCTCTCTCCTCTCTCAAGTTTCAGCTGATAATGAAGTGTAAGGGTGCAAGAAAGTCAAGACTTTATGGTTCAAAAGTGCACTTCCCTGATTTAAGGGAAAAAGTGCTTTTTGGCACTTTATGTCGCGTCACATGCGACAGTCCAACTTACACTATTTTACCCCATTCCAACACTGTCCAACCTTCATAATATTTTCAAAATATCACTAATGTGATGTTCGATTTCAAGTCCAAGTCACTATTCACGCTTGAACAATTTTTGCGTTAATTTTGGCCAAAACCACACACAGGCAAACAATTCGTATAAAATTCTCTAAATTGGAAAATAATCACTTTAAACATATATTCACTCATTTTTAAATGAATAAACACATTATAAATAATATTTGACATTTTTAAATAAAATAGGTATTTTTCGAGGCCCTCACACGTCATGGGTCCAAAAACATTTGTTTCTTCCTCTACCTCTAGCTTTTTCACTTTGTTGTCATTCATCAATATCCATCCTGCTATTAATATGTAATAACGGGGATAACAAAAATAAAACAGGAAAATATAAAGGTAAAATACATATGTGAAAGCAAATAGAGAGGTAAAATACATTTGAAGCACACAAATAATGGCTGTCAATGCTTAATTTAAATGAAAAACAATCTTAAAGTACATGTTCATAATTGAAAGTAAATATAGAAAGTAAAAATATATAAGACATCTGATGCATTTATTCAATGCCTGATCTCCACTCATTAAACATTTGTTGTGCTAAGTTATTTCTGAAATTGATCCAATGATCAATAGCTTGTATAGTGGTTATGTATTCAGTCTCACGGTCTTCAGCATCACTCTCTTCATCAAGGTCATCTTCCTCTGTATTCATTGATTCATCTAGTTCATCTATTGGTGATTGCCTCCTTATTAAGTTATGTAAGAGACAGCAAGCTAAGATGATTCGACCTTGGGTTCGAATAGGAAAAAATGATGGGCATGCAAGAATCTTCCATTTTCCCTTGAGTAGTCCAAAGCACCTTTCTATGACATTTCTTGCTCTAGAGTGTTTCATATTGAAAAATTCCTCTGCAGTTTCTGGTCGACGTCCTTCAAATTGGTTGAGATGGTATCGTTGCCCCCGATAAGGAGTAAGAAATCCCTCAGAATTACAATATCCACCATCAACCAAATAATAACAACCTTTATTGAGATATGTACAAGTTAGATTAAATTATTTAACTAATCACCTAAGTAAACCTAAATATGTCATGTCATTATTAACTTGGGGGACTTTTAGTCCATTAGGCCTAGATATAGCATCTCGTAAGACACGTCCATCATGGGCAGAGCCCTCCCAACCAAGTAAGATATAGATGAATTGCATGTCGGGTGCACAAACGCCTAACACATTCATTGCAAGATCTGATTTTCTTGTTCGATATCTTGATTTTTCTTCTTTAGGTGGTGTGACTTTAATCATTGTACCATCTAGAGCACCTAGACAATTCTACAATACAAACCAGAAAAAAGAAAGAAGAAAAACGCTACTTAAATTCAAAAGAAACTAGTACTTAAGGGGTTAAAGAAATTTCAAATATAAAATCTGAATACCTGAAAACATCTCCATCTCTCATCATTACAATCGTTCTCAATGGGTTGAGGAGTCTTAAGCAATAACGAATGCAATTTCAGCACAGCTAAGAGGCATGAATTGAAGTTACAACTCACAGTTTCTCCACTTCTTAAGAATTTATGTGATATTGTTCTATTTTTTTTGTGATGAGCTAATGTATATAAAAACATTGCAACAATTTCTTCCAAACTCATAAACTTGGTGTCTTTTAAACCACCAACATCTCTTACCATCTCACACAACAAGCCAAAGTATGCCTATCCATACGAAGTTCATTTTTACAGCTGATGTCACTTTCTTTAACTAGTCTAAGCATATAAAGCATTCTTTCAACTATTTTTTCCTTAGTATTTGTTAATTGACGCCTTTTGTTTACCAAATACAACATTAGAAGATGATGCCACATTGCAAAGATAAGCACCAGAGCTACGGCCATTGTACACATGACACCTAATATTAATAATTCGCCTTTGTCGTCTAATTGTAATAGGAGAACGAGCCATTCTGTATAAACATAAATACATAGTTATCAACTTATAGAAAAGTACAACTACGTAAATAAATACAGCAGGTCATGCAAACTACAACTACCTAAGGATGTTGACAATTTCCTCAAATCACATAATAAACCAGCATTTGACATGTGCATGTTAGTTCAGGCATAATATGAGAACTACGGCCAATAACCCAAGCAACTAAAAGTGAGCATTAAATCCAATGACATTACTTTTAAAGCCAAATTTTTTATTAACTTGACTCTCATCCTTCTTTGGTTTTGTTCCTTACGAGTGATAGCTCCTGTTGTTCATAAAAGTAGATAACTACTATATAGCTACAAAACTGTAGTCCCTATGAAGAATTCATGCTCTTCCCTTCCTCTTTTCATCCATCACCGCTTGAAAGAATAAAAATAAATAAAGCTCAAACATATACAAAGACTTAAGCACAAATTCCAAACAAAAGTTCCCATATGTCACAAAAGTAGAGCAGAAAACTCTTAAGCCCAATCCACAAATTCAAGAAGGAAGAGTATGTACTAACCAAAGGCACGAAACAAATATGAAATGCAAAATAAACATAAAACTGGAGTATTTTGACATCTATGGATTCAAATAAAAATGATGATTCCCCAACTTACATTTCAGAACTTAAACGTCTAAAGACTAACATGAATAATATAAATTCCCCATTTCATTGGTATTAGATAGCCCACATGTTTAAATGTCACACAGGAAAAGATAGAGAGATGCTATACAGGAAATAAGAAAGCAAGCATAGTGGCAATAGGACTGACAACACTCAAAAGTGAGAGAAACACCTTCATATCCTACCATTTTTCCTCCACCAAGGATAAGAATTCATGAGCTTGTGTTCTATGTCAACGGAAGATCTATCTGCTCATTACTTATAAGGTAAAGGCAGACGGCGAAGATAGGAAAAGCATTATTATGATAATTGACAAGGTTTTGAGCAACAAATAGCAAATATTTTCAGAGTGTGGCCTTAAAGTGTCCCACCATTTATAATGGTTTCGTTTGGGGAGTAGCGCTATTATCCTCCTTAAGCAACTCATCAGCAAAGCAAAGACAGAGTATTGAAAATGCAAGTAACCCTGTATATGTGTGTGTGTGTGTGTGTGTATATATATATATATATATATAAAGAAAGAGAAAGCAGAGGATTGATGGTGCCAGAAATGCACTGCTTATTCTTTAAATTATCATGAGTATGATTAAAGACACAGTTGGGTGGCATCCCAAATAGGCAAGAAAGAAAGCCAGGCGACAGTAAGAAGTGGGTCGCAGGCTTGGCCATTTAAAGCACTAGATTGTTGGTTGGGGATGCAACTGATGATGGGGTTAAGGCCCTGCGTACAACAGCACTAATCAAACATGGGCATTACAGTTCACGGGAGTCAACAATTTGCTTATCTAGAAGCATTCAAATGCATATTTCTTGTTCTCCTTTCCAATCCAAATTTAACCTACTACCCACAAGGATGAACAAAATCAATGATAAATAGCAACCATAAAACAAATCAATGATAAATACAATAAAAAAGATCAAAAAAAGTAACCCATGAACCATAGTAAGATGAGAGAGTGTGTGTGAAGTTACTTGAAATTTCTCTGATTAGGCAAAATATCTCCACCGTAGTTAGGATGGCTTCAAGATTTGATGTACAATTGTGAAAATGAATGTGAAATTCCTGCGATGGGGAAGAGAAATTGAAAGGAAGAAAAGTGAGAAGAAAGACGCAGAAGAGAAAATAGAAGCGGCGGTTGATTAAGGGGAGGAAAACCCTCCAATTTAGTCAGGAATTACGTTTGCAAACTTTTAGGTTTTCCATACCCATAGATAGATTCCAATAATTGTCAACCAAGCACTATCAAACGGAATCAATCCCTTGCAAAAGTCACAGTGGAGGCCCATTACCCCCAACCAAATGGATACTAAGTTTGTATTTTGATGTAATCCTTGTATTTTGAATTGTACTTATGGAACTCTGAATGGATAAACTTTTGAATCTGTAATTATAGTTTGGACGATTGTGGTTCGCTAATGAAACTTTGGGGTTTAAACATTATATTGGACTGGAGGATATTAAAATTATTTTGTTATTTGAAGTATTTGCTCATTATTGAATTGGGGATTGTAATGAGTCCCGGTGAGAGTTGGACAGGCGGTCCGCTGAACCCTTTGGTTCGCCTTAGGGGGAGGTGGGGTTGTCATACTCTTGATCCAGGTTAATATCCTTTTTTCTTTTCTTATTTTCCTCTTTCTTGATCTACCAAACCCTAGCCTTAAAAAATAGCAAAAAAAATTCATCTTTTAGGGTTTGAACTTCCACCTTTGTGTTGTTGATTCTAGTTTGTTTTTCTTAGTTTCTAGTTGAGTTCCTATTGTGTCATGTTCTTTTTCTTGTTTCCTTGTTTTTGTGCTCCTTGTTGAGTCAAAAAATTTTTGGTACTGTAGTAACACTGTAGCATTACTGTTTATCATTACTGTAACAGTACTGTTCACTGTGGGTACTGTTCATGTCACTGATCATCCTGAAATTACTGTTCATCTGAATTTTGTTTTATCTTTGGTTGTTTCTTGTAAAATCTTGGGATTGTGTGAGTTAATATTGATTGTATCTTAAATTCTTGAATCAAAATTCTTGAGTTTCTTGAAGTTCTTGGTTGATAAATCATCAATCTTGAAGGTTTCTCAAAAACTAAAAATTGGTTCTCAAAGATCTTGTTCTTGATTGTTGTTGGCTATCCATTAAGTTCTTGAATGAAAATTCCTTAATTCAGCCTTCTTCAATCATCAAATTATTGGAAATAAGTTGTTTGTTGGGCTTTGGAAGTAAAGAGAGCCAATCCTTTGCTAAAAAGGAAATTAAAACAGCCACCATCCACTGGTTTCCTAATTTGAGCTGTGTTTGTTCCAAACAGCTTCCTAATTCAAATTCTTCTCCAAATACACTTTGGATTTACTTAAAACAACTTCCAAATTTGATTTCCTGTCTAAAAACTCATTGGACTTGGAAAAAGGGGTTCCTAAATATTGCTTATTGTGGGAATAAAAGAAGATTTCCAGATTTATTTTCTAGATCAAGTTGGGACACCAAAACACTCCAAAAACAACTTGAATTTCACTAGGATTTTCCATTTGTTCAATTATAGGAATTTTTGTTGAGTCTTTATTGATTATTTCCTCAATTTTCTGAAGTTGAGTCTCATTGTGTTAAATCAATTCTAGAGTCTTGAATTTCCAACATTGAATTACCTCTTAATTCCATCCATTATCTCATACTAACCAAGTTGAATTGTTAAGCCCTTTTGAGTAATAGTGAGCAAATTCAATTTGTTTCAAGGTTTGTGATCAAGGACACGAAAGAGTTGATGAGATCATTAGAATGCTATACACTTGAGTGATACGCGAGAGTTGAGTGTAAACACATGAGGGAGTGAAGTAAGGAAAATTTTCTTTGTTTCTCTAACCATTTTGTAGGTTATACCATCACATCCAACGGCAATGAGTCTTTAGTTTCTAACCTTAATCTCATGGTGGATACATTGAAAGGAAAACTTGAGCGAATGGTGGATGATGCTTTCAAGCCTCTCCATAAATGTCTTGACCGTCTAGCTGATTCTAAAGCTTCATAACCTAAATGACTATCTCAACCACCAAAGGATGAATTTCGTACACCCAAAGAGAAGATGGATCATTTTTGTGCCGAGGAAGTGTACAGAAAATATCGACACACTTGTGAGAAATATAAGGAGGATCAAAAGTGGTCGCATCAAGTAGCCAAGTAATATCAGTCCAAACATCATGAGCATAAAGTTGATAGGCCATCTAGAAGGATCAAGAAGAAAATTCAACCAATTCCTTCCAAAACTAAGCATGGAGTGGAGATATCTAAGGAGAAGTCAGTGTGGGACATTTACCAATGTCTTGTCCAACAAAAGCATGAAAAGAAGTTAGTTAATTCCAACTTATTAGGGAAAGAGAATAAGCAAGTAATTGAGTCTCCTATGCTAAAATCAGTCCATGATGAAGAAATAATCATTGAAACTGTGGAATGGGATGATGGAGCTAATATGGAGATGCAAAATTATAGTGTAAAACTTGAGAGTAAACATGAAGTAAATTTTGAGTGAAAAGTTCAAGAAGAGAAAGCAAGTGAAAATTCAAAAGAATTGAGTGGGTTAATTGAGAAAGAGAATGAGTTGAACTTGAGTGTTAGAATGAGTGAGAGTGAGTTAGTTGTAAGGAATGAGGGAAGAGATCTTGTACTTATGACTAACCATCTTTATTTCATATTGCCTAGTGTCTTTCTTGATTTTTGATAGGTGCATGAATCATCACTTGGATTGCTGCATAATGGAGTTAATCATGTCTCATTTAGTCATGGCATTCATGATCATTGGCCAATCAGTTTAAGTAAACTTGGTAAATTTATTATTAATTCATTTGCAATTGAGACGGTAACTTTCTTTCCCAAAACTCTTACTTATCATGGTGGATTTGAAGCACTTCATATGCCTATCAATGTAAGGATTCTTAATGGTAAGGCTCTTGAATTGGATGGTATTATCTTCAAGGTTGTCTATGAGCATAATAGGGATTGTCATCTTGAGATTGATTCTTTGCGTAATTTGGTCATTCTAGTTTATTTTTATGTTGTTTTAAGAGTCTTGTTAGTTTGAAAATGTGTTCATCTAGTTGTGAGAGTCTAGTATTGAGTCCTTGTGAGTTGTTTATTTTCTTTTAAGTTGTGTGACCATTATATTAGTATTTATGATGCATGTTCGTTTCATGGTTCTAGTGTGTTTTTAGGTCATGTGGAATGTAGAATGGTGCATGCCATCCATATATACCCTTCTTTGTGACAGCCCCACCTCTCCCTAGGGCGAACCCTAAGGTATCAGCGAGCTGCCTGCCCAGCTCTCGCCGGGACTCACTACAGATCCTTAGTTCAAATGCAAATAACAAAATACATCGATATCCTCAAATCAAGCTGTAACATTTAAACCCCAAAGTTTCCTTAACGAACCACAAAGCGTCCCGAACTATAATTACAGATACAAAAGTTTATCCATCCAAAATTCCATTAGTACAATTCAAAATACAAGAGCTACATCAGAATACAAGATTAGGTCTCCAAACCAATCGACCTAGTGTAACCCTTGGAAGCTCTCGACCTCAAATCCTGCTAAGGAAAACAAAGTTGGAAGGGGTGAGCTAAAAGCCCAGTGAGCGGTCCTAATATCATACAAATCACCACAGTACGATGGAGCAAGAATATATCGATAAGCACTTCGGTAGGTTAATATAATTCAGTTTAGAAGCATAAAATGTACAAACACATAAAGCGGGAAAATACCCTGAAAGGATACAGTTCACAGGAAGCCGTTGCAGTCCGTCTTGTTCAATACTCAACCTCCTACTCCTCCTTATAACTCCTAGTGGTAATACTGAGTATGCAAACAGCGTTGCCCTAAGTCATCAACCTACCCGACCCAGTCCGGCTTCGAATAGGTCAATAACGAAGGGGAGAAGGCCTTGTTCAGCCTATGTGTTAGTACACATGGCCTACAATCATGCACAAATAATATACAAACAATGGAAAAGCATACACGCAGTTGAACAAGTAAAATAAAGGTAGGTCGAAAAGTGCGATAAAGTACACACTCGCCTTCACATTGAAAAGTATTGAAAACATTTTATCACGAAATGAGCAATTTATTCACAAACATACAAGGAACACTCACCAACGGTTGGCGTAAACTAGACAATGTAGAAGTCAAACCGCTTTCGTCAATGTCCCAGACTCACACGGAACATGCAAATCAAACCATCAACTCTTTTTGGTTTCTATTTAAAGCAATCTTATTAGTAAGATTGGAAGAAAGCTATTTCAAAAGTGAACCGACGCTGCGACATGCATATGCCAGCAATGAACTAAGCCCTTATAAAGCGCTTATAAACACTTAAAATAGCAAAAGAAACACATACGATGAGGCGTTGAGCTAAAATCAGGACGATGACAACTCGAAAGCGGAAAACACAGGTGGAAGGTGGAAAAACAGTTTTGGCCTTATGCGCCATTACCCATATCTCAGGCTACAAGTGTCAGATTTGATGAGGTGCCGTTTGAAGCTAAGAGAACAACCTACAACTTTCGTGAAGACAACTTCAACCCAGATTTACTCTATCTAGGTCAAAAATGCAGAAAACAGTCTCAGAAGTTTCACCGTCAGAATGTTCGACAGACCAACTTCAAGCGGGCATAACTCAAGCTCTCACAAATCGAAATCAGGAAATTCCAAATGCGTTGGAAAGCTAGAATAAAGGGCTATAACTTTCATGTTTTTTGGCAAAAAGCTAAATCCAAAGGAACAACACCAAAACGACACCAAAATCACTGCTGACAAAATCCTGTTTTCCGTTCAACACCTCAAGCGAACTTCATGCACTTTCGAAAATGCATTCATGCAACCTCCCTCGACTAGCCTCCGATTATACACATGCAAAACAGCTCCTCACACACCTCACATCACTCCAATTCAGCACGCACATACACACACTACACACACAACACACCACAAGTGGGATTTCAAGAGCCCACGTAATCGTTCAAATTTACGCGTGGGTGGGAATTCAAAGAGCCCACCAACAACTAAACACACAATCCAACCTTAATCTCTACCATTAACACTAAAGCAAAACCCTAACCCTAGCTCATAATCATGGTAGGCATACATACATCAAATTTAACCATTCCAATCCATAACATCATTCCATAAGCTAGAAATAGGTATGAATCAAGCTATGGAAACCACAAAATCCTTCAATCCATAATCTTCAATCAAATTTCAGCTTGTAGGAAACTAGAAAAAACCTTTCTTGATGTTGTTCTTGGTGAAACTTCAAGGGTTCAAGTCCAAGCTTCTTCTCCCAACTCCAAATCAAAATCGTACGGTTGAAGTTGCAAAAATTTCCAAGCTTTTCTTCCTTTTTTTTCCTCTCTTTTTCTCTCTTTTTTCCTTCTATTTTCTTCCCTCTTTTTCCCTTGGTTTGGACGATTTCCTTGTCTTCCTTCTTGCCAAGAGATTAAGTCTCTTAGATATTTTTTGTTAGTCAAAATTTGGTCCAAGTCAAGTCAAAATGTCATGCTCAATTCAACCTAGAAACTTAAGCTATTTCCCACTCTTGCCCACATAACTTTTTTTTCCTATCAAATTAGTCCATAAGTACTTAATTTAATCTAGCCCATCAAAGCTTAATTACCCCTACTTAGACTACTAATCACCTAGGAATTGTAATTCCCCCTCTTAATCGTGCATTATCACCCATAAAATCAAAGAAATAACAAACTTGTAGTTGGACATAAAACTTAAATTTATTTTCAAAACTAGGGTTTTAAATCAAACTAGGGTTTTCATATGTACAAATAGGGTTTATCAAATTTAGGGTGAAACAAATTTAGGGTTTTCAAGCAAATTAGGGTTTAAATGCAAATTAGGGTTTTCACACTTGTAAAACAAAATAATTAAAACAAACATTTTAAAAGTAAAACAAACCATATAAACACCTTGGCAAACCAAAATAACTATATTAACATTATTTAATATTTTCAGAAATTGGAAAAAAAATCGGGAACCTCACAATCTCCCTCCTTAAAAAATTTAGTCCGAAATTCATACCTTCTACCCTCGGAGTCGACCTTGAAATCTGGCCAAGAAGGTTATAGGTTCTCGGTGCTCGTGATCGGTTTCCTTCTCAGTAACTTGTTGAAGTAGTTACATTTTCTTGGCGAGAATTACTTTCTCTCAGGTTGTTTTCTTGGCGATTAGCTAACTTGATCGGCACTCCCACAGCAAACATTTTAGCCCTTTCACCTATTGTCCTCGGTGTGATTGCTTTTCCCAAGCATCCACAAGTTGGTTGGACAGCACCGTGGCTTGACTTCCAGTGGTGTTTCTGTGGCTGGGCCCCTTGTTTGCCTAGGTTCCTTGTGATGTAGCCCTTACTGGTTGCTCCATCTTATGAGAAGAATAGGAGGTAATTTTATCCCACCCAGTTCCTCTTCCGACTTTTGAAGGCAGTGGTCTCTCTAGGAACCTCAAGGGAACTACCACTAGGTGCATCTCTTTTCGGGCTTGAAAGGCTTTGGCTTGAGATTTTGTTATCTCGACTCTTTGGGCTTTCTCAAGGGCATCTGTAAATGTCTCAATTTGAGGCATGCGAGAGCATCTTGAATTTCTAAGTTAAGTCCACGAATAAACCGCCTTATTCTCTTCTGTAAATACTGCCTGAGCAAATCTAGATAACTTAGTGAATTGAGTTTCATATTCAGCCACACTTAGGGTTCCTTACGGCGGTTTTATAAAATCATCTTCTCTCTTTTCTTGGACCAGGAAGTGGTGGAAGGAACTTTCATTAAATTCTTGTACAAAATTCATCCAAGTTCTCGAGGTTTGTTCCCTTTCCACTTATTTCTGATAACATTCCACCATGCTCTAGCCGCTCCTTCAAATTGGAACACCATAAAAGTTACTTGTCTTTCTTCGAATAATTCAAAGCATCAAATATGTTCCTTATATTTTCCAACCAATTCGGCTATATGGGGTGGAACCTCCGTAAACTTAGGGGAGAAAATTTTGAAATCTCTCTAGTGCCTTGTCTTCTCCTTCTACTTGATTCACGTGGTTTCCTTGTTGATTTCCAAGGTTTTGACCAGCCATTTGTGCTAACAAATCGGCCATACGTTGGATGGGCGTAGCTACCCGATCATTAGCATCGGCCCTTGCTTCACGATTATTTCCTGCATGATCGATTACGTGATCATCCCCTAGATCCGGGTTGTCTAAGGCCACGCGTCCACGCCCACGGCCTCGTCGTTGCCCTCTCGTTTCCATGTTCATAGCTAATCTATATGCATATGTATATCAACCATACTAAACCATAATTAACTTCACACACACACAAGTAACAACTCTTAAAGCAAAGTGGAGCAAATACATTTTCACATAGCACATTTCACAATACAGTTCAAACTCAGTCATGTCTCACATTAGTACAAACTAGAACTCGTTAAACTAAAACACAAGTCACAGTCAAGTTGAGTACATACCAAGTCAAGGTCATAAACAAAAGTAAACAAGTCATCAACAAAATACAGCCTCCAAAGTAGAACATTCTACATCCCCATCTATCATTCTCTTACAAAGGTCAAAACCGACGGCGATTAATTAGACCCAAGAGATTCTCGTTCTCTAACACGTTCGACTTCATTTCCTACGCTAGGATCCTCAAGGCCACGATCTTCTCCACCTCTCTCCCGTAGTGGTTGTGCCATCTGAGCCAAACGATTATTGGCCTCTTGTAATTGTTCGCGTAAGGTTTCGATTCGTTGTTGCTCTCGAGCACCCTAGTCTCTAACTCTTGAATTGCCATTTGCCTAGCATTGTCATTGACTAACCTCGCCTCTCATCTACTATAGCTAGCACCACTTGATTGGGATATGAATATGCCGCCAACAATCACACCGCCTATCCATCCTATGTCACGGAACAAAGCGTTGAAATGGCTCACCAGGTCCTATCAAACATAGAAGTCGCCTCAGAGGCGGTCCTCGTGCTCCATTTCCTTCCATTCCTACAATCACAACTAGAATTAGTGTTCTAGGTAAACTATTACCGTAAAGCATATCATTTAACAAGTTAACCTAATCCCACAGGTCCGCACTAAATGTTAAGCCTAGTGCATTTTACACTAGAGATCTGAAACCTAAAGCTCACGTACCAACTGTGACCCACCTCTCCTAGAGCGAACCCTAAGGTATCACAGTGTTCTGCCCAGCCTCGGACTCACTACTGATCCTTAGTTCAAATGCAAATAACAAAATACATCTATATCCTCAAATCAAGCTGTAACATTTAAACCCCAAAGTTTCCTTAACGAACCACAAACCCAACTATAATTACAGATACAAAGTTTATCCATCCAAAATTCCATTAGTACAATTCAAAATACAAGAGCTACATGAATACAAGATTGGGTCTCCAAACCAATCGACCTAGTGTAACCCTTGGAAGCTCTCGACTCAAATCACTAAGGAAAACAAAGTTGGAAGGGGTGAGCTAAAAGCCAGTGGCGGTCCTAATATCATACAAATCACACGATAATGGAGCAAGAATATATCAGATAAGCACTTTCGGTAGGTTAATATAATTCAGTTTAGAAGCATAAAATGTACAAACACATAAAGCGGGAAAATACCGGTGAAAGGATACAGGTTCCACTGAAGCCGTTGCAGTCCGTCTTGTTCAATACTCAACCTCCTACTCCTCCATAACTCCCTAGTGGTAATACTTTCGAGTATACCGTCGTGCCTAAGTCATCCAACCTACCACCGAGTCCCAGCCGAATAGGTCAATAACGAAGGGGAGAAGGCCTTGTTCAGCCTATGTGTTAGTACACATGGCCTACAATCATGCACAAATAATATACAAACAATGGAAAAGCATACACAGTTGAACAGTAAAATAAAGGTAGGTCGAGTGCGATAAAGTACACACTCGCCTTCACACGACATTGAAAAGTATTGAAAACATTTTATCGACGGCAAATGAGCAATTTATTCACAAACATACAAGGAACACTCACCTAGCGGTTAGTAAACTAGGCGGTGTAGAAGTCAAATTTCGTCAATGTCCCAGACTCACTGGAACATGCAAATCAAACCATCAACTCTTTTGGTTTCTATTTAAAGCAATCTTGTCGTAAGATTGGAAGAAAGCTATTTCAAAAGTGAACCGACGCGACATGCATATGCCCAATGAACTAAGCCCTTATAAAGGCTTATAAACACTTAAAATAGCAAAAGAAGCACATACGTGGGCGTTGAGCTAAAATCGGACGATGACAACTCGAAAACGGAAAACACACAGTGGAAGGTGGAAAAAACAGTTTTGACGCCTTGTACGCCATTGCCCATATCTCAGGCTACAAGTGTCAGATTTGAGTGTACGAGGTGCCGTTTCGAAGCTAAGAGAACAACCTACAACTTTCGTGAAGACAACTTCAACCCAGATTTACTCTATCTAGGTCAAAAATGCAGAAAACTGTCTCCAAAGTTTCACCGTCAGAATGTTCGACAGGCCAACTTCAAACGGGCATAACTCAGCGCTCACAAATCGAAATCAGGAAATTCCAAATGCGTTGGAAAGCTAGAATAAAGGGCTATAACTTTCATGTTTTGGCCAAAAGCTAAATCACAAAGGAACAACACCAAAAACGACACCAAAATCACTGCTGACAAAATCCTGTTTTCCGTTCAACACCTCAAACGAACTTCATGCACTCGAAATGCATTCATGCAACCTCCCTCGACTCAAGCCTGCGATTATACACATGCAAAACAGCTCCTCACACACACCTCACATCACTCCAATTCAGCACGCATACACACACTACACACACAACACACCACAAGTGGGATTTCAAGAGCCACCAATCGTTCAAATTCAGCGTAGGTGGGAATTCAAGAGCCCACCAACAACTAAACACACAATCCAACCTTAATCTCTACCATTAACACTAAAGCAAAACCCTAACCCTAGCTCATAATCATGGCAAGGCATACATACATCAAATTTAACCATTCCAATCCATAACATCATTCCATAAGCTAGAAATAGGTATGAATCAAGCTATGGAAACCACAAAATCCTTCAATCCATAATCTTCAATCGAATTTCAGCTTGTAGGAAACTAGAAAAAACCTTTCTTGATGTTGTTCTTGGTGAAACTTCAAGGGTTCAAGTCCAAGCTTCTTCTCCCAACTCCAAATCAAAATCGTACGGTTGAAGTTGCAAAAATTTCCAAGCTTTTCTTCCTTTTTTTTTTTCCTCTCTTTTCTCTCTTTTTTTCCTTCTATTTTCTTCCCTCTTTTTCCCTTGGTTTGGCCGACTTCCTTGTCTTCCTTCTTGCCAAGAGATTAAGTCTCTTAGATATTTTTTTGTTAGTCAAAATTTGGTCCAAGTCCAAGTCAAAAATGTCATGCTCAATTCAACCTAGAAACTTAAGCTATTTCCCACTCTTGCCACATAACTTTTTTTCCTATCAAATTAGTCCATAAGTACTTAATTTAATCTAGCCCATCAAAGCTTAATTACCCCTACTTAGACTACTAATCACCTAGGAATTGTAATTCCCCCTCTTAATCGTGCATTATCACCCATAAAATCAAAGAAATAACAAACTTGTAGTTGGACATAAAACTTAAATTTATTTTCAAAACTAGGGTTTTACGAATCCAAACTAGGGTTTTCATATGTACAAATTAGGGTTTTATCCAAATTTAGGGTTTTCGAAGCAAATTAGGGTTTTCACACTTGTAAAACAAAATAATTAAAACAAACATTTTTAAAAGTAAAACAAACCATATAAACACCTTGGCAAACCAAAATAACTATAATTAACATTATTTAATATTTTCCAGAAATTGGAAAAAAAATCGGGGCCTCACATTCTTGTTGTCAACTTCGTGAATTTGATTTTTCTAAGTGTTTATACATTATTTATTCGTCTTCTTTCATGTTTGATCCAAGAATTAATTCGAGGTCGATTCTTTTTTATAGGAGAGGGAATGATGGAGGATCGAATAAACTTAGTGATGAGTGTTCGAGCTTAGTGGAACGTGAGTTGGAACGTATGAGATAGTTCGTAACCAAATTAAGTAGAAGGCATGCTTCTTGACTCGCATCCATTGAAACGTTCCCTGATGTGCTTCATTGTAAGTAAAGTCTCGATTTGAGGACAAATCGTCTTCAAGAGGGAAGAAGTGATACGAATCCGGTTTTGGCAGATTTTCTAGGGTTTTTGTTGTTTCTTTTTTATTTGTTTGGTTTTCATTAGTTTTATGTTTGGTCATTTATTTAGTTTATTTTAGTGAATAAATGGCTGGTTGTGTGAGCTATTTGTGCCATAATTATTTTCCTAGTTAATTTAAGACATTAGGAATAAGTGATTAAATCTGCGTCTAGTTCGGATTAGTCTTAGTTAGTCTCTTTTGGCTATAAATAGCCATTTTTTTGTAATACTTGAGGAGGCGTTTGGGTAATAAAACTTTGAGAGAATTTTCTCTTTCTTGTTCCTTTGTGAACATCCCTTGATAAAAAATTGAGTGCGTCTCCTTTATTCAAAACCTGGCTTATCAATCAACGACCATGATTGGTTGTGGCGCCCTTCTACCTATTCTAAATCAATCTTGAGTTGTCCCTGATTAAGTAGAATTTCATTCCAATTCGCCCTATAACCTGGTCAAGATAAATCTTTTCACTACATGATCGGGGTCAATTTTTCAAGAGCGGGTGTTTCGGGATTTGAGTTTGCATCACATGATAAATTGGATCTTAAAGCAGAAAGGTATCTTTCTAAGATACCATGAACATCCAAAAGGATATGTGTTCATTGGTGAACATGTGGATAGAAGTGCAATTGAAATGGAGTTAAAGAGATGTCACATTCTCTGAAAATGAATTTCCACCTAGAAGAAAAATTGATAAAGTTCTTGCTTTATATGAAATGGAAGATCTTGATGATGTTGACATGCCAAATAGTTCAATAGTGAGATATGAGGAGATCGCTCATTCTCTTGAACCAAGTGGGAGTATTTATTCATCAAATGAAACAATTTTATAGGAAATTCAATTGTGTAAATACAATCATAAATGAATTGCTCATCATCATTTTGAGATTGAAGGGGAATATTTATGATAGCTCCACATGATAAAAAGTTAGCCTAAACTAAAGAGGCTTTTCATCAACCGATAAGAAAGAATGGAGAAGGCTCTGGAAGAGGAATTAGAGTCTACAATATCAAATCATTTTTGGGATTTGATTAATCTGCCTCAAGGGCATGATGCCATTGGGAACAATTGGGTTCTCAGAATCAAATATAAGGCAGATGAATCTATTGAAAGATTCAAGACACATTTGATAACTAATAGATATGCCCATTAATAGGGTATATTAACTATTAACAAGCATTTTCACTTGTTATAAGGTTTGGTTCCATTCATTTATCTTAACAAATATTTGCATAATTGGATTTTGAGATGTGCCAAATGAATGTGTGAACTGCTTTTCTCAATGGAGAATTGGATGAGAAATCTATATGTAAAAGCTTGTAGGTTTTGTTGTTTAAGACTAGAAGCACAAAGTTTGCAAGCTCCACAAGCCATTACGGTCTTAAGCAATCACCCAAACAATGGTATTCAAAATCTCACTGAGCCATAGTTATTTATGGGCTTACAATAATTAATCAAGACCATTGTATTTATGTAAAGCAGATTGAAGGTAGCTTTATGTGGACAGTGTTGGAACGAAATAAAACAATGTAAGTTAGACTGTCACGCTCAACGCGACATAAAGTGGCCATAAAGCTATTTTTCCTCAAATCAGGGGATTTCCACCTTTTTGTCTCTTAAAGTTTGACTTCTTGGCTTCTTGTTGCTTCATTTTTCAGCTGCCATTTTAGAGAGAAAGGGAGGCCGAGAGAGTAAAGTGAGGAGAGAGAGAGAAAATCTTGCACTTTGTCTTCCATTTCTTCTTCCTTCCTTCCTTGAAGCTTCAAACCACCATTGAAGACACCCATTTCCTTGCTTGGAGCTGCCGTGAGAGAGGGAAGGAGAGAGAGGGGCAAGTCCAAAAATTTGAGGGAGAAAAGAGAGGAAATAGCTTGTTCTTCCATTTTCCTTCTTCATCCAACATCTCGAAGTTGTGAGACTTTAGTGGAGGATTTTGGCTTGTTCTTCTTCATCCTTGGCTGCCGTGTGAGTGAGAGGAAAAGGGGGAAGATCCAAAAATTTGAAGGAAGAAAAAGAAGAGAAAGAAAGCTTGTAAGGGTACCTTGCTCTTGTTCTTGAGCTTTTTGTTGGAAATCACTATCAAAGTAGAAGGATCTCGGGCAAAGGTCGAAGCTTTTGGTGTCTCTAAACTTGGAAGTATCTTTCTCGAAGAGGAGCTCACGAGATCTTGTTAGATCTTGATAGATCTAAAGGTATAAGGTTCAAAACCTTAAGCTATAACTTGATTAGTGTTAAATAGGAAAGATTTATGGTTTATTTTACTAGTAATGACTATATTTGAAATGATGAAGTTGGGCTCTTGAAATCCCAACCTAGGTAGCAGACTTCAGGTGAATTTTAGGTAGCAGAATTGAAGACCTGATTGTGGACATGATTGATATTTGTGAAATTAGTTCATTTTATGGTTAGAAAGTAGATCTGGTTGTTGGAAATTTTGAAGGAAAAATGTGTGAGATGGCCGAACCTATTCTTGGCAATTTTAATGTTGGATTTCGAAATTCTTATAATATTTCTTGAAGAGATTTTGCCTAAGTATATATGTGATATGTTCACTTGTGAGTGTGTATTTGAGTAAAGTCATGGATTTTAAATGTCACAGTGAAGCTTTTCATAAACTTTTCGATGAAAAGTGTTGATTTGATGGACTCAAAGGTTTTGCAATATTTTAGTTAATTTTCGTGAATTTTCGAATATAGAGACTTGATGAGAAATGTTCTAAAATTGTGTTAAAGTTTTGACTAAGAGCAAGTGTTGAGTTAATTGTGAAACGAGTGATTTTGAGGTAAGAAACCTCACCTAAATTCCACATGAAAGAGAATTTGAAAGTAGTGTTTAAGGAGTACATCGATGGAGTGTTATATTTTGAAATGATATAGTGACTTTAAAAAAAGAGATCCATTTGAGGCATTGTATCGTGTGAAATGAATGCTTTTCCTTGAGGGAAGTTTGGGAAAAATATTGATTGAAAATAAGAAGTGAAAGTGAATTGTTTTAATTAACGAGTGGGGATGTGAAACTCAACTATTGTTTTTATTTATTTTAGGGGGTGTGGAAGGAAGTGAAATCGATCCTAACTTGGAAGCCAAACCTTACTATTTCGGTGAGTTTCCATGCTTGTTATGTGTTTATATGAAAATGATCGCAATTGTGTTTAGTGAAGTGATTTTGAAGTGAAACATAGTTTTCGAACCCTCCGATGGGGTGGTGTGTACTTCATCGCACTTACCCTCATTTGAATGAAAATAATCATGAAAGTGTTTTGAAATGGTTTATTGTGAAAGTGTAGTGTAATGATTCATTGTGAGAATGTAGTGTAATGATTGATTGTAAAAGTGTTGTGTAATGACGTATATGGATATGTGAAATATCGGGAATTCCTGAGACCTATCGGTAAAACTTTCAACTCGAGCCAAAGGTTGGGCCTAGGCCGAGTAGAAAGGT
The DNA here is from genome assembly GCA_013103745.1 of Gardenia jasminoides. Taxonomy (NCBI): domain Eukaryota; kingdom Viridiplantae; phylum Streptophyta; class Magnoliopsida; order Gentianales; family Rubiaceae; genus Gardenia; species Gardenia jasminoides. The sequence goes on along the minus strand of CM023100.1, from coordinate 23,129,815 downwards.
CAAGCCATAGGGTTCTTGAAGTGAAATGAAATGTACTCTAGACTTAGCATATGGACTTGTCCTTAATACTGGAGAGTACACAAAATTAAGTGAAGTGAAGTGAAGTGAAATGAAGTGTTATAAAGTGTTAAGTGTTTGGAGTCGGGCCCGATGGGGGTTTTGGTGGAGTAAGGAGTAAGTGAAGGTCTAAATGGATTGCGTGTATGAAAGTTGATGGAGTGTGATACATTCCTAATTTCCGTTGAGCTTCTTTTAGAATTTCCAAATTTTTAGTTCTTTCAATTTCTGAATTTTATTTGTTTAGGAATTAAAAAGGAATGGCAGCCTCTTGTTAGCCTTTTCTAATTAGTTTAGGTTTAGTTATTTTGTTAGTTTCCTAATTGAACTAAGGGAACTAGGTGTCGTTACTTAATTTGTGTCCAAGTAGTATTAGGGTTTGCTTTGTAAAGGCTATAAATAAGCCTTCTTTTCATTCAATAAAGGGGAGACGAATTATTTCAGAAATTTGAGAGCTTTTCTCTTGGTTCTTGCGAGAACAATCTTTGGGTGCCTTAGACGTTTCTAGGTGTTCAAAAAAGACTTTATCAATCAAGAACGCGTTGATTGTGGTGTCTCTACTGTCAATTTTGGTCTCGAGTTGCCCTTGATCAAATTGATATTTCCGCTGCCATACCGTGGTGAAATCGTCTAGATCCTGTGAACTTGTCGTGTTACGGGTTTCGTCTGAAATAGGGCGAAGGATCGTATCAGTTGGTATCAGATCTAGTTGACGTATACTAGGTTATATCCTTCTTTGTTTCGTTCTTGAGTCTTGTTTTAATTTGTTGCAAATCTGTTCGTGTTTTAATTTTGTGTCCGTGATCTTGTGTCCTTGTTCCACCCGAAAGTCTTGTGTTTTGTTCTTCATCGAGTCAAAAAAAAGAAAAAAAAAAAGCAGTAGAATTCCTTCTTGTCATACGCTAAGGTTTCTTCTTGTAACTTGTTCTTGCTGTCCGTACTTGTTCCTTGTTGCTGTTTTTCTTGTGTCGCTTGTAAACTGTCTAGAAACTTGGTTGTCGAATCTTGTTTCCTGCTACTGTGTTATTGTTGCTGTCTTGTTCGAATTCTTCTTGACTCTTTAAAGAAAAATATATATGTGTATATTTGCATGCCAGTTTTGTTCTTGTTTCAAGTGGCTGATAAAAGAACTTGGGCTTTCCAATTTTTGTCTTGTTGCAATTCTTGAATTTTCTGGGTTGAAATTCTTGAAGTTCTTGAATTCCTTGATTGATACCTTGAAGTTCTTGAGATTCTTGAATAAAATCTAGGAAATTTTCTTGTAGTTCTTGACTGAAATTCGACATCTTTGCCTTGCTTGAATTTTGGAAGTCTAAAAGAATCTGTTTTGTCTTCAAGCCTTCGGTTCATCTTGAAAACTATCTTGGTTTGATCCAAAATTTGTATCCAATTTTGAGGCCTCGTGTTTAAGGAAACCTATTCCAGCCAAGATTCCTAAATTGCTGCAAATCCAACTTGAGCTTGTTTCCCAAAAGTTGAAGGAATCAGATTTCACATTGTTTCTAAAACAAATCCGGAAATTGTCTAGCTTAAAGGATAAAATTTATTCGGAATTGGCTGCCAAAACTAGCTCTCCAAATCAGATTGTGTTGCCAAAAACAGAAATCCTATTCTTCTTTGGAGCAAAAAATCTGAACCTGAACATATTTGGGGATTAAGAAACAAAATTCCAGTTTCCTAGTTGTCAAGGTAGGGTCTTCATCGTGTTCCTTTTTCGTGTCTTGTTCTAAAATTCTTTTGAAGTACTGCAATTACGTGCATTGGTTAGTAAAGTTGATTTGTGTACTATGGAAACTCTATGTCCTCAAAGTGTGTGATCGCAAAGGCCAAAGAGAACTTGTGAGGTCATTTGTGTGATACACGAGTGTGAGTGTAAACACGTGAGGGAGCGTGTGAGGATATATTTGTTTCTTTTACTAACTTTTTGCAGGTTACAAGCATGTCAAATGGAAGTAAATCTCCAACCTTTGATCCTATGCTAAGAATAGAGGCTCTCTTGGGAGATGTCGAAAGGACAATGAATAGATATTTTGAGGCCATGAATGGTAGGTTGGATAGACTTGAAAAATCTCAAAATTCAGCCAGGGGTAGCCGTGGAAAATCCTCCCTTCACAAATCGTTTGAGCAAATAGAGAATAAACCTTTCAAGAGGAGGGGTTCCCAGCATGGAGATATAGTTGAGCATGCGAATAAGGAGGCTAATGAGAGAGCATCTTGTTATCATGACAACATTAACATTACTTTGTTTAGTGTTGATTATCTTTTACAGGTTGAACAAAGTGCCATGCGATTGCTCATGAGATGTTCAATTCCTAAGTCTTTTATTGACTTTGAAACCTTTCATGGAGTTTGCATTCTGGGAATGGTGCCTCCTTGGTACCAATTCATACCAACGTTAGGTCTACAAGCTAAACTTTCCCTCGATATGGAAGTTGATTTGCATGTTCCTGAGTTTTCTAAGGAAGTTGCCACTCAATTCAAGATGATCTTGTCCTACCAATCTTGAGGCATGGAATGTGCCCAAAATTACTTGAGGTTCCCGTGGTCCTTGTGTATGGCCTTGAAGTCCTCGTACCAGCACAAGTACATGAATCTTCGCTTCTCATGTTCATCACTGAACCTGGTCATCAAGGCATTATCTTGTGTCCCTTGTTGGAGGATGGACTACATACATTCCTCAGCTCGCGTGCATTGAATTTGCTGCCTGATGCACTTTGTGATGTTACAAGCTGTCCATTCAAGAACATGGTGGAATTTATGATTCGTACAATATGGCATATTCCATGGTTTAAGTGCCCTTTCAAGCTAAGCATTCTCAAGTTGCCCAAACGGCATCTCACATGGTTGAAATTATGGGCCGTTCGACCATCCATTTTTCTCCTCCTTCAAGCCAACGATTCGTGGACGAATCTTCTTCAAGAGGAGGGGAATGATACATTCCTAATTTCCGTTGAGCTTCTTTTAGAATTTCCAAATTTTTAGTTCTTTCAATTTCTGAATTTTATTTGTTTAGGAATTAAAAAGGAATGGCAGCCTCTTGTTAGCCTTTTCTAATTAGTTTAGGTTTAGTTATTTTATTAGTTTCCTAATTGAACTAAGGGAACTAGGTGTCGTTACTTAATTTGTGTCCAAGTAGTATTAGGGTTTTCTTTGTAAAGGCTATAAATAAGCCTTCTTTTCATTCAATAAAGGGGAGACGAATTATTTCAGAAATTTGAGAGCTTTTCTCTTGGTTCTTGCGAGAACAATCTTTGGGTGCCTTAGACGTTTCTAGGTGTTCAAAAAAGACTTTATCAATCAAGAACACGTTGATTGTGATGTCTCTACTGTCAATTTTGGTCTCGAGTTGCCCTTGATCAAATTGATATTTCCGCTACCAAACCGTGGTGAAATCGTCTAGATCCTGTGAACTTGTCGTGTTACGGGTTTCGTCTGAAATAGGGCGAAGGATCGTATCAGAGTGTCAACTACTTAGTTCGTGGACAAGTTTCGTGGATCTTGACTCCTGAGAGCCCCCGTATCCTACCTTGTTTTGTTAATTGTTTTCTTATTTGGTTTAATTCCAAGTATGGCTTGTGAAATGAAATTTTTTATGTGTTAAGTGATTTGCATGTTTTGGGAACTCACGGGGATTTTACCTCACCCTTTCCTATTTGTTTTCCTTAGCAGGGACTGAGAACCCAAGTGAAGGTGCCAACCCGTAGAATTAGTGTTTACTTCTATATATGTATTGAGAAGTTTGAATTATGTGATTGAGGGCTTTTGTGCTATGTTTCCTGAATGTATGTGAAAAGTACTTTATGTATTTTGGCTTTGTACTTGGGAAGTTATGAGATTGTAAGATTGGGAGTATGTTTGTATGGGTTACCCATTTGGATTGGTTTGAGAATATTGTTTTAGTTGGAAATATTAATGATCGTTAAATGAGTGAGTCCTGGCGAGAGCTAGGCAGGCGGCCCACGGATACCTTGGGGTACGCCCTAGGGAAAAGTGGGGTCGTCACACACAACAAGGCAATATATTCTTGTACTTTCTTGTGGGTTGAAGCCGCTATGTTATCCCTAGTAGGTGCAATAGATTTTGGTCCCCAAAGTGCAGGTGTGGTATTAGGTCACACGATCCACTTTCCTATATGAAGGTTGTAGTGCTCTTGGAAGTAGAGTTTGAAGAAATGTTAGATGGGTCTATTCCATCAAATGCGAGTAAGAAAATGTTAGAACTAGAGGGGTGTGGACCCATGATGGGCCAACTCGATTCGGTTTCTTGTTGAAATAGAAAAAAAAAAAGGGGGAAAAGGGGTGAATAGGCAAAACCATTGCACCGCCCACCACCTCAGGAGCTGGGTAGAGACCAATGTCTCTGTAAGAAACTGGAAAAAAGACCTGACGTGGTCTGGGTTTCAAGTTAAATTTCTCCCAATTATCAATCAATTATAGCCCTTTTTACCCCGATTTTTCGCAAGTATACGGATCGTAAATTGAGGATAGTGATAATTAGGGGTCAATCCCATAGGGACTTGGTTAAGTACTATGACTTTTTGGCTTGCTTTGTTATGCAAATAGAAAATGATAGATGAGTGCAAAGTATGAAACGCTGAGCAGTGCAACCGTTTCTATTGAAAGCAATTAAAACCAACCGGTTAAGGTGGTAGAACCAACCCTAATTGGTGGTGAATGAAAAGTAAATTAAAGAAAAGAAAAGGAAAAGTAAACAGGAGAAGGCGGATTTAGCCGACCTAAGGTGTGAGGATTAAGAAACTAAACCCGACAATTAGGTGTCGATGACATCCAATTGGCTGCGAAAAATCAACAAATTAGAGTAGTTAGTGTAGAGTAAGAAATTCTTTGGGATTTGAATCCCTTGTTTGGGTTAGAGATGTGTTCACTTAGTTAAGTTAAATTATAAACTTGTGACTTGTCAAGGAAGTAACGTCCAATTTTATTTGTAGATTGCTTTCACAATAAACAAACATACTTATATTAAACCTTCACCTATTAACATGGTAAATTAGCTTAACATAAGTTCATTGAACTCAATGAGTTACAAGTATGATTCCTCCTAAATGCATCTCCTACTAACATGAACATGCAACCTAGGATTCATATATTTTGAGCTACATATGCAAGACATATTTCATGTACTAACACATGCTTGAATAATTCATAATTGATGATCAAGTAACCATAAATATTAAAAACAAATACATGAACTAACAATCACAAGTTAACCTTTCTTTACTTAAGTGAACACAATCCCATCCCTCACAAGTTCATCTTACCCCTAGAATTAACAAGTTTAGCTATTCATGTTGTTTAAGCACACAAAACTTGCATAAGAAGTCATGGATGAACTTAAAGAAATAAGTAATAAAGGATGAAGAAACTTGTCCAATTGATAAAATAAGCTCTTTATTCTTCACTTTTTGCAATTCTTAAGTTCACTTACATGCTCAAAGGATTTCTCCTTATTCAATAGATCTCTTAATTTGATTCTAAAACTAATTCTCTACAAGAACTACTTAGTTTCTCTTCTCTACACTTTTCTTTTCTTTTTCTTCCTATCTTTCTTTCTCCCTCTATATCTTTTTTCTTCTTGGAATACATGGGGTATTTATAGAGGATTTTGGATAGAAAAGATTACAAATGAAAAGACCTAAAGTTGAATTTTCATTCTACAAGTCGACATTGTATAGCCATCAGCCAAAATTTCATCAAAATTGAGTTGGAAGTGAGCTGGAAAAAATCTAGAAATTGGCTGCAAGTTGTGGCAGTCATTGTCAGTGATCCGCGAGGTGGATCCGCGAGGCAACAGATCACAGATCCCATTGTAGATCCTACTGCCCTGGCTCTGCTGAGAGAGAGTCGTGAGTTGTTTCATTTTCCAATTATCACATCACGCTTCAACTCGCGGATCTGCTGCAGAATTACATAATCTGAATTTTTCATTGTGAAATTGAAACTCTAAATCTTCCAACTTTTAACCCCTTGATTCCTTGATGATTGAATTGCATTTTGTTCATTTCAATTTGAAATTTCATCAACTTTGGATACTTTAATTTTTCAACTTTTCTTTCATGCTTCATTGCCTTCAAATAAAACATTCAATTGTGCATTAATTTGCCAAAAAGCATTTTCTATGTAAAATTCACACTTGAATGCATATTAATAAAAAAGAGCTTAATTCAATCATTTTTCATATTATAAATACATAAATATATATAAATAAAACACACTAAAATATAAAAAATATTTACTTATCAAATTCCTCCACACTTAAATCATTGCTTGTCCCCAAGCAATAGCAATTTTTAACCAACAATGATTTACGAGTCTTGAAATAACCTATGCGAACTTTAAAATTCAATCTCCACAACTTTAGTAATCAATTTTTATGCAAAAGTTCCAATTGCCTCAAATACTTATAATAATCAAGTAAAAGAAAGATAATTATACCCTTAATTTAAACAAGTTAAATTCAACCTTTTACTTCGACCTAATTACACAAAAAGGTAATTCATATAGTCAATGAGTTAGCTTTCCTCCTTCCACAATTATTTCTTTCTTATTATTTAGAGGGAGTTTACTTAAATAATGGAAAAGCCTTTGGACGCGAAAATTGACACTTTTAGGTGAAGATCTCCGGTTACTCAACTTTTCTCTTATTCAAGTACTCCTTACTCAAGTGCCTTTTTACGCGAAAATCAACATTTTTAGATGAAGATTCCCGGTTACTTAGCTCAAGAATAATTAGAGTTGTTTTTTTTTTGATGAAATAATCCCTCTAAAGCTAAATTCATGGAAAAGGAAGCCTTTTTGATTTAACTATATCAATCACATCTTTGTATAGATAAGTAAAAGAAAAGATCTCATTTAACAAGTAAAATTATAAGCATAATTTTCCTTATTTTACAAAATATACTTTCTTAAAAACAATTGTTCAAATCACATAATAACTAATTCAAGGTCAAATGAAAATTGAATTTCCCAATTCACATAAAGTTATTTCAAAAAGATGAGAAAATTAAAAAGTAAGAGTTAAAACTCTTCTCCTTTGTGGACTATTATGAAAAATTTGCAAAAATTTTGGGGCAATTTCACAAATTTAAACAAGTGTTTGAAAAAATTTTGACAGAGTCTCCCCTTATAACTGGGCTAAACTCCCTACCAACAACCCAATATTTTTAACAAAACAGGTCACAAAAACATTTCCAAACACAAATCAAAGTCATTCAAGCATATAAAGTATAAAAACAATTAAACCTCTCCCTCACACTTAAAATACACATTGTCCTCAATGTGTAGGGGAAATATAAAACTTAAAATAGTAAAAACTCCCCAAATTAATATGGCAAAGATCCAGAAAGTCCAAAATATCATGATCATCCATCTATAAGTCCACAAATTGCTACATAAAGAAGGAAGGACAATTCATAAGTTCATAAAATACATAAGAACAATAAAACTAAAGAAAACAAACATGGTCTTCAATGTTGCCCATCTTCTCCTTAAACATCAACAGGGTCGCCTTGAGCTTGTTCGCCGCCTCCTAGAATGTGCAAGTGATCTTCTATACGATGAATGCGAGTATCCATGGTGTCAAGGCGAGTGTTTACTTGATTGAAACCTTTATTGACACGAGCCTCCAAACATCCTATGGCGGCTAATACACGCTCCCAAATTGACCTTTGCCTAGGAGGAGCGGAAGTAGAAGGATCAGTGTAGGGAATAGAAGTCGAGGTACTGACTCCTCCTTCTTCCTCACGGGTTGTACTTGAAGGTCCTCTGACTTCAAATTGGGAAGTAGGTTGAGATGGCTAGGCTTTTGGATGAAGAATATTGGTTGATGTAGTACTCAAGCCATTTAGAACAAAGTAGTTCAGCTCATAAGTGGACTTGACCGGCCTTTGCTCAACCCCGTCCAAGTTCACCTCTATCCTCTCAGAAAGAAGAAAGAGAAGCCGTGGGAAGCCAAATCGATATGTGGTAGCAGCATGCCTCGCCGCTGTCCTCAAATAGCAGATAATGATGTTAGGGAGAGGAATATTGGCAAATGAAGATGTCCGATCATTGAACATCTTATCCAAGAAGTACAAGTCGCTCTTCCTTACTTCATTTAAACTACTCTTCTTGGAATGACATTGTGGGCAAACAGATAGGTTATCAATCTCAACCTCGGCTCAAACTTGTTTGCTTTCACCGTAGCCTTTTGTTATGAGCGAGTAAAATCTTGCTCAATTTGAAATCGAGCAAGTGCGTGTCCCATCTCCCAATGCCTATCCGGTGCATGAAATTCTTTCTTTAAATCTACGACTGGACCGGCATCCCGAACTCCAAGATATTCAACCAATGTGTCCTGAGTGATATCAAGTCTTTTTCCTCGAACATAAGATCGTATATTCTCTCCACTATGTCTAAACTTGTTCACCACATTTGCATAAAATTCCTTTACTAGTTGGGGGTAATAATGATCCGGCAAGGATAAAATCGGACCCCAACCAAGGATGTCAAATGCATTGGTGAGCTAGAACTCAGCATTGACATCGGAAACTATGTGCATCTCGAAAATGAAGCCCTTATACTCCCTAGTCTCGTACCACTCTTGTTCTTTTTTTAAGTGAACCGAAGAGCATCATACTCCAGTGCTGGTGGCTCTCTAGTAGTCGTGCACCTAGGTCGTCACCTTTGTTGTGGAGGGGTCGGCTCACGTTGTTCCTTTTCACCACTGGAATTTGAGGATGGTGAACGGCGACGAATAGCTCCTTTAGTGCGGGCTATTATACCTAACAAATTGTTAAAATTACTAATGTCAAGCACATTTACTAATCACTTAATTTTAACAATTTGTTAAATAACACTTAAAAGCATAAAAATCACCAATTTAAGCCACATTCCAACAAATCATCATCCCCTCGAACAAATTTGAAAATGCCAATTTTTATCAAATTATCCAAAAATTTCTCCGAATCTCAACACAAATATACACAACATACTCCATATCAAGATTTAAAGTCCATGAATATGTTCAAATTCACAAATATTAGCCATTTGCTATAGATAGAATTAAATCCCACAATTAAACTAAAATTGGCAAAATTATCAAAATGACTCTAAAATTCCTCACATTTAGAACAAATAGCATCTAAGAGTAATTATAAGTTCCATAATATCAATCAAATACACTCTTAATCATGCCAAGCATCAATTCCACAATGAACATTTTATAGGAAATTTAAGAAATTAAACTTCACTATAAAGTACCACATTCCCACAATTTATTCACAAAACATGTTTAAACATCATCAAGAAGCATAATGAAAGCAAGAAACAATAACAATTAATCACGAAAATTGAAACCCAAAATAATTGCAAAATTGCTCAAGAACTTGAAAATTGGAAATCAAAATTCATGTTAGAAAATTGAGGAATGTTACTTGGAATCCGTAGAGGGATAGATGAGGAGATGATTGATGCAAAAAAACCCCTTGAATTTTGCCCACAACAGCCACGAATTTGAAGAAATTAATTCGGCCAAACCCTAGTCCAATTCTCCGAAAATTCCGATATTGAGGTGTTTTTGTTGGATTGTAATTGGATAAAACTGCTCCTTGATGTTCAATAGGGGTTGGGTAGATGATTTTTGAGAATTTTAACAATGGAAATGAGTGATTTGGTGAAGTGTGTGAAAATAATGTGTGCTGGTGCGTGTTTTGCAGGAGGAATCGCGAAGAAGAAGAAGAAGAAAATGGCTCGCGACAGTTCTTTTTTTCTTTCTGTTTAACGATCTGCGAACTGATCCACTAACTACGAATCGTGAATCCGGGTCACAGATCTAGATCAGTGAAGCACACTTCACGTTTCCTGCTTCACATTTTCAACTTGAAGTTCTCAGAAGTGGATTCGCAGGTCTTAGAGATCTGCGAGGTGTACCTCGCGGATCAGTTCGCGGATCCTTTTGGCAACTCTCTGATCATGATCCGCGAATCTCAGAGATCCGCAAGGCATACCTCGCGGATCGCATCGCGGATCCTTTTGGAAATACGAATCTGCAATTTTTCTGCAACTGTTTCATTGAGCAATATTTTCTACTATTTCCAGATTAAAAAACCCTGCTTGTTAATTATGAGATGCATATTTTCTAATACATGTAAAATGATCAAAACAACATAACTAACCTCTTTTCTTGGATTATTAACAGTTAAAACACAATTTGAGGTAGCAAGTTGTTTGCATTTTTACTATTCACACCGCACCAAAAAGGTCACTTTTGCCATGTTTGATTTTCCTACATAACAAACAAAACAAACACATTTAAAAACATATAATGCACTTGCTCAAACATTAAAACTAAGCAAAATAACATAAATCGACGGGTTGCCTCCCAACTAGCGTCTTTGTTTAAAATCGTTGACTCAACTATTGTGCTTTCTTCTTTAATCGTAACAAGGGTTCTTTAAGGAGTATGTTACTCCCTTAGGAACCCATTCACCACCAAGATATGGTTTCAAACGTTGTCCATTGATTTTAAATGGTGGGCCTTGCTCTGTAGTCAACTCCACGGCACCATATGGATATACTTTTGTAACTGTAAATGGGTCTGACTGTGAGGGCCCCAAAATTCAGATTTTATTTTAAAAAATGCATAATATTATTTATATTATGTTTATTTATTGAAATATGAGTGAATATCTGTTTAAAGTGATTATTTTCCAATTTAGAGATTTTTAAACGAATTGTTTGCCGGTGTGTGGGTTTTGGCCAAAATTAGCATTAAAAATTGTTCCGACGTGTGAATAGTGACTTGGACTTCAAACCGAGCATATGTAGTGATATTTTGGAAATATTATTATGGTGAGACAATGTCGGGATGAAGGAAACCATTGTAAGTTAGACTGTCGCGTGTGACGCGACATAAAGCGCCAAAAGTACCTTTTTCCCTTAAGATATGGAAGTGCACTTTTTGGGCCATAAAAACCTTGACTTCTTGCACCCTTGAGCTTCCATTATCAGCTGCAAATCTTGGGAGAAGAGAGAGAAAGAGCCAACAGAGTGAGGAAGAAAGAGAGAGAGAGAAAAGCTTCAAAAACCTTCCATTTTTTCTTCTTCCTTGTTTGATTCTTCAAGACACCATTGAAGCTCATCATCTTCATCCCTTATTACAGCCGAAGAAGAGAGAAGGAAGTGAGAGCTGGTCCGATTTCTTGGAGGAGAAAAGAGGTGAGTTTGAAGCTCAATTTTCCATTTTCTTTCTTCTCCAAGCAACTTGAACCTATGAAACTTGATTGATGAGTTGTGGGCTTCATTTCTTTCCTTCCATGGCAGCCGAACCAAGGAGAGAGGAGAGAGAGTGTGGTCCGAAAATCTTGAAGGAAAAAGAAAGAGAAAAGTGAAGAAATAAAGTTTGTTTGAGTGGTAGGTTACTTGATCGTGAGCTTGGAGTTGTAGATCACCGTCAAAGTTCGAAGATCTTGGATAAAGATCGAAGCTTTCATGGTTGTTGAGTTTGGAAGGGGTCAATTTTGAGAAGATATCATAAAGCCTCGGTGGATCTTGTCGGATCTTGTCGGATCTAGTCAGATCTGAAGGTATAAAACTTGAACCTTGTAGATATAGCTTTATTAGTGTTAAATAGTTTAGATCTATGGTTGATTTTGATAAAATGATCTCATCTGAAAAGATGAAGTTGGGCTCTTGAAATCCCAACCTAGGTAGCGGACTTGAGGTGGCCTCTAGGTAGCAGACTTGAGGACCTGATTGTAGATTTGAATGGTATTTGTGAAATATATGAGGATATGGTTAGAAAAGTAGGGTTTTGTTGTTAAGAATTTTGAAGGAAAATAGATGTGATGGCCGAACCCATGCTTGGTAAATTTAATACTTGATTTCGAAATTTGTGTTTGTTCTTGAAGAATTTTCTTCTGAGAAAATATGTGTTTTGTTCAATTGTGAGTGTATGTTTGAGTGGAGGGAATGTTTGAATTTTAAAAGATGAGAAGTGAAGTTTTCATGTATTTCGAATGAAAAGTGTCATTTGAATGAATTTGGGGGTTTTACCATATTTTGGTCAAATTTTATGTATTTCGAATATAAGAGCGTGGTATGAAGTATTTTAAATTAATGTATAGTTTTGACTATTAGTAAATGTCAAGTTATTCTGAAAATAATGATTTTTGACGTTTGAGACCTTACTATTTCAACAAGGGTAATTTTAGATATGGCCCGAACCAGACTTCGTAGTAGTGAGGGTTTGGTGCTTCTGTGGAGTTGAGTTAAGACTTGAAATATGAGATTTTGGCAAGTATCTGATAGTTGAACTTTTGCTCAGGTGGCCAAGACTTTGTCGAGGGTGAACCAGCTAACGAAGTTTAGCCTTCTTCTTTACTCACTAGTTTGAGTAGTTCCGAGGTGAGTGTTCTAACTCTCTTTTAAATGAAAATCTTGCCATTGTTTGTAAATGAATGATTTGTGAAATGATTTGCTAGTATTTACAATGAAGTGATTTACCACTATTTTCAAGTAAAATGCTTTTACAAGTAAAACCATTTATGAAGAGTTTATGAATGTTCAAATCCATTTTAAATCAAATATTTCGCTACTATTATGTTTCCACACATATTGGTCAAGGACCTGATTTACTCGTGGTTTGAAAAGAAATTGATTCCAAAGGACTTGTGTTTCAAGTTAAATGTTCAAGTGTTAAGTGTTATTTGTTTAAGCGGTATTATTGATTAGTTGAAATAATTACATGTTTCCGTGATTGTTTTATTGATAACTTGATTGTTTGATAGTGGTGTACCAAGGAGCATTTTACCCCTTGTAGTCCGATGTGTACTTTATCGCATCATTCACTACTTGTAGGTCGACGTGTACTTTATCGCATCGACTGAACTGGGTCTCAAGACCCTTTTGCTAGAAAGCCTATCTAAAACCACCTTCTTGAGCGATCGGTGGGTCAAAAGCCTACTTGAGTACGCCATTAGGGTGGCTGGATAGGTTTGAAAAGCTTTATCTTAAAACAAATTCCTTGGTCTTGATCATTATTTAGCATGTTGTACACCTTTGGCGGAACTGGGCCCTACCCTTGGTTGCTAGCCTATTCGAGCCAGAAGCGGACTCGGTCGGGTAGGTTGGAACCTTGGGCACTGATTAGGTATACTCGAGTATTACCACTGGAGGGATAAGGTGATGGCCAGATGAACTGAGGGGACTGTTTAAGAGTTATAAGGTGAAGTGGACTACTGAAATAGCTCCAAGTGAGCACCGTATCCTTCCAATACTGGATTTAACTGTGTACTGAATTACTGTTTACTGTATGTTGTTGTTAAAGTAAATACTGATGGAATGATTGTTTGAAAACTCAAATGTTTTACAAAGTGATATTTAACTCAAAGGTTCATGAATTTCTTGTTTTTTTTTACTGGACATTCATTAAGCTCCTAGCTCACCCCAAAAATGTTTTATTTTTCCCCCACAGGCCTCAAGACGTTGGATAGCGTGCGTTGTGATCCTTCTTAGTGTATTTGGCTGGATTATTTCTTGTATACTTTGTAACCATGGATTGTAAGACTTTTGATGTATTCGGGCTTGTAAGAGGGATTGGTAGTTGAACCTTAAGTACATTGCACTGTAATTCGAGAACTGAGTTGTAAGTTGAATTTAGTTATGTATTACTTGTGATTTGGATTGGAATGGTTATTCACGATCACTTTTGAAGTATTGTTGATTATTCTAGTGAGTGAGTCCTGGCGAGAGTTGGGCAGGCGCTCCACGGATACCCCTAGGGAGAATTGGGGTCGTCACAGGTGGTATCAGAGCTTAGATTTCAGATCTCTGTAGTGTATCCTAGACTTTAAGTTTAGGACGCCAGACTGTGGGACTGGTTTGACTATTAAGTGATGTGATTTACGGTAATAGTTTACCTCGAAGACTAATCCTAGTTGTGATTGTAGGAATGGAAGAAAATGGAGCACGAGGACTACCTCGAAGGCGACTTCGTCCTATTATGTTTCAGACAGGATCTGGTGAGCCATTTCGGCAATTTGTCCTAGGACGTAGGGTAGATAGTCAATGCGACTGTTGGATGACATATTCGTATCTCGACCGTGTGGTTTCAGCTATAGTAGATGAAAGGCAGAGGCTAGTCATCGCAAATGCAAGAGCAAATGACCAGATTCGAGAATTGGAGACTAGGGTGCTCGAGGAGCAAGAACGAACTGATATTTTGCGTGTACAATTACAAGAAGCCAATAATTGTTTGGCTCGAATGACTCAACAACTAAGGGAGAGAGGTGGAGAAGATCGTGGCCCTGATGATCCTAGCGTTGGAAATGAAGTTGTACGTGTTAGAGAACGGGAATATTTTGATTCTAATTAGTCTAGTGATGTATTGCTTTTGACCTCTTGTATGAGGATGACAGGATTAGAACGTCGAGAGTTCTACCGTGGGGACCAATGTATTTTGTTATCAATTTACTTGCTTTTGTTTGCTATTATTGACTGGGTATGTACTCAACTTGACTGTGATTTGTGTTTTAACTGAATGAGTTCTAGTTTGTACTGGATTGGGACATGACTGGATTTAAACTGTGTTATGAAAATGTTATGTGCAAAAATGGAACTGTCTCTCTTGTTTTTATGGATTGATACTTGTATGTGTATGCTCCAAGCGTATATTGCATTAATGCATGTCCCTATCGTTTAGTTGAAAAATGGAAGCTAGAAGACCACGACGGGGACGTCCACGTAGACAACCCCAAAATCAAGAGGAAGGGAGTGGATCTGTGGCTAACCAAAACACTGGGCTAAGGACTGAGGCAAACGATCAAATGGCACAGGTTTTAAATCGTATGACGGATATATTAGAACGTTTAGTACCTCAACAAGGCCATGGAACTAGACAAGTGAATCAACTTGGAAACCAAGAAATAGGAGAAGATAAGGCTTTAGAAAGATTTTAGAAGTTTTCTCCGCCTAAGTTTTCTGGGGATCCTGACCCTGATAAAGCTGAGAATTGGTTAGAGAATATAAGAAATATATTTGATGCATTAGACTATTTAGAGGAGAGACAAGTGACCTTTGCCGTGTTCCAATTTGAAGGAGTGGCACGAGCATGGTGGAATGTTATAAGAAACAAGTGGGAAAGGGAACAAACTCCTAGGACTTGGATGAACTTTGTGCGAGAATTTAATGAAAAGTTCCTTCCACCACTGGTCCAAGAAAAGAGAGAAGATGATTTTATAAGGTTTCGGCAAGAAACCTTAAGTGTGGCCTAATATGAAACCCAATTCACCAAATTGTCTAGGTTTGCCCCGGAACTAGTGGTTACAGAGCGAAAACGAATAAGGCGATTTATTCAAGGACTCAATCTAGAGATTCAATATGCTCTTGCAGCAGCTCAAATTGAGACTTTTACTGATGCTCTTGAGAAAGCCCAAAGGGTCAAGATTACAAAATCCCAACTGAGAGCCCCACACTCATGGAAGAGAGATACACCTAGTGGTAGTCACTTTGAATCTTTTAGAAAGAGTGTATCCCCATTCAAAGTTGGAAAAGTGGCTGATGGAATGAGACTACCACCTCTTCCTTCTTTTCCTCATAGAGTGGAGCGAATAGAAAGAGCTACATAACAAGGAACTCAAACGAGAAGAGTCCAATCAAAAGAAATATCACAGAGAAGTCGAGCCACGGTTTTTCAACCAACTTGTGGATATTGTGGGAAAAGCAATCACACTGAGGACAACTGTTGGGTGAAAGGGCGAAAATGTTTGCGTTGTGGGAGTGCCGACTATCAAGTTAAACTTTGCCCGAGGAAGCAACTGCGAGATAGTAGTACTCGCCAAGGAAATGTGGATACTTCTCAACAAGCTATTAAAAGAGAGGAACGACCACGAGCGCCAGCTAGAGTATATACCCTTTTCGGTCAACAGACACCAGGGTCAACTGAGGCAGTAGAAGGTAAGAATTTTGAGGACAAAATTCCTTTAAGGGGGAAAGGATGTGAGGGCCCCAAAATTCAGATTTTATTTTTAAAAAATACATAATATTATTTATATTATGTTTATTTATTGAAATATGAGTGAATATCTATTTAAAGTGATTATTTTCCAATTTAGAGATTTTTAAACGAATTGTTTGCTGTGTGTGGGTTTTGGCCAAAATTAGCATTAAAAATTGTTCCGACGCGTGAATAGTGACTTGGACTTGAAACCGAGCATATGTAATGATATTTTGGAAATATTATTATGGTGAGACAGTGTCGGGATGAAGGAAACCAGTGTAAGTTAGACTGTCGCGTGTGACGCGACATAAAGTGCCAAAAGTACCTTTTTCCCTTAAGATATGGAAGTGCACATTTTGGGCCATAAAAGAATTGACTTCTTGCACCCTTGAGCTTCCATTATCAGCTGCAAATCTTGGGAGAAGAGAGAGAAAGAGCCGAGAGAGTGAGGAAGAAAGAGAGAGAGAGAGAAAAGCTTCAAAAACCTTCCACTTCTTCTTCTTCCTTGTTTCATTCTTCAAGACACCATTGAAGCTCATCATCTTCATCCCTTATTGCAGCCGAAGGAGAGAGAAGGAAGTGAGGGCTGGTCCGATTTCTTGGAGGAGAAAAGAGGTGAGTTTGAAGCTTGATTTTCCATTTTCTTTCTTCTCCAAGCAACTTGAACCTATGAAACTTGATTGATGAGTTGTGGGCTTCATTTCTTTCCTTCCATGGCAGCCGAACCAAGGAGAGAGGAGAGAGAGTGTGGTCCAAAAATCTTGAAGGAAAAAGAAAGAGAAAAGTGAAGAAATAAAGTTTGTTTGAGTGGTAGGTTACTTGATCGTGAGTTTGGAGTTGTAGATCACCGTCAAAGTTCGAAGGTCTTGGATAAAGATCGAAGCTTTCATGGTTGTTGAGCTTGGAAGGGGTCAATTTTGAGAAGATATCACAAAGCTTCGGTGGATCTTGTCGGATCTTGTCAGATCTAGTCAGATCTGAAGGTATAAAGCTTGAACCTTGTAGATATAGCTTTATTAGTGTTAAATAGTTTAGATCTATGGTTGATTTTGATAAAATGATCTCATCTGAAAAGATGAAGTTGGGCTCTTGAAATCCCAACCTAGGTAGCGGATTTGAGGTGGCCTCTAGGTAGCAGACTTGAGGACCTGATTGTGGATTTGAATGGTATTTGTGAAATATATGAGGATATGGTTAGAAAAGTAGGGTTTTGTTGTTAAGAATTTTGAAGGAAAATAGATGTGATGGCCGAACCCATGCTTGGTAAATTTAATACTTGATTTCGAAATTTGTGTTTGTTCTTGAAGAATTTTCTTCTGAGAAAATATGTGTTTTGTTCAATTGTGAGTGTATGTTTGAGTGGAGGGAATGTTTGAATTTTAAAAGATGAGAAGTGAAGTTTTCATGTATTTCGAATGAAAAGTGTCATTTGAATGAATTTGGGGGTTTTACCATATTTTGGTCAAATTTTATGTATTTCGAATATAAGAGCGTGGTATGAAGTATTTTAAATTAATGTATAGTTTTGACTATTAGTAAATGTCAAGTTATTCTGAAAATAATGATTTTTGACGTTTGAGACCTTACTATTTCAACAAGGGTAATTTTAGATATGGCCCGAACCAGACTTCGTAGTAGTGAGGGTTTGGTGCTTCTGTGGAGTTGAGTTAAGACTTGAAATATGAGATTTTGGCAAGTATCTGATAGTTGAACTTTTGCTCAGGTGGCCAAGACTTTGTCGAGGGTGAACCAGCTAACGAAGTTTAGCCTTCTTCTTTACTCACTAGTTTGAGTAGTTCGAGGTGAGTGTTCTAACTCTCTTTTAAATGAAAATCTTGCCATTGTTTGTAAATGAATGGTTTGTGAAATGATTTGCTAGTATTTACAATGAAGTGATTTACCACTATTTTCAAGTAAAATGCTTTTACAAGTAAAACCATTTATGAAGAGTTTATGAATGTTCAAATCCATTTTAAATCAAATATTTCGCTACTATTATGTTTCCACACATATTGGTCAAGGACCTGATTTACTCGGGGTTTGAAAAGAAATTGATTCCAAAGGACTTGTGTTTCAAGTTAAATGTTCAAGTGTTAAGTGTTATTTGTTTAAGCGGTATTATTGATTAGTTGAAATAATTACATGTTTCCGTGATTGTTTTATTGATAACTTGATTGTTTGATAGTGGTGTACCAAGGAGCATTTTACCCCTTGTAGTCCGATGTGTACTTTATCGCATCATTCACTACTTGTAGGTCGACGTGTACTTTATCGCATCGACTGAACTGGGTCTCAAGACCCTTTTGCTAGAAAGCCTATCTAAAACCACCTTCTTGAGCGATCGGTGGGTCAAAAGCCTACTTGAGTACGCCATTAGGGTGGCTGGATAGGTTTGAAAAGCTTTATCTTAAAACAAATTCCTTGGTCTTGACTGATCATTATTTGCGCATGTTGTACACCTTTGGCGGAACTGGGCCCTACCCTTGGTTGCTAGCCTATTCGAGCCAGAAGCGGACTCGGTCGGGTAGGTTGGAACCTTGGGCACTGATTAGGTATACTCGAGTATTACCACTGGAGGGATAAGGTGATGGCCAGATGAACTGAGGGGACTGTTTAGGAGTTATAAGGTAAAGTGGACTACTGAAATAGCTCCAAGTGAGCACCGTATCCTTCCAATACTGGATTTAACTGTGTACTGAATTACTGTTTACTGTATGTTGTTGTTAAAGTAAATACTGATGGAATGATTGTTTGAAAAATCAAATGTTTTACAAAGTGATATTTAACTCAAAGGTTCATGAATTTCTTGTTTTTTTTTTACTGGACATTCACTGAGCTCCTAACTTACCCCAAAAATGTTTTATTTTACCCCCACAGGCCTCGAGACGTTGGATAGCGTGCGTTGTGATCCTTCTTAGTGTATTTGGTTGGATTATTTCTTGTATACTTTGTAACCATGGATTGTAAGACTTTTGATGTATTCGGGCTTGTAAGAGGGATTGGTGGTTGAACCTTAAGTATATTGCACTGTAATTCGAGAACTGAGTTGTAAGTTGAATTTAGTTATGTATTACTTGTGATTTGGATTGGAATGGTTATTCATGATCACTTTTGAAGTATTATTGGTTATTCTAGTGAGTGAGTCCTGGCGAGAGTTGGGCAGGCGCTCCACGGATACCTTAGGGTACGCCCTAGGGAGAAGTGGGGTCGTCACACTGACCACATAGATCTTAACTTTCCTGAAAACAACTTGAGAAGTGAGTTAAATAAAAGAACTTTTTGACCTATCTCAAATTGTTTCTTAACAATGTGCTTATCATGCCAAAATTTCACTTTTTCTTTATATATTTTTACATTTTCATATGACATCAAGCGAAATTCCTCCAATTCACTTAGTTGAAGCAATCTTTTATTTCCTGCAAGAGAAAAATCCATGTTAAAATCTTTAATTGCCCAATAAGCTCGATGTTCAATTTTCACTAGTAAATGACATGTTTTTCCATACACCAGGCGATAAGGAGACATTCCTATTGGTGTTTTAAATGCAGTCCTATATGCCCAAAGTGTATCATCTAATTTTTTATCTCAATCTTTCCTAGACTTATTCACTGTTTTTTCTAAGATTAATTTGAGCTCTCTATTAGCTAACTCAACTTGGCCATTAGCTTGTGGATGATATGTAGGGGATGTTTTGTGCCTACAACCATATTTAAACAAAAGTGAAGCAAACCATTTATTATAAAAATGTTTTCCTTCATCACTCACTATTGCTCTAGGGATACCAAATCTAGGAAAAATGTTCCTTTTAATGAATCTAAGTATTACTTTTGCATCATTAGTAGGAGCAGCAATTGCTTCTACCCATTTTGACATATAATCTACCACAACAAGTATGTACTTATTATTATATGAACCAGGAAATGGTCCTATAAAATCAATGCCCCATACATCAAATAATTCAACTTCAAGAAACACATTTAAAGGTATTTCATGCTTTCTAGAGATACTACCGGTCCTTTGGCATTCATTACAACTTTTAACATAATCTCTAGCATCTTTGTACATAGTAGGCCAATAAAAACCGGATTGCCATACATTTGCCATTGTTATAGTGGTACTAAAGTGACCGTCGGCTTCACAGTTATGACAATAAAAAAGGATACTATGTACCTCATCTTCCAGCACACATTGTGAGGACCCGTACCGACTAGCATATTTTGTTTAAGTTTATTATAGGTGTTTATATGCTTGTTTTACTTTTATATGTGTTTTGTTTTAATAATCCTATTTTATACGTTTTAAAACCCTAACTTGAAACTTAAAACCCTAATTTGTTTCGAAAAACCCTAATTTTGATAAAACCCTAATTTGAATATGGAAAACCCCAATTTGATTTCTTAAAACCCTAGTTTTGAAAATAAGTCTAAGTTTTATGTTTAATTACGAGTTTGTCAACTCTTTGATTTTATGTGTATTAATGCATGATTAAGAGGGGGAAATACAATTCCTAGGTGATTAGTAGCCTAAGTAGGGATAATTAAGCTTTGATGGGCTAGGTTAAATTAAGTACTTATGGACTAATTTGATAGGAAAAGAAGTTATGTGGGAAAGAGTGGAAAAAGACCTAAGTTGCTAGGGTTTTTGGCATGATATTTTTGACCCAAAATTTGACCAAGTGAAAAAAATCTTTTTGAGATTATCTCTTGGCTTATCTAAGCCTTGAGGTTGCCGGCCAAACCAAGGGAAAAGAGGAAAGGAAAAACCGTGAGGGAAGAAAGAAAAAGAGGGGAAAAAAAAGAGAGGAAAAAAAAGGGAGAGAACTTGGAATTTTTTTGCAACTTTCAACCGTACGATTTCGACTCGGAGTTGGGAGGAGAAGCTTGGACTTGAGCACTTGAAGTTTCACCAAAAACAACCTCAAGAAAGGTTTCTCCTAGTTTCCTATAAGCTTGAATTGAGTTGAGGATTTTAAATTGAAGGATTTTGTGGTTTTCATGGTTTGATTCATGTTTATTCTTAGCTTATGGAATGATGTTATGGATTGGAATGGCTGAATTTGATGTATGTATGCTTTGCCATGATTATGAGCTAGGGTTAGGGTTTTGCTTTAATGCTAATGGTAGAAGTTAAGGTTGGATTGTGTGTTTAGTTGTTGGTGGGCTCTTGAATTCCCACCTGCGCGTAAATTTGAACGATTACGTGGGCTCTTGAATTCCCACTTGGTGTGTTGTGTGTGTAGTGTGTGTATGTGCGTGCGGGTTTGGAGTGGTGTGAGGTGTGTGAGGGGCTGTTTTGCATGTTTGTAATCGCAGGCGAGTCGCTGGAATTTGCATGAATGCGTTTTGATTGCATGAAGTTTGTTTGAGGTGCTGAACGGAAAAACAGGATTTTGTCGGCAGCGACTTTGGAGTCTTTTTTGGTGTTGTTCCTTTGTGATTTAGCTTTTGGCCAAAACACGAAAGTTATAGCCCTTTGTTCTAGCTTTCCAACGCATCTGGAATTTCTTAATTTCAATTTGTGAGCGCTGAGTTATGTCCGTTTGAAATTGGCCTGTCGGACATTCTGACGGCGAAATTTCCGAAACTGTTTCTACGTTTTTGACATAGATGAAGTAAATCTGGGTAGAGGTTGTCTTCATGAAAGTTGTAGCTTGTTCTCTTAGCTTCAAAACGGTACCTCGTACGCTCAAATCCGACACTTGTAGCCTGACATATGGGCAATGGCGTACAAGGTGTCAAAACTGTTTTTTTTCACCTTCCAATGTGTGTTTTCCGTTTTCACGTTGTCGTCGTCCGTTTCCGTCTAACGCCCACGTATGTGCTTCTTTTGCTATTTTACGTGTTTGTAAGCGGTTATCAGAGCTTAGTTCATTGGGTATTTGCATGTCGCGTCAGTTCACCTTTGAAATGGTTTTCTTCCAATCTTATAACAAGATTGTTTTAAATGAAACCAAAAGGGGTTGATGGTTTGGTTTGCATGTTCCAGGTGAGTCCGTGGACGTTGACGAGCGTGCTTGACTTCTACATTATCTTGCTTACGCTCAACTAGTGGTGAGTGTTCAAGTGCATGTTGTTTTCATACTTGGATGTCTGATTTGATGAATTTCATTCGAAAGCATGCTTGTTTGACTTGGTGAGCGTGTACTTTACCGCGCTCACCCTTGTTTGGACTTACTTGAATCGAAATCGTGAAATGCTTGTACGTGTGCTTGTTCTTGGCATGTTAGAACCAAACGGTTGTATGTACCACACTCAAGAGAGTGGGAGGTACCTCTCCTCCCGTTTGGGTCGGTTGTTGATTAAGTCGATTGGAGCGTAGTCTCGTCGACTCATTTATAGCGGTAGTATGTACCAGCTCTATAGGCGGAGGTGCCCTCATCCGACTTGGTTTAATGATATTACTATTTTGATGGCGGGCCAGTGCAGGGGTGTAAGTAGGCGGGTGAGTAAAGTGATTGCTACGGTCTGTGAGGTAGTGGTTGTGAGTGTCACGCTTTCTACTAAAGTCGGTTGAAGACCAATGATGGAAGCTGACAAGTTGTATCCTTTTCTAGTGATATTTTATACGACTGTATGTATTTCTGTTTTATTTTCCTGTTATTGTTCTGCTAATGTGTGTAATTGCCTTACCCTACTTGTGCATGATTTCTTGGCCTCACTGAGCTTTGCTCACCCCATAAGCTTTGTTTTCCTTGTGGTCGGAAGGGGTGCTTGAAATCGAGGATTCTAGTTTTGTGGATTTTCTTTTCCTTTTGTATAAGTTGGAAGATAATGGATGCCTTAAATGGTTTGTAGTATTTTGAGCTGTTCCAACGTAACGTTGATGTGTTTTAGAGACTGTAAAATTATAAGAATTTGTCAGTTTCTTTTACTATGGTTTTATGGTTTTTCTCTTGAGTCCTGGCGAGAGCTGGGCAGGCGGTCCGCTGACCCCTCTGGTTAGCCTTTGGGGAAAGTGGGGCTGTCACACATATCTTCTAATCATCCCATCGGCACAATATTTATAAAGTAAAAGCTCCTTCCAAAAGTAGTTTTTCACATCATAAAGGAATTTTTTCCTTTGATGATACCTCAGCTCTTAAGGGATTAAACCACTTACAATTTAATTAACATAATCTGCATACCATGGTGAATCTTTCATAGCTAGCAATTGTTTATCCGGAAAATTCTCATTGATAGGAACTTCTTCTTTTGAAGGGATATTTTCCAAGCAAGACAGATGATCGGCAACCACATTCTCGAATCCCTTTCTATCTCTAATCTCAATATCAAATTCCTGCAAGAGAAGAATCCAATGAATTAGTTTAGGTTTTGCATCCTTTTTACTCAATAAATATTTAAGGGCTGCATGGTCTGTATAAACAATAACTTTAGAACCAACTAAATAGGATCTAAATTTGTCAAGTGCAAATATCACCGCCGACAACTCTTTCTCAGTTGTGGTATAATTAACTTGAGCATCATTTAAGATCCTACTAGCATAATAAATAACATGCAATCTCCTTTCTTTTCGTTGACCAAGGACGGCTCCAACCGAATAGTCGCTTGCATCACACATAACTCAAATGGCAATGACCAATCCGGTGATGCTATGATTGGAGTCGATGTCAACGCCCTTTTTAAACTATTAAAAGCATTCAAACAATCATCATTAAAATCAAAATGAACATCTTTATTTAGTAAATCATACAAGGGTTTAGCGATCTTAGAAAAATCTTTAAGAAAACGACAATAAAACCCTGCATGGCCAAGAAAGCTTTGAATTCCTTTTACATTAATTGGTGGTGGCATTTTCTCAATTAAATCAATTTTAGCTCTATCCACCTCAATTCCTTGATAGGAAATCTTGTAGCCTAACACAATGCCTTCTCTAACCATAAAATAACATTTTTCCCAATTCAAAACAAGGTTAGTTTCTTCACATCTTTGCAAAATTTTTTCAAGATTGTTTAAGCAATTATCATAAGAAGATCCAAAAACTGAAAAATCATCCATAAAAATCTCCATGATCTTCTCAGCATAATCGGAGAAAATTGCCATCATGCATCTTTGAAAAATCGCCGATGCATTACAAAAGCAAAATGGCATTCGCCTAAATGGGAAAGTACCATAAGGACAAGTGAATGTAGTCTTCTCTTGATCCTCCGGTGCTATGACAATTTGATTATACCTTGAATAGCCATCAAGAAAACAATAAAATTCAAAACCGGTAAGCCTTTCCAAAATTTGATCAAGGAAAGGTAATCGAAAGTGATCTTTTCGTATGGCCACATTTAATTTTCTATAATTTATGCACACTCTCCATCCGGCTATAATTCTAGTGGATATAATTTCATCATTTTCATTCACAATTATAGTCATCCCACCTTTCTTTGGCACCACATGTATTGGACTAATCCAGCTACTATCGGAGATAGGAAAGATAATGCCTGAGTCGAGCCATTTTAAAATCTCCTTTCTTACCACTTCCTTCATATTTGGATTCAAATGCCTTTGAGTTTCAATCACTGGTTTGGCATTTTCTTCCAAAAGAATCTTATGCATGCAAAGAGTTGGGCTTATTCCTTTGAGATCGGAAATGGTCCATCCAATCGCCGGTTTGTGCCTCCTTAAAACACAAAGTAATTTTTCCAACTGTACATCATCAAGCAAAGCACTTACTATCACTGGTAATGTATCATTTTCTCCAAGAAATGCATACCTTAAGTGATCAGGTAATGGTTTAAGATCAAGAGTATGAGCTTGTTCACTTGAAAGTCGTGGTAAACCTTGGCTTTTTCCTAAACTCTCATAATGATTTCCTCTTTTATAAGGTGCTTGAGAGTTCAAGAAATTAGTCATTTGTAAAATTTCCAAATCATCATCTTCATGAAAAATGCCATCAAACAAGCATACTTCAAGAGGATCAGATTCTTGTTTCATCCTACTCACATCTTGAGTTAAATTCTCAATCACATCAATGGCATAAACATGATTAGTAAATGAAGGAAAATTTTCAAGTTCATGCAAATTAAACTCAATTTCATTTTCACCTACTTGAAATTTAAGTTTTCCTTTTTTTCACATCAATTATTGCACCGGCTGTAGCTAAGAAAGGTCTACCAAATATGATTGGCATATGAACATCCTCTTCCATGTCAAGAACAACAAAGTCAACAGGAATTATGAAACTTTTGACTTTAATGAGCACATTTTCAAGCACACCAAGAAGATATTTAACCAACCTATCCGCTAATTGCAAGGAAATATTAGTTCTCTTAAATTTACTTAATCCTAATTTCAAGCAACACATAAAGGAATCAATGAAACACTTGCACCCAAGTCACACAATGCATTTGAAAAATTAAGATCACCGACAGTGCAAGGAATTGAAAAACTACCCGAATCCTTCAATTTTGGAGAGAGTTTGTTTTGAATCAATGCACTACATTCCTCCGTCAAAGCTATGGTTTCACAATCCTCCAATCGCCTCTTTTTGGACATGATTTCCTTAAGGAACTTTGCGTAGGATGGAATTTTAATGATAGCATCTGTAAAAGGAATGTTAATATGCAATTGTTTAAACATCTTAACAAACTTTTCAAACTCCTTATCAATTTTACTTTGTTTGAGCCTTTGAGGAAATGGAATAGGAGGAATGGAAATTTTCTTTTTGGAGGATGTTTCATCATTTTCCACTACTCTTTCCCCAATACTTACCCTTTCGTCTTCACTCAAAGTCTCTTTTTCTTCACTCTTTTCTTTTCTTTCAATCTCACTACTAGAAGGTCCCTCTAGTTGCTTACCAATTCGGAGGGTAATTGCCTTGCAATGTTCCCTAGGATTAACTTCGGTTTTGCTAGGTAACTCCCCTTGATTTCTAGGGTTTATAGCATTAGCAATTTGGCCAAGTTGGACTTCTACATTTCTATACATGGTAGTTTATTGGTCCATTCTCACTTCTAGTCGCTCAAACCTTTCCGAGGTACCCTTAGCTAACTTTTCCACCACAATCTCCCATCCCGATTTAGTCTCCATAGGTTGTTGTTTGGTTGAAATCCCAGTGGATTAGTGGGCTTTTATTGATTATTTTGATCTTTCCACCTAAAATTTGGATAATTCCCCCACCCTTGATTATAGGTATTGGAATAAGGGCTATTTGGGTTGGTCCAGTGAAGTTGTTGATATATTGTACCTGCTCAAAATTCACACAATTAGTATCATCATGATTTTCTCCACATATTGTACAACATGCAACATGAGTATTAGAAATTGAACTTGAGCCATTCTCACCTTGCTTATTTAGCATTTTTACCATATTATCCATCTTTGCATTTAACATGCTAATAGCATCTAATTCATACATACTGGCATGTCTTTGCGCATTACCTCTTTCATTGGCCCATTCATAATTGTTTGCCGCCATTTATTCTATCAAACGTTGAGCTTCTTCGGTCGATTTTCCCATAAGTGCTCCTCCGGCAGCTGCATCAATATGAGTTTTAACAGGATAGGTTAAACTATTATAGAAAGTTTGTACGATTAGCTAATTGGGAAGTCCATGATGTGGACATTTCCGTTGCAAATTCTTGAATCTTTCCCACGTCTCATATAATGATTCACCTTCATGTTGAGCAAAACTCGTTATATCCATTCTCCATTGCATTTCCTCCAAATTGTTCTCTTTGAAGTATACTAACCAATGATGGTTGAATTTCAAAGTTATTTGCTTGGATTGCCGGCCTAGCAATGCTAGTTTGTGATCCATCCTTGTTTGGTAATGCAAAATCTCTCAAAACATATTGATTTGATCGTTCTTCCGCCATGGTTTCTAAAGGAGGTAGCTCAATAGAAATTTCACCAATTCTTTCCTCAATTCTATTGCCTTCTTGTTGTGCAAGTCGCCTTAATCTCTTCCATGTTCTTTCAATCTCGGGGTCCAAGGGTGTAGTAACCTTTAAGGATCGGCGCATGCACTAAATTTAACAAAAAGAAAAATAAATGAAAAATAATTAGTAATAATAACTAAATATGCACAAGAGAATTTTATGCAAAGTTAGACAAATAAATCTTGCTTTTGCCCTTATATTATCTGAAATCCCCGACAACAGTGCCAAAAACTTGACGTGGTCTAGGTTTCAAGTTAAATTTCTCCCAATTATCAATCAATTATAGCCCCTTTTACCTCAATTTTCCGTAAGTATACAAATCATAAATTGAGCATAGTGATAATTAGGGGTCGATCCCACAGAGACTTGGTTAAGTACTATGACTTTTTGGCTTGCTTTATTATCTAAATAGAAAATGATAGATGAGTGCAAAATATGAAACTTCGGTCAGTACGACCGTCCCTATTGAAAGCAATTAAAACTAATCGGTTAAGGTGGTAGAACCAACCCTAATTGGTAGTAAATGAAAAGTAAATTAAAGTAAAGAAAAAGATAAGTAAGCAGGAGAAGGCGGACTTAGCTGACCTAAGGTGTAAGGATTAAGAAATTAAACCCAACCGTTAGGTGTCGATGACATCCAATTAGCTACGAAAAATCAACAAATTAGAGTAGTTAGTATAGAGTAAGAAATTCCTAGGGATTTGAATCCCTTGTTTGGGTAAGAGATGTGTTCACTTAGTTAAGTTAGATTATAAACTTGTGACTTGTCAAGGAAGTAATCTCATTTATTTGTAGATTGCTTTCACAATAAACAAACATACTCATATTAAACCTTCACCTATTAACATGGTGAATTAGCTTAACACAAGTTCATTAAACTCAATGAGTTACAAGTATGATTCCTCCTAAATGGATCTCTTACTAGCGTGAATATGCAACCTAGGGTTCATATATTTTGAACTGCATATGCAAGACATATTTCATGCACTAACACATGCTTGAATAATTTATAATTGATGATCAAGCAACCATGACTATTAAGAACAAATACATGAACTAACAGTCACAAGTTAACCTTTCTTTACTTAAGTGAATACAATCCCATCCCTCACAAGTTCATCTTACCCCTAGGATTAACAAGTTTAGCAATTCATGTTGTTTAAGCACACAAAACTTGCATAAGAAGTCATGGATGAACTTAAAGAAATAAGTAGTAAAGGATGAAGAAACTTCTACAATTGATGAAATAAGCTCTTTATTCTTCACTTTTTGCAATCCTTAATTTCACTTACATGCTCAAAGGATTTCTCCTTGTTCAATAGACCTCTTAATTTGATTCTAAAACTAATTCTCTACAAGAACTAGCTAGTTTCTCTTCTCTGCAGTTTTCTTCTCTTTTTCTCCCTATCTTCCTCTCTCCCTCTATATCTTTTTTTTTTCTTTCTGGAATACATGGGGTATTTATAGAGGATTTTGGATAGAAAAGATTACAAATGAAAAGACCTAAAGTTGAATTTTGATTCTACAAGTCCATATTGTACAGCTATCAGCTGAAATTTCATCAAAATTGAACTGGAAGTGAGTTGAAAAAAATCTAGAAATTGGCTACAAGTTGTGGCAGTCATTGTCTATGATCCGCGAGTCAACAGATCGAATCCCATCATGGATCCTGCTACCCTGGCTCTGCTGAGAGAGAGTCGTGAGTTGTTTCATTTTCCAATTATCACATCGCGTTTCAACTCGCGGATCTGCTGCAGAATTGCATAATCTGAATTTTTCATCATGAAATTGAAGAGCTAAATCTTCCAACTTTTGACGCCTTGATTCCTTGATGATTGAATTGCATTTTGTTCATTTTAATTTGAAATTTCATCAACTTTGGATACTTTAATTTTTCAACTTTTCTTTCATGCTTCATTGCCTTCAAATAAAACATTCAATTGTGCATTAATTTGTCAAAAAGCATTTTCTATGTAAAATTCACACTTGAATGCATATTAATGAAAAAGAGATTAATTCAATCATCTTTCATAATATAAATACATAAATATAGATAAATAAAATACACTAAAATATAAAAAATATTTACTTATCAAGACCAGTTCTTCCATTTTTTCTCACACTCTCTGAGCATAATAGCTTAGGATTTGGATGATGATAAGTGTTCGTTCTCCACTGCGATCCACACCCGACATGAGCATGTGATTCAGCAGAGATTGGTTCGAAATTTCGTTGCGTGCTAAGCTCGGGATGGAGGTAAACGAATTTAAATTCTCTCCTTGGATTCCAACTAACATTTCATGACATACTAAAGCAGATTGTAGAAGTTCAATTTTGTCATTTCTTGTATTCTTTCAATATCATCAATTACAAGATAAGGCCAGGCATGCCTTATGGAACCACCTATTAAAAGAATGCATTCTAAGTACATCATACAGGTGGTTACGCCATCAGGTAGCTATAACTTGCTGGTGCTCAGGACTAAATCATATCAACAACACCACCTACAACTGCCATGCCTTTCCTCTTTTGGGTGTCTGACAAATGCTTGATCGTGACTAGCAATTACACTCCTGTGTTTTGGCACCAAAAAGAAGCAAGAAAAAGAAAAGAATAGAAAAGACTCCGTTCCAAATGGCCAAAAAGAAAATACTTTTTTTAATTGTTAGAAAAGATCAAGACGACCTTCTAATCTACAATCTAATAAAATAAGGTGCATAGGAAAAATAAATTTCCTAGTAATAGATGATGGCTAGGATACAATGAAAATAAGTTGCGTGCTCAAAAAAAAAAAAAAAAGTTGAGCGCACTTCATGAAAAAGATCGAATAGCAAAACTACAAGAAGAATGAATCGTTGACTTCGTTAAAATGATGGAAAAGCAAAACTACAAGAAGAATAAATCACCAAGATCTGGAGCGGATTTCCGGAGGTTGGACATAGGCTGGAACTAAATTTTCATAACTCGAAGTTTTTGGATCTATCTGGGGTCAATCCACCTACTGGTCTTTTCCCGGTCAATTATTGAAAGTTGTACGTAACCATTATTGGCAAGTTTGGACGAGTAAGAAGCAAGAAGAGGGGGCGAAACCATGATAAAGTGGTGGCATTTATTAATTCAGAAATTGAAAAGGTGGAACTTGTGGCGTAAGCTTCAGGGTTAAGCCTATGCCAGGTGGGAGACTGTCAATGTGACTTTCAAGTTTAGTGCACCCAATTCCCACCATGGTACCACGTGGCCAAACCAGGTTAAAGACTCAACATCATGACTCCCATTTTTCCCCTCAAAATTCCTCACCACCTCCCCTCCCCCAACAAATTTTTCCTTCTCCCAAAAAAAAAAAAGAAAGAAACTGCAATCAGAATAAATTGTAGAAAGGGGGAAGGAGGCGGGATGAATTGGGTAGTAAGAGAATAGAAAGCATATGTGAGAGATATTGAGTTCAAAATCCTCGACTTACACTAAGAAAAGGTCCAAAAAAAAATTACAAAAGATATTTTTATTTTCTTCATCCAACATTTGTTTGTTAAGATGAGCATTTGATTTTGAAATCCCAATAATCTTTCTACATAGTTATGAAGAAGTCCGACCGACTGTGAAGCAAATTTTTAAGCAAGAGCTACATTTTGGTTGCATTACTCTAGAAAATTAGAAAATTACATACTTTTCAAATTTCACCATCCAGGTACTATTTTAATTTATGATGTGAAAATAAGCTCGTCGCCTTTCTACTTCTGATTGTTGTAACGCGAAAATCTGAAAAGCTAATATATTCTTCCATCTAATCTCAAATCCATTACATCTGGACCATTAAATTGCCAACTTGTAGAGGGATCCTGTTTTGTTTTGCTTTGTTTTGTTTTCTATTCAATTTAATATCTAAGTTGATACTTATTCTTTCAGTACTGTCAACTAGTATATGTGCATAATCTGTAAATTATTCTTAAAGTCAACTTCAGAATGTTGAGCTACAATTAAAAAAAAAAAAAAAAGTAAGTACTCGCATAATTTTTAAGCTAAAGTGTACCATAAGTCATCAAACTATCCCAAAGTTTCATCTAGTCCACTAAACTAGTTTTTGTGCCAAGTAGGCCACTAAATTTCAAAAAGTGCTTCAATGGAGCCATTCCGTCAATTTAATTTCTCCTCCAACTGAGACGGAAACCAGTGCCTGTAAGAGGCATGAATGAATGAGAAGGACAAGTTTAACATTGCGTCTAAACGCATCTCCTCCTCACTGAAGTATTCCCATTACACCAGAGAAGCGAGAGTCAGATCGCGTCTTCCAGCAGCAGCGTGATCCGAAGGCATCACCGTCCAGTGGTGGATTTCAACCAAAATTTCGCTCCAGATTCTATTCTACGTTTATAATCTGATTTGGATGTCGGATTTGGTCAAAGTAGCCAGAACATGGCAAAATGGGATTAATTTGCCGCTGGCATCGTCCCTTCATTTTCATCAAGTCCTAGCAAAAACCACCACTGTTAAGTACAAGAATGATCTTCAGAGCACTCTTACTAAAGAGATGTAGCATCATTAGAAGTGCAAGAGCATAGCTGTCCACGAATTAAAAGCAAACTAAATCCCATATGAGAAATCCATTATCATCCTTTTCAAACACCAACTTCATCAGATTTTTGGAAAGAAAATCATGACAGGGTATATAAGAACGAAAACGCGACATTGTTTAGTTAAGAAACATAAAAATTTCCATCAGACATTAAAATTCGGAATGGAGGCGTTTTATCAAATTGATGACATGCATAACAAAGTGAAACACTTATAGTTAAGCTTCACGAACCGAAAAAGGCCGTGCAATTTAGAGAAACAGACCCAGATCACCCGGCCAAGGCTCTAAATAGATGTTTGCACAGATTCGGTGGCCAAATTTTTAACATACAGCAATTGTATAGTGACTGCTAGTAGATAGAAGAAAGTAAGGAAGAAAGCGTCACGCTGCCTCTGATGCTAAATGGGTTGAGGTGAAATTTCAGAATTGGCCCGGCCATTCGCGCAGGCTTCTCATATGGGATAGGACTTCGTCTCGATTAACAGAAAAACTGACAGAAAGACTTTGATTTGTGGACTTTAATTAGATGGTCTAGTGAGCTGATTGAAACAAAAAGGGAAAAAAAAAAAAAAAAACATGCATGAAGGGTTGCATAAGACTTCAGAATATTTTAACGACTTGTGACGCATTTTACCCTAGTTCTTCTAACCTTTTTTACTTTATTTCAATCCAGATCCCTAGTTTTTATAACTTAACTAACTCTTAAACCAGTGGCTGCTCTACTTGTAAGTCAGTGGGATATGAGCCCCACTAGCCAAACATTTAAAGAAAAACTTCTGTTATATTTATAACAATTTCATGAAAAATTGGTTTCTAACCTAGAAATTTATTGATGTGCCCTCACTAAGAAAAAAAGATGTTTTGTGTAGTACGTTAAAAAAAAAACATATGTTTGTTATCCTAATTATTCATAGAGAGTATATGTGTGTGTGTGTATGCGCGCACGTGCGTGCAGTATGTGTGTATGGGTGATTAAAAATATCTCATTGTCTATTGAGTAAGATTGAGTTCTAGGAATTATAGGTCCTAAATTCTAATTCTCTTTCCTTTGCCTTGCTTCTTAAATCTTACAGCTTCCTCTGCTATAAAAAAAATTTAAAAATATCTCATTATAGAATCATCAAGTACAAAACATAATTGGGAATGAATAAGTTGGATGGTATGAGAGGGTGGAGTATAAGAAATAATTTCCGGGTTTGAAACTTTTAACTTACACTAAAAAAGGGTAGAAAAAATAATTCATCATTTTGATGATGATTAGAAATATAGTCTCCACCATTTTATATGATTTGGTAAATATATATCTACTTGTTATTACTTCGTACATTTGACATTATTGTGTAGTTCTAAACTAAAAATTTTCATTTATTTTGTATCCCCACTGGAATAATATCCTAGTCGTGCCACTGTCTCAAATCATTCTAGTTTTATCAGACTCCTAGTTTCCCAAACCCTAACTCTAAATAGATCTACTAAGCTCAATGCTGTAAAATTAATGTCATTGCACAATAACGATCACCTTGGCAAGGAAGAAGTCCTCCCTAGAGTCGTCAACGTTGTCAAGATCTTCTCCAAATTTGACCTTACAAAGTAGACCGAAAACAAATAAAATTAACTAGTAATCATGAGATGGTTCCATCGAAATTCGATTTCAATAAAGTTAAGCTCAAGCCGACTTAGTGAGATATTGAGTCTAGCCTAAATCTACACATTACAATTTCTTAATGTTTATTTAAGTTAGATTTAACTCGAACTTGGCTAGGCATGAAATGGAGTTGGAGTTCAAGTTCGAGTTTTATATTGAGGCTTTGATGGAATTTGAGCTAGTAAAATTGTGTCAAACTCGAGTTAATTAGCCCAAATCTCGAAGCAACTCAACTCTTTCACAACACTACCACAAAGGTGACTCCTGGCGTTCATTTTCAGAAAGATCTATGTTCGATAGTGTAGGCAAAGTCAAGATCTTGATGGCCTAAGAGGAGGACAAGGAAGGCAATAAGATTGATTCATAAAGAGATAGCAAATAAAAATATTATAACCAATAAAAAATATTATAAAGAGATAATTTTGATAAATATATTTTTATAATTGTGCATACATTAGAGTGTGTCCCAAGAACTAGCGTATATAACCACTCAATGTTTGGTTAAATCTTGCTACTTTCTCTTTGTTTTTGTCATTTTCTTTTAAAAAATGATGTTAAATACTGTCTTCTGTAAATTAAAAAAAAAAACAGACGAATGATGCTTTACCTACTATAATTCTTCGAGCCTTTTTAAGTTCTAATTCGTCGACCTAAAATGATTCGATGAGGTTATACGCGGTCCTGCGCTGACATTTTGGATGTGCAGATTTGGGAGATTGGATACAGTTAACAATTAAGTGGTTAAATGATATAAAATTATAGAATACGGATATCTCGGCATCGAATCTGGAGTTGGTGTTAATGGTATCAAACTAGTAAAGGATGCAGAGACCTAAGCATGTGAAGTTTCTAGTAAAAATTGATAATTATCAAAATAAAACACGTCCTTAAACGTGTGAGAAAAGGGTATTATTGTTCATGATATTCCAATGTCATTGATATTGTTAAAACTTTATATAAAAGTTGCCCTACAAAAATAATATTTACAAAAGATAAAATCCTATTAAACTAAAAATCAAATTGAATGATAAATAAAATCCTATCAAACTAACAAGAATTCAAATTACAATTCAAATAACTTGATACAACAACTTATGTGTATAACAATTATCACATAAGTTGTTAAAATTAAAATCTAAAAGCTAACTAATCTTCAGAGACACTTTGCAAATCGTCCAAAAATTAATGCGATTGTTTTTTAATAAAAAATCTAAAAGCTGGAGATTTACCTTCCGAAATTATGTAGGTGTCATAGTTTCTTTGTGCTAACAGCTTGCTTTAAAGGATGACTCAAACGCAGTGTCATCATTTATGCATACTTCTTAATTCATTTCCTTTAACAACTCCTATTTTCTTTTTCAAGAATCTTTCACGTTTAAAATTTTGGCTAAAATAAAATGCAGCTTAAAATTTAAAAGCTTCATTTCTTCAAAATTTTTTTTTTTGGGCAGTGAATTAGTATCTCAGCCCCAAAAGTTTTCCATCACCTATATGGCTGTGTAAACAGTCAATAATGGATATCGAATTCCAAACATCCTAACGCTGACTGCAAGAAAGGCGGGCCATTCGTTTACGGTTTTTCACCTCTTTGTCCCCTCTGCAGTCTTCATTAGCAACACAAAAGGAGGATGTAAATTATTGGCAACAAGAAATCTAATCACAAACCAGGAGACCGAAAAATAGAAAATCAAATGTCAAGTTCTGTTTTATATTAACTAGGTGGTTCTTGTAAATTAGAATTGATCAATAATTTATCGAATTGGTGAACCGATTATATTGTGCAACTTAATTAATTAAATTAGGACGGTGAAGACAATACTAAATTATTAAACTTGAGCTGGAGTTATGCTTAGAATAATTGCAATGAGTTTGATGCTTTGATTATAAACTATGATGAACCATTTTGGTCATCGTTGCATTGCCTCTGCACACCATAATAGGATGTCTATATACTTTGCCTATACATACATGTATGCGTGTACATATTAAGCCCGTAATAAGTCAACAAGCACTGCTACTCAGAAGAAGAAATCTTTCAATACGATCAGTTGAAAACTATGTTTTTAAACTCGGATCGGACCGGCCCGTTTGACCGGTTGAACCGGGAACCGATCAGGTATCCGGTCCAAGTTATCCTTAAAAACTAGAAGTTTCAAAACCCGATCAAAGCCAGTCAAAATTCGGGTTTAACCGAGTGAACCGGTTGACCGGGTTTTGATTATTTGACCAGTTTTTTTTTTTTTTACCTTTAACCCATCATATCATTTCAAACTCACTTTTTAAGTTTTAGTAAATATGGTTTCACCTCTTATTATTTTAATAAAGTGTAAAATTAA
Source organism: Gardenia jasminoides (assembly GCA_013103745.1). Taxonomy (NCBI): domain Eukaryota; kingdom Viridiplantae; phylum Streptophyta; class Magnoliopsida; order Gentianales; family Rubiaceae; genus Gardenia; species Gardenia jasminoides. Next base: position 23,094,347 of record CM023100.1, on the reverse strand, counting down.
TCCAATACATTTTTTAAGTTACATTTCTACCTATATATATATATATTTTATATTCCTTAAGTCAATTTTGTGATTGAATATAAAATTCTCAAATTTGTATATAAAGTCGTAAATCATCAATTTGAGAAAATTTTTATATATATAAAGTTGAAAACTACCAATTTGAGGGAATTTTTATATACTATTTTTTAAGGAAATTTTTTTATATACTATTTTGATTATATTTATCAATATATATTTATGACATATTTATGACGTCATCCGATTCGACCCCTAGTACGACCCATCGACCCCTGACCCCTGATCTCAGCCGGTTCGCTTTCCGGTCCGAGTTTAAAAACATAGGTTGAAAATATGGACATCAGAGAGCTCCTGATGTTGGTTACTACAGTTACCTTTTATTCTCTCATATTTTTGTCTTCCATTCTAGTTTTTCTTTTTGCCCAAAGCAAAAAGCGGCTACCACCAGGGCCATTTGCATGGCCGATCATAGGCAACCTTCTCAACCTTGAATGGAAGAAAGCCCATCTTGCCCTCGCCAACCTAGCACAATTTCATGGGCCTCTGAATGTCTCTGAGATTCGGTGCAAGACTGGTGATAGTTGCATCATCACCAGAAGCTGCTAGAGAAATATTCAAGACTAATGATCAGGATCTATCAGGAAGGTATGCTCCGCAACTAGGCAATATAGTGCCACAAGTTTACACTTCAATAATGGCAGTGATGACAGAATGCAATGAGAGGTGGAGGTTTCTACGCAGCACTGCCCACACTGGTCTTTTCTCAGTTAAGGCACTCGAATCCTATTCACAAATCAGGATAAAAAAGGCCAGGGAGATGCTAGACTTCTTGGGTTCAAAAGATGGTGAAGTGGTAAGGATTGCAGACATTTTATTTGCAACTACTGCTAACACTTTCACTAATGCCATGGTGTCCCAAGACATTGTCGAATCTTGGAACAATATTGGAGAAGTGAAAAGGACTACAAGGAAAATGCTTGAGCTTGTCATTCCAAGCTTAGCCGACCTTTATCCTGCAATTGGTGGTTTAGATTTTTGGATTAAGCGAAAAGCAGTTGAGGCTAATGAAATACACAAAGCAGTATGGGGTGATATTGTAAGCAAGAGAAGAAAAGGGAGGCAGGACTCCAACAGGGACTTTTTAGACGTCCTGATAGAATGTTCCTTTGATGATTATCAAATTTACAATTTCCTGACGGTGTGTAACATCCATTTTCTTGCTCTTATACCTTGATAATACGATTTCTCGTTGCTTTTTCACATTCACACTGGTCTTGGATTAGCGGAAAGTTTTACTAAGATAAAGATAAATAGGGAGCTGGAGTGCACAAGAATCACTGTCAGAATTTTCATGCAACTGCACATTAGTTGTATTTTCTACATAATTTGGTATATAATCATATACCTTTGCTATACTCACCAATTTTACCATGTATATTAACTCAATATATGAATATGATTGTGTACGGAAGTGTAGACCAAAACGTAACCATGTATATTAACTCAATATATGAATATGATAGTGTACGTAAGTGTACACCAAAACGTACAAGAAATACAATCACTAAGCACGACCGTGCCAATCCTAATTTTACTTGCCCCAGATCGAATTTTGTAGAAACAACGTGTGGTAAACTAGTATATTTTTAAAAGGGATAATATCAGAAACCTCCCCTGAGGTATCTCTTAGTATCACTTGGTACCCTTGAGATTTTAAAAATGTCATTTACCTTCCCTAGCAAATGCAAAAAGACTATATTAACCTTCATTTGATACAAAATTCACATATCAAATAATTGGAGTTCAAAAATTTTTTAAAAAGGAAACAAAAGTCAGTTTCTTCACTTTCTCCTTTCTCTAACATTCTCTCTTACTTATTTTTATTGCATGGCCATGCAATTTTTTATTAGTAAGTTATAATAAATGAATTTTGTTTATCTTTTACTTTTTGTGATTATGATAGAGTAGGATATGATTTCTTTGTTTATTTTGAGTTAATTTTTTATAATTATCAGTACAATTTTAAGGGTTGGTTATGGGTTGAGAAGAAATTTGGAAAAATATATAAAGTTCATAATAATTTAATGTTGAGCATATAGAATTAAATCAGTGCAAGTGTATTAATTTGTAAATATTTTTTTATTTTTAAGTTTCTATTTTTATAAATTATAGTGTTGTGATGTGGTAGTACTATTGTAGATTGTTCTTTAGGCGATGGCTTTCTTGGAGTAAATAAAGTGGTTTAGGAATATTTTTATTTAACAAGCAAAAGGGTAGTTTAAGGTTTTAAAATTTTTGTTACACAAATAATAAAAGTAAGGGAGATATGTGATTTTTTAAAATTTTAAGGGTGTCAGGTGATATTAAGAGAAAGTTTAAGACAGGTTTATGATATTATCCTTTTTCAAAACAATAACGTACAGCCAGACCATGATTGAATAGACAAATAATAGTATTATATTATACCTCAACTCACAACTGGAACACTAAAGACCGAGGTCTCTTGGACTTTAATCTTAACCTTGTCTTCACCAATAAACCTAGTGGTTTACTAGTAGTTTTTGAGTAGAATAGAAATGTCAAGAGATTTTTTTTTCTTTGTTTTGAGGGTAAGTACTCATGATTGAACAAAAGACGTTTAGGGGCGGAGTTAAGACCTCACAATAAGTGAGGTCAAATTTTAGTACAGTAGAACTTATTTTTTTAAAAAAATACTAGCATTACATACAAAATTATAATTATATCCTTTGATCACTCATTTTGTTAAAAAGTTACAAAATCAATTCATTATCAATTTTGTTAAATACATTTTTTCCAATGTAAGTAAATGAAGCTCTTGATTTTTTAAAAATAATATGTGAACTACTATCAATTTGATCTTCTACGGGTTTAAATTTATCTTTAGTGTGTTATATGTAACTTAATTTTGCATTACAAATAAAAAATTTAGCATCCATTTGAAAATTTTTTATTTTTTCAAAACTTTGAAGTTGGAAAAATTGATTTTCCCACTCTACTAAAAAAAAATGATCCCTTGTTTTTGAAAACTATAGAAGAATTTATTCTTGAAGGGACTTCCATAAATATCTTGAAATAAATTCAAAATTCTTGTAATGGTAAGAATTACAAATTTTCAATTATTTGGGGTCAATGTATGTAGAAAAGAGAATTGGATAAAATTTAGTAGGATCAAATATGATACAATTTTAAAATTTTCTAAATCTTCTAAACCTAAAAACTAATTTTTCAAAATTAAGTGGGGTCAATTGACCCCACTTAATTGCATGTGGCTCCGCCACTGGGTAAACGAGAAGAACTCATGATTGATCTTGCTAACTTTCATACACTGCAGGAGCTGTTTGCCAGTTCTGAATTCTGATACTGTTAGCACGGTGGTCGAATGGGCAATGATAGAATTGACAAGAAATCAAGAAGCCTTTTCCAAACTTCGTGATGAAGTCAGGACAAAAGACATTGAAGGAACAGCTATAAGTGAGAAACGCCTAAGGAAGCTACCATATTTACAAGCCCGTATAAAAGAAACACTTCGATTGCATCCTCCGGGCCCATTTCTTGTGCCTCGTTGTGCATTACAAACTTGCCAGATCATGAACTACCGAATTCCAAAGAATAGCTTGCTGATTGTAAATGCTTGCGCTTTAGGGCGAGATGAAAAGACTTGGGAAGATGCTCAAAGCTTCAAACCCGAACGTTTCCTTGGCCGAAATGTTGATGTAAACGGAACCCACTATGGACTTCTGCCTTTTGGTAGAGGCAGAAGGATGTGCCCTGGGCATCCTTTGGCCCTGATGGAGATTCAGTTGCTTCTTGGATCATTGGTCTGTGCATTTGATTGGTTTCTTCCCCCAGGAATGGACCCAGCAAATCTTGATATGAGTGAAAAATTCATTGGCCTCACATTGCGAAGAGAACAGCCTCTGCTTTTGATTCCAAAAATGAAAATGAAAACATCAAAATTGGGCTGAAGCACTGGGAACCAAAAGGTTTTAGTTTCAGCTTCCGTTGAACTAATATGGGTGAACAGTTCAATTTATGCTGAGAGATCAAAGAGAAAAAATAAAAAATATCTGTGGTTCAAGTAAGTGGGAACAGGGGCAAGCATAATTGTGATGCACGCATTGTCGTGTACAGTTGTTGAATATGTTACTTGTTTTTGTTGAATGTTACACATGTTTCAATGTATCCCTATTAATTCTATATATGTCATAGGAGTATGCAATTGTCTTATGTCTGGTTACGTAAAGTTGTTGTCTATGTTATATGCTTTGGTTCATAGTTATTCCGTTGTACATGTAATGTTTTCCTTTTTTTTTTGTTTTTTAATTGACAATCCTTGTACACAGGGTTGATATGTTAGCCTAGATTTTATTAATTATAAAATAAGTTATATGGAGCAGCTTGTTGACCAAATCTCCAGTACAAGATGCAAAACATAAATGAGGAGTAGTACTATCTTACAATCTATGCCTAATATAAGGAAAATGAATCCTATCCAGATGTGTTGGCACAAAAAAAGTGCATACGTATAGTGGAAGCAATTTTTAATACATATAAAAATATGTGTAAAGAGAATAAACTCACAAACAAATACTCAATAATTTCATTAATTCAATAAAAACAATTTCTAAGTTGTAGCATTTTGCTTACGATAACTCACAAATAATAACTTGGAAGTTTTCCCTCAAACCACTCACCAAGACTCAACTCAACTTTTCAAATAGTAATGTACTAAACTACTAATATTTATAGATTGAAAAACCTCCTAAACAAATACAATAATAAACCAAAACTTACTTGGAATTGATTTGAAATTTCCTAATCTAATATGGAAACTAAACAAACAAGACACCAAAACAAGAAATTAAAATAATTAGGAAACTAACTATTAAACCAGCCTAGTTTAATTTTCTTCATTACCTCCCTTAAACTAAGTTCGTCATTGTGGTTACCTCCAATGATATCTCGAGCTTCCATCTTCATAGAAAATTGAGTAGCCGTATAAATGATGTGGAGCACCAACTTGTAATTGATCTTTAATTTCATCTTCACACATGGTAATGGACGAAACTTATACTTCTCAAACAAATTTTTCACTTGATCACTCTTGTCAAAAAATTCAAACATGTTCACCCATTCTTCATTGCACAATCCATAATTTAATTCATCCGCATCATCAAAAAAATCTCCTACTGCCGAAAAATCATAATTTACACCACCATGTTTTTCCTTCACATTTTCCACACTAACAATTGTATCAACACTAGCACTGTCACAATTTCCAACCAAATCGTCCACTCCATAATTGATCTCAATCAATTCCACCACTTGATTTTTTCTTACAAAAAATTTACCAGCCTCAACAAAATCAATAATTTCTACATTGCCACAATCTTCAATCACACCTTTAATTTCACTTTCTTTGTCATCCATTTGCAAAATTTCCTTTCGAACATCAATTTCTACATCTTCATGGTCACTCACAATTTCTTCAATTTCTTCTTTCTTTAGGTCATCAAAAAATTCTATTTCTTTTTCTCCTTCATAGATTTCTTCTTCATTAACAAAATCATCATCACAAATTGCACCAAATAGTGTATGCAACCCAAAATCATTAACTAATTCAAAATTGTTATAAAATTTTTCATCATTTACATACCTTTTTTTTGTCAAAATCTACTTTCCAGAAACTACCAAATTTTAGAACATAGCAATAATGAGAATCCATATCTACCATGATGTCAAAAATATCTTGCCAAAATATATGAGACACATGAAAATGATGAATAACTTCTTGAAAAGCATCTCAAACATTGACTTTCTCATAACTTGACAAAAAACAACCCATCTTCTTTGTCCTTTCTTCTTTAGTCGTTCGATTTGCAGAATATGCATAAACAATCTCTCCTAAATTACATTGCCAAAGATATTTTTCCATTGGCTGTCTCCACCACATATGACCAGACCAATATTTAATATAATTTGTCAATACTACAAAATTTTCACCATTCTTCAAATCTCTAAATAATGGATCAATAGGATCAAAAACCAACATACCTGTTTGATGAAAATATTCATCTATCATCTCTCCTCTAGTTAGTTTTTTGGACTCCATGAACTGCAACCACCTTGGATCCAACAATGAACTTAATTCTATTTGATTATTCTTGTCTATTCTTGATAGCAGAACCATAATTTAATTCACAAACAAGCCCTAATTTTGTGAAGAAGCCCTAGGATCAAAATCCAAACCTCTAATACCACTTGTTGGCATAAAAAATATGCACACGCATAGCGGAAGTAATTTTTATCACATGTTAAAATATGTAGGAAGAGGAGGAGAATAAACTCACAAACAAATACTCAATAATTCTATTAACTCAACAAAAACAATTTCTATGTCATAGTCTTTCGCTTATGACAACTCACAAATAATAACTTGGAGGCTTTTTCTCAAACCACTCACCAAGACTCGATTGAACTCTTCAAATAACAATGTACTAGAATATTAATATTTATAGATTTGAGAACTTCCTAAACAAACACAATAATAAACCAAAACTTACTTGGAATTGATTTGAAATTTCCTAATCCAATATGGAAACTACACAAACAAGGCACCAAAATAAGAAACTAAAACAATTACGAAACTAACTATTAAAATAGCTTGGTTTGATTTCCTTCAAGCTGTGAAATGCTTTCAATGTGCTATGGTAGTGAGCCTAAATGGAAGTTTGATAAAGCACATCTCAAGCTGCCTATTTTAACAAGAAAATCCGCAGCTGAATTCACGTTTCTATAACAATGACCAAGTACAAAATCTATCTTTCGTAAGGGAGCCTTAATTTGCCTGATAATTGATAAGTGTTTGTTTTACCTATATTTAGTGTGTACATTGGTTCTAGTTTTATGGAGTTTTCAAGCTTAAGTTAGGTGTTTTGTAGGACTTTTTAGCAAAACAAAATTCTCCAAGTAATATGTTTTGCTAAATGGTGAGATTGAGTTGATTACTGCATAACTTGAATTTTTTTTGTAGGTTTTGAAGTTTCATGCATATTTAGGGATTGATCAAAATTCATTTTGGCCGGTTAAAGTTGAAGCAAGAAGATTTTAAGAAAATACATTGAAAGGTCAAAGTTGTGTGTGAAATAGAAAATTATTAAAGAAAAATAGGGGAAGCTGATCTGAGCTCGAATCAGCAAGAAAGAGTTCAGATCCAGAGCTCGGATTGGATTTCGTTATTAGAGGATTGATCTGAGAGGTTGATTCGTCCTTGGATCCTATAGATTAGCCCACGGATCCTGTTCATCAAGCAAAAACAAAAGGAGTAGAAATTTGGATTTGAGGAGTGCCAAGCCCGATCCGATCTCAAATTGGGGTCTTAGATCATCATTGCAGCTCTACAATTTGCAGAACAACTTCCACCCATTTCACACACATTTTTTGACCATTATTTCAAAAGGAATATCAGCTGGCTTTGCCCTAGAAAGCATGGGAAGTTGGAAAAGTAAGATCAAGAACATGATTGAACAACTTTAAAATAATTGCTTTGGTGATCGATTTCTCTATAAATAAAGACCTTCAAGACACTCTTAAAGAGCTTTTGGAGGAGGAGAAGAACACATAAAAAATATAGCTCTTTTACTTTCTTTAGTTTAGACTAGTTTAGTTTAGATTAGTAGTATAGTATAGTTTTTCCTCTCTTATTTATAGTTAGATTTCGATGAAAATTAAGGAGCAAAGATGGTGGGTTTGATCTCATGTGATAAGGGTGATATCTCTCCTATCACTTTCTCTTTTTTATTGGATTTCTTGTTTGGTTATAATACAAGTTTGATTTTTCTATCTATCATATGTTTTTAAAGTTTATACCTTGGGTTTTGGTTGAACTTTCTATGATTGTTTGTGTTAATTTCTTGGCTATTTGATGCTATTATCTTGAGCAAGTTATTAAGCACTTTTGCTCTTACAATCATGATTGACTGGCCATTAATTTTGATAATCTCAAGGTGCTGAATTTTTAATAAAAATTAGAATTTAACACTAGTTAATAGAATTACTAGACCTAGTGAATACACTAATGAGAGTAGATGTGCACTTTTATGGATTTGTTCCATGTACTTTCATAGAGGAAATGAACTTGTAACTAATTCCATAAGCACAAGAATAGATGTGGATTAGTTACAGGTATAGTTGATTCACTACAAGAGTAGATTTCACATATATAAGAAAATTATGTGATGACTAGCCGAGATAATAGTAGTGTTCATTGTTCTGAAAATTGCACTTGCATAAGTAGTAAGGGATTCCATGATCTAAAGAGCTTTTATTTACTATTTTTCTTGCACATTTTAGCCATAAAGTTGCACCTCTACTTTCGTAATAATATTTTCAAGGTTTAACACTTTCATGAACTAGTACTAAATTCCAATTCTCATTACAAATCAAACACCCTTAGATTATCACAATCAATGGCCAGTCAATTATGATTAGATAAACAAAACTGCTAAATAACTTGCTGTGAGGGCCTCAAAATTCTATTTTTATTGAAAATTAAATAAAAATATTTATATTATATTTATTCACTAAAATATTAGTAAATTTATGCTTTGAGTTATTATTTTCTAATTTAAAGAATTTTTTGTGAATTAATTGCCGGTGTTTGATTTCGGCCAGTTTTAGCGTCGATTTTTGAGCCGTGATATGAATAGTTACTCTAAGATGAAACCGAACATATGTAGAAATATCACAGAGATATATTTAAGGTACGACAATGCCAGAAGGAGAAAAACCAGTAAAAGTTAGAGTGTCGCGCATCGACGCGACAAAAAGTGAAAGTTGACCACTTTTTCCTGAATTAAGGCCAACCAAGTTTCTTGTCTCCATAAAGCTTCCATCCTTGCTCTCTTGTCTCCATTTTCAGCCGGCCAAGGGGAGCTTAGAGAGAGAGAGAGAGAGAGAAGAGAGTTTTGATCTTCATCTTCTTCAACTTCATCCTCTTCCACCTTGAAGACACCATTTGAAGAGCTTCATCTTGCTCCCTTTTGCTTCTTGTTGCAGCCGAGTGAGAGAGAGAGAAAGGGAGAGAGATCCAAGAGTGAGAGAGAGAAAGAAAGAGAGAGAGAAAGCTCATCTTGTCTTCATCTTCTTGATCTTGAAGCTTGTGGAGGAAATCTCCAAGGAACAAGCTAGTTCTTGGCTAAACTTGAAGGATCTTGAGGTTGCAAAGCTTGGAAGATCATCCTTGAGCAGAGTTACACTAGATCTTATTTGATCTTGTTAGATTTAGCTAGATCTTGAGGTATGATACCTAAATCCCTTAGTTTCAACTTTAATAGTGCTAGATCTTTTAGATCCATGGTTTATTTTGGTAGAAATGATATAGTTTGGAACATTTGAGTTGGGCTCTTGAATTTCCAACTTAGGTAGCTGACTTGAGGTGACCTTTTAGGTAGCGGACTTGAGGATCTTGATGTGGTTGTGGTTGTTATTATGAGATGAGTTCATCTTGTGGTTAGAAAGTAAGAATGTTGTTGAAAATTTTGAAGAAAAACCAAGATGGCTAGCCGAACCTTTGATAGGAAATTTTCACACTTGATTTGAAAATTTTATGATGTCTTTTAACTCAATTTTGTCCGAATAAAAATGCATTATGTTCACTTATGAGTATATGCTTGAGTGGAGTTAAATCTTGAATTTTTAATGGTGAAAAGTTGAGTTTTTACTAATTTTTGGGTGAAAGTATCATTTTGGGCAGATTTGAGTATTTGAAATGTCTTGACTATTTTCATTGTTTTCATACATTGAGATTTGGTGAAAATTGTCCTCGACATGTGTAAACCTTGATTAAAGTTTAGTGTCGAGTTTAACCTCGAATAGGTTATTTTCGAGGTGAAAGACCTCACTTGATTTCCTTGCTCTAAAAGTTGAGAAGTTGTGAGTATGGAATACATCGATGGAGTATATTGTTTAAATGATGCATTGATTTGAAAATGGAATCTTTTATGATGTTTTTCGACTCGAGTGACTACTTTTTCGCTCGAGAAAAGTTGGAGGAATTTTTGAAAAGAATTTTGATCCAACAAATGACTACGTTTATTTGAGTTTAGTTTCACTATTAGTGGAGCGAAACTTATTTCTTTCTATTACTTGTTTATAGGAAGTATGGACGAATTTGAAACCGAGCCAAATTTGGAATCCGAACCTTGCTATTTTGGTGAGTTTCCATGCATGTTTCTTGACTTGTTATGTGAACTTGAATCTCGTGAATTGATGTGAACCATGTTTTGATTACCTGTCATGACGTGTCTTGAAAATCTTGTTTTCCTGATCCTTCAAATGGGGTAGTGTGTACTTTATCGCACTCACTCCCATTTGAAAGATGATATACTTGATTTTAACGTGTCTTGAAATGACGTGCTGTGCCTTGTACCTGTTATTCTCGAGAATTCCTGAATCCCCTTGGTAAGTTATTGAATCGAGTCGTTGGGAAGGCCCAGGTCGATGAGATAAATGAACCTTGGGCTACGTGCAGTGTTGTGAGCTCTGGACTTGGCATATAGCCTTGTCCCTTTTGAAAAGCTAAACACAAATATATATAAATTTTCAGTTAGGCGGGCAGGCCCAGTTAGGGGTTCTGGTGGAGTAAGGAGGTAGTGGTTGTCTACTTGGATTTGATATGTAAAAGTTGACGGAGTGTCAACTACGTGATTTGAGCTCTAGTTCTAAGGACGAGCTCCAGCTTCGTGGACCTTGACTCCAGAGAGCCCCTGTATCCTACCCGTGTGTTGTTATTTACTTTCCTTATTTGTTTGTTTCTAAATGTGAATTTGAAGTGACATGTCATATGTTTTATATGAATTGCATGTCTTTTGAAACTCACTGGGATTTAGCTCATTCTTTTAAATTTATTTTTCTTAGTAGGGACTGAGAACCCAAGTGAAGGTGTCACTCATTAGGGTTGGTCTATACCTTTGAATCTTGCCTAAGAAACTTGATCTATATATTTGGAATTTTTGATATAAGCTTTTGGTTGTATATTAAGTATTTCAAATTTTAGTATGGGTTTGTAAGATGACTTCCTAGCTCTACTTATTGTATTTTGGATTGCAAGATTTTAGTAGTTAAGTTATGAATCGTTGTTTGGTTTGAATCTTGTTATGTTAATTTAGCCTTGATGAGTTAGTGAGCATTTGAAAGAGTGAGTCCTGGCGAGAGTTAGGCAGGCGGTCCACTGATACCTTAGGGTATGCCCTAGGGAGAAGTGGGGCTGTCATAGGTGGTATCAGAGCTTAGGTTTCAGATCTTTGTAGTGTATCCTATACTTAAAGTTTAGGATGCCGGACTATAGGACTAGATTGTGTGCTAAGTATAAGGTGACTTTATCACTTGATGATTGGTTGAGAATTAGAATTATTAAGTATTTGAGAATTTAGTAGGTTTGAAAGAAATGTAGGAGATAGCTATTATTTTTGTTTAAGTGTTAACGATGCCTAAGTTCGATTATGTTCTAATTGAGTTCGTTCTTGTAGGATGTGGATCGTAGTGGTAATGATGACGTGCCTAAACATCTTCAACCCGTGATTTGTTACCTACCCAAACTGAGGAGTGCTTATAGGGCCTATAACCCTAGGACCAGAGCTAAGAGGGATTGTGAGTGTTGGAGGACGCACGCTTACCCTGACCATGTGATCTTATCTATCTACCATGAAAGGAAGAGATTGACCAAAATTAATAGGGAGTTGCGAAAAGAAGTAGATAGGCTCACGACCGTAGAGCGAACTCAGGCTGATCGGATTCGTGAGATTGAGGAGGAGGTTCACTTGACTACCGAGTGATTGGCTAGAGTCGTGAAGGTTGCCCGAGAGTGGGCCGATGGTGTAGTGGCCGAGTGCGAGTTTATGATCGAGGGAGTCCTTGAGACTAATCGAGTTGAGAAGGATGCAATGGCTAGTGATGAGGATATGGGAGGGGATGCCGCTGTGGCCAAGGCAGATCCCCAGAATTTGGAGTCTAATCCTTCAGAGACTGCCACCTCTGAGACTTCTGCTTCTGAGGCTGGGTAGGCTAGCCAAGCTTAAAAGTTGGGGCTTTGTAGACCCCTTTTCGTGAGAGAGACCATTAGAGTGGTTCTCATCCCTATAAATGCATGTTTATTAACTGCTTTAAGTACTGTTCTTTTGTTTAGTGTATTTGCAAACTTGATGTGACTTTTTTGATATGAACATGTTTTATGATGTACTCAACACACTTCTCTCGTCTTTAATTATATATAAAGTACTTTGGTTCTCTTTAGAATTTGGTTTACTAATAGTTTATCTTATTCTATTTTCTTGTATTTATTTTAAAACTTGAGACCTCCATAAGAATCATAGACAAAGTTAGTAACCCCTCCCTAGTTAGGATTTTGATTATTAGTGATTTGATTTAAAATTGGATTCTTGCCTAGAATGTGTAGGACGCTAGCAATACTAACTGGGGTACTCGTTGAGATTGAGTGAGGTTGTAATATGACAAATTGGGAAGCAAAGCGTAAAGAGCTGGAGGTTCTTAAAAAGGAGGTGGAATTTCAAAGGAAGTTAGCCAAATATTGGGAAGAACGACGGAAACAAGAATTCCAGAGAAAATCGAGCTGCTGAGCAAGTATGTGAATGTGATGATGAAATATGAAGGGGTATTAGAAAATTTGCACAGTAAGCTTGAGAAGATGCAGGCAGTCACTCTAAGTATACCCCTTAGTAGCCAACTTGAAGGTGGCGAAGGAAGCTCCCGTGAAGCTAACAAGAAACGTAATGAGATTAGTGGGGACGCACATGCTATGCAGGATGGATGGAAGAAGAAAAGAAAAGTTACTATGTGTGACTTTTGTGGCAAAATACATACGGGGATATGTCATGTAATAACTAGTGCATGTTTTAGATGCGGCAAACTTGGACATCAAGTGAAGTATTGCCCAAACTAAGTGCTTAGGTTATGCTAAATTGCTGTAATAATTAAGGTTTGCAACTTGTGGTGATGTAATAGGATTAATTATATCTTTTGGTGTATAGTTATAACTTTTGGAAGCTATGTGTAGGGAACACTTAATGTAGTAATATGTATCCGTTACAAGACCGTTGAACTTGGTATTTGATCTTTTAGTTGGTGGTATAAAATGTTGGTTTTTGTTTGAAGTCGATGATAGCAGATTCATAGTTGGGTGTAAATACGAGGTTCATCTATACTATTTTCTTTGCTATCAACTGATTAAATTATTCGAGAAGTAGTTTGAGAGATGCATAGTGGATGGAAGGAAAGTTTGATTTTTCTTTTTAGAGTGATTATGACAAATACTTGCACCAGACACTGATGAATAATAGTAAAACTTTTCATGTATGTTGAGGTGGAGATATTATTTATATGGGATAACATTTGAGGTTTATATAGACCAGAAGAGCCTTGAGTAATTATTTTCTTAAAAGGAGTTAAGTTTGAAATAGAGACGTTGGGCAGAGTTCCTTGAAGATTATGATTGTACTATATGAAACGCTTTGATACGAACTTCGCCAACCTGTGACGAAACCTGTATAGACTACCACGGATCTAGAAGGTTAAATCTGCGTTTGACACGACGACACGGCGGAAGAATCAAGAACCCGTTGATCACGCGGTCAACGATCTCTTGATATGGTAGAGACGCCACAACCTAGCGCGTTCCTAGATTGATAAGTCTAAATCGAATACCCTAGAAAGCTCTAAGATATTCAAGAAAGCTTCAAGAAGCAAGAGAGAGAAACTCTCAGAAGTGTTTTCTTAATCTGATGAATGAATAATGAACGTACATGAGAAAATAGTATAAATACTCCCTAACAAGTAACCTAATAACTGACTACTGAGCCCAGGTTCGACTACAGACTCTCTGGGGGTGAACCTTGGGCTGGGCTAGTTAACTCTGAAAATAAAATAAAAATAAATGAAAATTATAAAATTTAACGACTGCGATCGGCGAGGTGGATCCGCGATGCGTGGCTCGCGGATTGGTCCGCGGATCTAAGAACTTGGTCTCTGATCATGAAACGCGAGGCAAGGATACGCGGAGTACTTGGTCGCGGATCGGTTCGTGACTCGAGCTTTTTGCACGTTTCTAAAAGCTGGGCTCGATCAATCTGGGCTCGTGTCTAATAACAAATTTGATGAATCTGGGCTCGTGTCATTCCCCTCCTCTTGAGAGGATTCGTCCACGAATCATAGCTTCGTTTGGACAGCAACAACACAAAGTAGAATGCTTTAAACACGAGAAAGGTAGCATGCTTCGACCCAATCTTCCCTCATGGACAAACCAAGGCATAGTCATATGGTGCTTCCTCTTTAGACCAATTCCTTCCCTGTTTTTGGCGAGTAGCAAGGTAGTCTTCTTCTTCACTTTGGCCAATTCTTTGGTGGCCGCTGATCTTTTGGTTGGTGCGTTGGGCTGAACCTTGGGGTTGACCTTTTTCTTGGCCATCTCCTGTTCATGCTCTTGTTGTAAACGCACTTGATCTTCATGCACTTGCTGAGGTGTAAGAGGGACAAGAGTCACCTTTTTGTTGTTGTGCATGAAGGAGTACTTGTTGATGAAGCCGTCATGTGTGGTTCTCTTGTCATACTGCCACGGTCTCCCCAACAAGACGTGAGATGCCTGCATAGGGACGATATCACAAAGTACCTCGTCCTCATACTTCCCTATACGGAAAGGGATCACCACTTGCCTAGTGACTTTGATGTCGCCTGTTTCATTCAACCACTGCAGGCGGTAGGGATGAGGGTGTCGCAACGTGGGTAATGATAAGTGTTCTACCATAACCGTGCTGGCCACGTTGGTGCAACTCCCGGGGTCTACAATGAGGCTGCAGACTTTGCTCTTAACATGACATCTGGTGTAGAAGATGTTCTCACGTTGAGCCTCATCATCCCTTTTGATGTGCGTCGCCAAAGCCCGACACGCCACTAGTGCCACTCCCACTTGCTCATCAGTGGCGGACACTTCCTCTTCAGAATCACCGCCTTCTTCTGTCAACTGTGGCATATCTGCAAACTCATCCTCGTCTTCAGATACAACGTTTCCATCAGGAAGGACGATCATGGTACGCTTAGTAGGACACTGAGACGCTATATAGCCATAACCTTGGCATTTGAAGCACTTGTCCTTGCTACGAGGCTTGGTTTGGTCGAACTGCGGCCTTGGAGTAGTTTTGGGTGCCTGTTTGGGTGGCTCGGACCTAGGGGTAAATTTGGAAATTTCCCCATGGGGTCGTTCCCGCTCAAAAGTATGGTTGCTTCTCCAGGGAACTGGTGCTGAGTTGTTGGCGGTACGTGTAGTACCCCTCCTCTTAAGCCTCCGCTCGATCTTGGAAGCTTTGTCCACTAGCTCGGGCATGTCCACGTACGTTTGAAGCTCGACCAGCTCAGCAATTTCAGGCCTCAACCCATTGAGGAATCTCGCCATTGTAGCCTCACGATCCTCCTGTATATCCGCTCGAAGCATTGTGATCTCCATCTCCTTAAAGTAGTCCTCCACGCCATGGGTTTCCTTGGACTAGGGTTTGGAGCCTCGGTGTAGCTCTCGGTAGTAGTGGTCGGGTACAAACCGTTTCCTCATCAAGGTTCAGAACTTCTGCCTGTACTCACTGACGCTCCATGTTGCGTTTCCTGCTGATGCGCTCTTGCTCCCACCAGACGACGGCATAGTCTGTGAATTCGAGTGTGGCCAATTTGACTTTCTGGTCCTCTGTATAATCCTGGCACTCGAACACTAACTCCATGCGTTGCTCCCATTCCAGATAGGCTTCTGGATTTGACTTACCCTGGAAGGTTGGAATCTTAATCTTGACTCCTCGGAGATTATCTACTTGACGTCCATAATCCTGCCTCGGTCGGCGGATGAAATCCTCCTCGTCACTCTGAAGGGTAAAATTGTCATTTTGGGGAGTTCTATTTTTGCCCGGGGAAGAGGTGGCACGGCCTGATTCAAGACGTTCTAGTCTTCCATTAACAGACTCGGAGAATTCCCGGAACATCTGTTGCATTTGCCCAATCAATGCCTCGTTGGACAATTTTTGATCAGATGGAGTTTTATCACTTTCACCTGCCATGACTAATTTGTACCTTACTCTCTCAAGCACTTGAAGGTTTATCTTGAAGAAATTAGATTTTCTTAGATAAACGATCAACTTACTCAATGTAGTACACACGAGTTGATAACACTCTACAATACCAAAAGAAGGTTAACGTAAATGATGAAAGAAAGGAAGAATGAAAAAGGTTAGAAAGAGAGAAAAAGAGAGTCGGCTAAGGGTGGTTGAAGTTTGTATTGGTGCGGCTAGGGTTTGTTTTGTTGTATGGGTAGGGTTGTATTTGGTTTGTAGTGGTGGCTAGGGTTTGCTAAGTGTATTAGGTTGAATTGGGTAAGGCTTTAGAAGTTGTTGTCGGATGGAGTCTTTGGGGTAAGCTTGGCCGGATAGGGCTTAGGCCTAGGGGCTTAAGATTAGGAGTGGTTTGGCTTAGGATAAGCTAAAGGTCCAAGAGACAATGTAGAAGATAGGGAAAAGATAAGATGTAAAAGATAAGATAAGAGTTTGAGATTAGGAATAAGACTAGAATTTAGGAGAGAATTTAGGGATAAATTTCTGGACTCAATCCTAACACAACAAGAAGATGATTCGCCTAGACCAAAACAAAGCAAGAAAAACCGACAACAAAAAGGAATTGGACTACTAGCAAAGATCAATTTGAGTTGGACTTGGACTAATACTACTACTAGCTTGACTTGGACTAGGATTTGACGGCTCCTGCTTGTATTTTTAAAGCCAAAACTCGGCAATAGCACAACCAGGAAAAGGACGGACAGCACAAACAAGAAGAAACAAAACGCTACAAATTTAGACCAACAAATAACGACTATGGACGAATCAAGCAAGATTGAAGGCGAAGTTGTGAACCCAACTCAGGCTCCCCCCCAACGGGTTACCCAAGATGTTCCAAAGAACGACACCAAACCAAGGATGACTGCTCGAGAATACAAGAAATTTTTCACAAGACGTAGAAAACAAATTCCCCAATACCCACGAATTGAAGATCAAGTTGGAGAAGTGGTAGACCAGAATTTCTAGGCCACCAATAGTGTAGGCTTTTCTTGTTTTCAATAAAGAAGACCCTTGTGGTTCTTGTTGTTTTTGGATTTTCAGAATTTTTTTTTATCAATAAAAGACTCGATTTTTTTTTATTGCTCGAATCTTTTCTTCTTCTTTTTTTTTTCTTTTTTTTTAAATCAATCCAACACAACCAGAACTTGAACAAGAACAGCACAAGAACATAACACAGCAATCAAATTTTTTTTTTTTTCGGATGAACAATAACCTCGACGTGAACGATGAACGCGTGAATGACGGCGCTTCTGATTACCGCGATGAACAATACTCGGGAAATTTTTTTTTTTTAACACAAACACAACTCTAACCAAAAATTCCCAAGTGATTATAGATTGAACAACACAGAGATGACTCAAGAAGGAGAAACCCTAGATGGCTAGAACAACACGAATTTTTTTTTTGAACAAAAGACAATGAAAATTGATATAACGCAAACCTTTCAACTAGCTCTGATACCAGCTGATACGAACGTCGCCAACCTGTGACGAAACCCGTATAGACTACCACGGATCTAGAAGGTTAAATCTGCGTTTGACACGACGACACGGCGGAAGAATCAAGAACCCGTTGATCACGCGGTCAACGATCTCTTGATATGGTAGAGACGCCACAACCTAGCGCGTTCCTAGATTGATAAGTCTAAATCGAATACCCTAGAAAGCTCTAAGATATT
Organism: Gardenia jasminoides; assembly: GCA_013103745.1. Classification (NCBI taxonomy): domain Eukaryota; kingdom Viridiplantae; phylum Streptophyta; class Magnoliopsida; order Gentianales; family Rubiaceae; genus Gardenia; species Gardenia jasminoides. The sequence continues at coordinate 23,076,470 of CM023100.1, read as the reverse complement.
CAAGAAAGCTTCAAGAAGCAAGAGAGAGAAACTCTCAGAAGTGTTTTCTTAATCTGATGAATGAATAATGAACGTACATGAGAAAATAGTATAAATACTCCCTAACAAGTAACCTAATAACTGACTACTGAGCCCAGGTTCGACTACAGACTCTCTGGGGGTGAACCTTGGGCTGGGCTAGTTAACTCTGAAAATAAAATAAAAATAAATGAAAATTATAAAATTTAACGACTGCGATCGGCGAGGTGGATCCGCGATGCGTGGCTCGCGGATTGGTCCGCGGATCTAAGAACTTGGTCTCTGATCATGAAACGCGAGGCAAGGATACGCGGAGTACTTGGTCGCGGATCGGTTCGTGACTCGAGCTTTTTGCACGTTTCTAAAAGCTGGGCTCGATCAATCTGGGCTCGTGTCTAATAACAAATTTGATGAATCTGGGCTCGTGTCACGCTTTATGGAAATAGATGTCGGTCGCCAATCCATAGGGATGAAGTAAGAGAGACAAAGATTTTTGGGATCCGATTACTATACCCTAGGTTGAGGAAACACATGAGAAAGTAAAGTTAAACCTAGAAGGGCTCCAAACCGCTCAAAGTAGACAGGAAGGTTACGCAGATAATCAGAGAAAAGACTTGGAATTCGAAGTGAGATAAAAGGTAGAGTGATCCCATCCGAGAACTATTGACTTTGTAAATAGCTATAAGAGTTCAATAACTGCATTGATTAAGGGAGACACATCTAAGGGATAAAATGGAGAAGTTAAAGTTTGATAAAGCGTAACGGCGAAGGTTATAGCATGAGGAATTTGAGCGCTAGATCTAAAAGTTGAATCAATTGAAGAAATTGGAATCTCGAGGGTCAAATGGAAAAATTCAGCCAAGGGGGCACTATGATACCTAGTCTTTTTTACTATACCTTGAGGATAAGATGAAGTCAAAAGCTGTACCAATGATAAGAAATGAAAATGTGACTAAATGATTTATAGGAGTAACACTTACTCGAGTTGTGTGAATCACCTTGGAAACTTGGTCTTAATTGCTAAGGAAGATGAGAATTTAAGATTCATGCACGGATTATTGGATTTGAATTATACTACCAATCAGAGAATGAATACTTTTGCTGTGCAATTATGAATGGATTGATCTATTATAAGTAACGGAAGTTCTTTTAAGATGGAATTTTATAAGAATATCGTCAATTGAAAATTAGCAAGTATATATACCAAGAGTATTATTATCGACCGATAGGGACAGCATGGATTTATAGTGATGCCATAAGACTAACCACGACGTCAGCGGCATTCATGGGGGCTAGTACACAGCATTTAAGCCTTATTCGGACTACATTGTGGTAAATTTATCAAGGATACTATGGTACATTTAAGATTCGAGGAGAGCATGAGCAACACTTGAAAATAGTGTTGCAAACCTTGAGGAAGTACTATTTGTAGGGCAAAATCCATGGAAGGTAAATTTCAGTGAGAACATAATTAGAATAAAGTGATCTTTGGGGGAATAACACGCACCTCGAGAGTCTTAGGTGATGACTTCCTTATAGGAGTTGAATTTATACCATTGTCAATGAAATGAATATTATCATGGAAATGGGAAGATATCGAAGTAGATGAGATGTTATCATATGAAGAACATCATGTACAGATTCTTGGTAAGAATGAAAAGGACTTGAGAAGCAAGAAAATTCCTCTAGCTAAGGTTTTATGGAAAAATTATGGGATCAAGGAAGCAACTGGGGGAGTTGACGAGGAGATCCGAAAGAATTATCCAAAGTGGTCTGTAAACCGAGGTACAAATTTCGAGGATGAAATATTTTTAAGTGGGGAAAGCTGTGAGGGTCTCAAAATTCTATTTTTATTAAAAATTAAATAAAAATATTTATATTATGTTTATTCACTAAAATATTAGTGAATTTATGCTTTGAGTTATTATTTCCTAATTTAGAGAATTTTTCGTGAATTAATTGCCGGTGTTTGGTTTCAGCCAGTTTTAGTGTCGATTTTTGAACCGTGACGTGAATAGTAGCTCTAAGATGAAACCGAGCAAATGTAGAGATATCACAGAGATATCTTTAAGGTAGGACAGTGCTGGAAGGAGAAGAACCAGTAAAAGCTAGAGTGTCGCGCGTTGACGCGACAAAAAGTGGAAGTTGACCACTTTTTCTTGAATTAAGGCCAACCAAGTTTCTTGTCTCCATAAAGCTTCCATCCTTGCTCTCTTGTCTCCATTTTCAGCCGGCCAAGGGAAGCTTAGAGAGAGAGAGAGATCCGAAATAGAGAGAGAGAGAGAGAGAGAGATAAAGAGAGTTTTGATCTTCATCTTCTTCAACTTCATTCTCTTGCACCTTGAAGACACCATTTGAAGAGTTTCATCTCGCTTTGTTTTGTTTCTTGTTGCAGCCGAGTGAGAGAGAGAGAAAGGGAGAGAGATCCAAGAGTGAGAGAGAGAAAGAGAGAGAGAGAGAGAGAAAACTCATCTTGTCTTCATCTTCTTGATCTTGAAGCTTGTGGAGGAAATCTCCAAGGAACAAGCTAGTTCTTGGCTAAACTTGAAGGATCTTGAGGTTGCAAAGCTTGGAAGATCATCCTTGAGCAGAGCTATACTAGATCTTATTTGATCTTGCTAGATTTAGATAGATCTTGAGGTATGATTCCCTTAGTTTCAACTTTAATAGTGCTATATCTTTTAGATCCATGGTTTATTTTGCTAGAAATGATATAGTTTGGAACATTTGAGTTGGGCTCTTGAATTCTCAACTTAGACAGCTGACTTGAGGTGACCTTTTAGGTAGTGGACTTGAGGATCTTGATATGGTTGTGGTTGTTATTATGAGATGAGTTCATCTTGTGATTAGAAAGTAAGAATGTTGTTTAAAATTTTGAAGAAAAACCAAGATGGCTGGCCGAACCTTTGCTAGGATGTTTTGACACTTGATTTGAAAATTTTATGATGTCTTTTAACTCAATTTGGTCCGAATAAAAAGCATTATGTTTACTTATGAGTATATGCTTGAGTGGAGTTAAATCTTGAATTTTTAATGGTGAAAAGTTGAGTTTTAACTAATTTTTTGGTGAAAGTATCATTTTGGGCAGATTTGAGTACTTGAAATGTCTTGACTATTTTAATTGTTTTCATACATCGAGATTTGGTGAAAATTGTTCTTGACATGTGTAAACCTTGATTAAAGTTTAGTGTTGAGTTTAAGCTCGAATAGGTGATTTTCGAGGTGAAAGACCTCACTTGATTTCCTTGCTCTAAAAGTTGAGAAGTTGCAAGTATGGAATACATCGATGGAATATATTGTTTAAATGATGTATCGATTTGAAAATGGAATCTTTTATGGTGTTTTTCGACTCGAGTGACTACTTTTTCACTCGAGAAAAGTTGGAGGAATTTTTGGAAAGAATTTTGATCCAACAAATGACTACGTTTATTTGAGTTTAGTTTCGCTATTAGTGGAGCGAAACTTATTTATTTCCATTACTTGTTTATAGGAAGTATGGACGAATTTGAAACCGAGCCAAATTTGGAATCTGAACCTTGCTATTTTCGTGAGTTTCCATGCATGTTTCTTGACTTGTTATGTGAACTTGAATCTCGTGAATTGATGTGAACCATGTTTTGATTACCTGTCATGACATGTCTTGAAAATCTTGTTTTCCTGATCCTTCAAATGGGGTAGTGTGTACTTTATTGCACTCACTCCCATTTGAAAGATGATATACTTGATTTTAACGTGTCTTGACATGACGTGCCGTGCCTTGTACCTATTATTCTCGAGAATTCTTGAATCCCCTTGGTAAGTTATTGAATCGAGTCGTTGGGAAGGCCCAGGTCGATGAGATTAACGAACCTTGGGCTACGTGCCGTGTTTTGAGCTCTGGACTTGGCATATCGCCTTGTCCCTTTTGAAAAGCTAAACACAAATATATATAAATTTTCAGTCAGGCGGGCAGGCCCGGTTGGGGGTTTTGGTGGAGTAAGGAGGTAGTGGTTGTCTACTTGGATTTGATATGTGAAAGTTGACGGAGTGTCAACTACGTGATTTGAGCTCCAGTTCTAAGGATGTGCTCCAGCTTCGTGGACCTTGACTCCAGAGAGCCCCTGTATCCTACCCGTGTGTTTTTATTCGCTTTCGTTATTTGTTTGTTTCTAAATGTGAATTTGAAGTGACATGTCATATGTTTTATGTGAATTGCATGTCTTTTGAAACTCACTGGGCTTTAGCTCATTCTTTTAAATTTGTTTTCCTTAACAGGGACTGAGAACCCAAGTGAAAGTGCCACTCAGTAGGGTTGGTCTATACCTTTGAATCTTGCCTAAGAAACTTGATCTATGTATTTGGAATTTTTTATATAAGCTTTTAGTTGTATATTAAGTACTTCAAATTTTATTATGGGTTTGTAAGATGACTTCCTAGTTGTACTTATTGTATTTGGATTGTAAGATTTTTGTAGTTAAGTTATGAATCATTGTCTGGTTTGAATCTTGTTATGTTAATTTGGCCTTGATGAGTTAGTGAGCATTTGAAAGAGTGAGTCTTGGCGAGAGTTAAGCAGGCGGTCCATTGATACCTTAGGGTACGCCCTAAGGAGAAGTGGGACTGTCACACTTGCTCAGTATAATAGCATCAAATAGCCAAGAAATCAATACAAAACAATCATAGAAAGTTCAACCAAAACCTAAGGCATAAACTTTTAGAAATACATGATAAATAGAAGATTCAAACTCATATTATAACCAAACAAGAAGTCCAATACGAAAGAGAAAGTGACAAGAGAGATATCACCCTTGTCACATGAGATCAAACCCTCCATCTTTGCCTCACAATCTTCATCCAAGTCTATCAATAAACAGGAGAGGATAAAACTAGACTATACTACCTAATCTATACTAAACTAGTCTAAACTAAAGAAAGTATAAGAATTACATTTTTTGTGGTGTTCCCCTCTCCTCTCCAAAGCTCCTTGTAATGTCGTGAAGGCCTACATTTATAGAGAATTCAATCTCACAAGCAATAATGTTAAAGTTGTTCAATCATGTCTTTTAGATTCCAAAAGGTTGCTTCTCCAACTTTCTATGCTTCTCTTGGGCAGAACCAACTGGAATCTTTCACTAAAAGTAGTAAAAAAGTTAGTGTGAAATGGTTGCAACTTGTTCTACAAATTGTAGAGTCAAAATATGGATCCGAGACCTTGATTTGAGGACCGATCTGTCTTGGCACCCCTCGGATCTAATTCTCCTGCATTTTTATTTTTGCTTGATGAGCACAATCCGAGATCTTGTCATGAGGGATCCGAGGTCAGACCATTCCTCTTGGATCAGTCCTCTAATTTCTAAAGTTTATCTGAGGCTTGAAAACAAGGGGTGCAGGCCGGATTCAAGCTCAGATCGGCCTCCCCTATTTTTTCTTTAGCATTTTTCCATTTCACAAGCAACTTCAATTCTTCAATATTTCCTTGAACTTGCTTGGACAAAATTCATTTGAAATTTTTTTCAATCAATCTGTGAACATGAACAAATCTCCAAGTCTTACAAGAACAACATTAATTTGCACATTAATACATTCAATTTTACTAAATTGCAAGAAAATGTCACTTGGAGAATTTTTACTAAAAATGACTAAAAACACCTAAATAAACCTAGAAAATACCATAAAACTAATACCAAAATAACACACTAATTATAGGTAAAATAAACTCTTATCAAATTCCCCCATACTTGAACATTGCTTGTTCTCAAGAAATATTTTTTTTCCAAAACTACACAAATCCATCGCATAAGCACATTTACTCTCCAACAATTGTCATCAAATTTGGATCATGCAAAACTTCACTTCCCTTAGAATGGATTTATCAAAGTAGCATTCAACACTCAAGTGTATGGGAAAAATTATCACGCAAACCACACATTAGAAGACCATAACCATAAGCTTACAAATATGTCACTTATCCATCATTTGAAAATGAATTAGACACAAGAATCTAAAGGTCTTTACTAGGTTGTAATGGGGCCATGGTTAAAGGGTATGGTAAAAGAAAGGTAATTTAGGTGAAAATTATGAAAGGAAATGTCTTAAAATTCAACACAAGGGTGTAAATTCAAATCATTTTTACATGAATTTCTAAGGCATGTAGATACCATACTTGAAATGAACGTAGGAAGCATATCATGACTAAACTTCAAGTCTTTTAACACAACCTTCCCCTTTTCTTATTTCTTCATCCTTTTTTTTCTTTTTAATCCTAGGGCAGAAGAACCAACAAACATTCTTGCCATACTTATAACCCTTGGATTTGTGATTTTGACAACCCATTTAAAACTAAATCATTCCTTCGATAAAAGGTCAACAAAAGGGGAATAAGAATGAAATGGTCAAATAGTAATAATTTTATGGTTAAATCCTAAAAAATGGTTATGGCTCAAATTGGTTCTCTAAGGAAGTAAGGTAGTAAAGGTTAGTTCTAAAAGAAAGTTTAAATTGGCAAGTTCCTAATTGCCCTTATCATTTTTATGCATTTAACCCAAAAATGTGGTTACAGAATGTACAACAACGCAAGTTCTAGAATAGTACATCCAAATGTGATAAAGACTCAACAAACAAAATTAGAATTATTTTAGATGAAATGCTCTTTTTGACTCGAAAGGTCACCAATTTAATCAAGTTTGAGTGAAGTCTTTGCATATTCCTTTTTCAATTAAATTGTCGAATGAATAAGTTGTCATACTTAGATCATTGCACTGAGTTTCAAAAATTTGGAACCTTAATGACCCAATTGACATCAAGTAACAAAAATTAATCATCCAATTCAAAAAAAAAAGGTTGTAGTGCAATTTTGGAAAAGTTTTTGAAAAACTTTTGGCAGAGTTTCCCCTTATAATTGGGCTAAATTCCCTATGAGCAACCCAATTTCAAACAATTCCAAAGCACCATAAACAATTCCAAGTTGATCATAATCAAATTAAGCACAGACTCAATGTAATTAAACACAAAAACTTGACGAGCGTGGGACATGCATATAAAATTAAGCTCAAATCCACATTAAAGTTTTACATTTATAAATTTCTAAATACCCCACATGCAATTTTCTATAAGAATATAGGTCGTGATTGAGTATAGGGTATTAAGGGTCGATCCCATAGGGAAAAATGGGCAATTACCGGCACTACTAAAGTTTCTCTATTATTTAGACTATCAACAAATTACCAAAAGTAAGACTATACTAGAATGTGTAAGAAAATAGCAAATTAAAGATCCTTAGGTCATGGAATGCCTCAGTACTCATGCAAATGCAACTCCTGGATCAATAAACACTACTCTCTTAGCTAGTTATGGCGTAATTTCCTAATACATGTGATACTTGTTTTTGCCAACGTACCAACCATACCTATAGCTAATCTATACCTACATTCATGGTTATGAAGATAATTAAAAACTCATTAGCTCTACGAAATTACATGAACAAGTCACTAAATCCACAAATATGCACCTCTACTTTCAGGAGTGTACTCCCTAGGTCTAACACTTCCATGAACCAGTGCTAAATTCTTATTGCAAATCTAACACCTTTAGATTATCACAATCAATGATCAGTCAATCATGATTAGAAAAGCAAAATTGCTAAATAACTTGCTTAATATAATAGCATTAAATAGTCAAGAAATCAACACAAAACAATGATAGAAAGCTCAACCAAAACCTAAGGCATAAACTTTAGAAATACATGATAAATAGAAGATCCAAACTTGTATTCTAACCAAACAAGAAATGCAATACAAAAGAGAAAGTCATAGGAGAGATATCACCCTTGTCATATAAGATCAAACCCTCCATTTTTACTTCTCAATCTTCATCCAAATCTAGCTATAAACAAGAGAAGATAAAACTAGACTATACTACCTAATATATACTAAACTAGTCTAAACTAAAGAAGGTAGAAGAACTACATTTTTTGTGGTGTTCACTTCTCCTCTCCATAAGCTCCTTATAGTGTCTTTAAAGCCTATATTTATATAGAATTCAACCCCACAAGCAATAATGTTAAAGTTGTTCAATCATGTATTTGAGATTCCAAAAGGTTGCTTCTCCAACTTTCTATACTTTTCTTGCATAGAACCAGTTAGAATCTTTCACTAAAAGTAGTCAAAAAGTTAGTATGAAATAGTTGCAACTTATTCTGCAAATTGTAGAGTTAAAATATGGATCCGAGACCTTGATCTGCGGTTGGATCGGTCTTGACACCTCTCAGACCCAATTCCCCTGCATTTTTTTTTATTGCCTGATGAGCATGATTGGAGGCCTTGTCATGATAGATCCGGGGCTAGATTGTTCCTCTCAGATTGGTCCTCTGATTTATGAAGTTTATCTGAATCTTGGAAACAAGGTGTGCAAGCCGGATCCCAACTCGGATAATTTGTCTAAAATTTTTTTCAATCAATCTGCGAATATGAACAAAGCTCCAAGTCCAGCAAGAACAACATCAATTTGCATATTAATCCATTCAATTTTACTAAATTGCAAAAAAATTGATAGGATGCAATTTTAGGTGTTTATTGTGTTAATATTTCCTAATTGCTTAGACTAAAAATTGCATTATTTGGTGCATTCTATTGAGTTTGTGTATTTGGGTTTAATTGTAGGAAATTGGTGAAAAAGGTGCCAAAGAGTTGTCTTCCAGAGACCTCCTAATGGTTAGGCGTGGGCGTGCCTAAGTCAAAGGCCGAAGCCCTGGTCGTCAGGATTCCAAGTCCGCGTGGGCAGTTTCTAAGAATTTTAGGATTCCAAATCTGAAGATGTGCTGGAACTAATTATTGTATTTTCCTATTTGGTAGTTGAATTGTATTAGGAAACTACCTTAATATTTGTATTGGGAAATTGAGAGTTTGACTTCTTTTAGGATTTTCCTATTTTGACTAGTACTTAATAGTTTTTTCCGTAACAGATGTGAATTGAGGGGAGCTTTCCTAGTTGAAGCCAACTTGGATTGCCTATTTGATTAGTAGATCAGCTCCACAGAAATTATAAAATAGGAAGGAAGTACTAGTAGTGAAGGTCTGTCACATATTTTCTTAGGCTTTAGAATCAATACTTGGGGAGACAAGACGATAGCATTGTTTCCTATCTTTTTCCTTCACTATTGTGCCGTGCAAAACAAGCTAGCGATAGCTTGTGTTTTCTCTTCTCTTGCTAATTTTACTTGGAGAATTCACGGATGGCTTTGTTAATTTTCATTGAAATCTCTTGTGGAATTAACTCTCTGATGCATGGCAAATTTCCTCGTCTAGTCAAGGATCAACTCGACGCAGTCTACAATATTTGTGAGATCTAACTGATTTACTTTTCGTTCGTTTAATTCTTTGGTATTTGTGCGTTCTTTGCTTTATGTCCTTATGATTATTTTGTTAGTTGGATGTCAAGGGTCCGATATTCATATTAACTTGATAATCTAATGCCAATTTAATTTGCTGAATCCGTAATTGTTTAGTAGATTAATATTAGTGACAACTAATGTGTATACATGTTAGGGGAACGTGTAATCTAATCTAAATGAACCCTAGTAGTGTGTTTACTAGTTAGGGTTTGGGCTTTTCTAATTCTTAGTGCAATTGAGGAATTAAATCCTACGGGCATACCTAGGGCGGTTTCTTGATTAGGGGTAGTTAATGGGCGTAACTTAACTATCTAAAATCTAAGGAAGAGTTGGTCATTTGAGAGCTTATCCGACAGCTATAACCAACCTACTAATGAATTAAATGAATTAACCTTGCATCAATGATCAGGTATATGGACTGTGCCTGAGTAGTTGGATCTTTGGCTAGAACTCATCTCTCATATATTTAATTCTCTTTTATTTTGATTTTTGGCTTTGTTATTTAATTTTTAATTATTTCCTTATTGTCTCAAAAATCCCCCCATTCTTCGTGCTTGAGAAGGAACGAATTTTCCCCCAGTCCTTGTGGAGACGACCCTATTTGCCATTATACGCAAGTTAATTAATTCTAGTATATCGGATCAAGCATACTCCTTGGAATCAGGGTGAAGCAAGTAACCCATTGCACATCCGAAATCCCTGCTCTAGTACCTGGAATTGGATTTTGGTTATTTTATTGGCAAATTAGGTTTATTAATTATTATTGCACAAGCTCGACACCTGTCAATTTTTGGCGCCGTTGCTGGGGACTGGTGCCTGAATTATTTATTTCTTTTTGAGTACATTTATTTTCTTTTATTTTATTTTCTCATATTTCACTTTTTGCTTGGTTTTGTTTTTGGATCTATTTTCTAGTTTATGCCTCGTTCTTCTCATACAGGTGATTTGATCTATATTTTCAAGATGGAGAAGACTGCACGTAAACTGAAAAAAGAAATTAGTGAATGAAAAGAGCAACAATCCTTGGTTACATCTCTAGAAGATTCTTTGAGTGATTCTTCACGTGACCCTGAGGAGGAAAAGATTATTATGGCTCAAAATAGGACATTGAGGGAGTTGGCTGCTCCTGATTTAACTCAGCACCACTTTGCATTACTTTTCCTAATTTGAATGAGAATATCCCCTTTGAGCTTAAATCTAGACTAATTCATCTTTTATCTTCTTTCCATTGCCTTTCAGGTGAAGAACCCCATAAGCACCTACAAGAGTTTGATGTAGTATGCTCAAGTATGAAGCCTCTCGGAGTAACAGAAGAGCAAATCAAGTTATGAGCTTTCCTATTCTCTCTCAAGGATTCAGCAAAAGATTGGTTATACTACTTGCCAATAGGTAGTATCACTACATGGGTACAATTGAAGAAGAAGTTCTTGGAGAAGTACTTCCCAGCCTCTCGAGCTGCTAGTTTGAGGAAAGAAATCTGTGGCATTAAATAGCAATTGGGAGAGAATTTATCTGAATATTGGGAAAGATTCAACAAACTTTGCACCAAGTGCCCACAACAACAGATAAGCGAGCAACTGCTAATTCAGTATTTTTATGAGAGTCTTTGCTTTTCTAATAGGAACCTAATTGATGCTGCAAGTGGTGGGGCACTGGTAAACAAAACTGCTGAAGAGGCATGGGTGCTTATTGAAAGAATGACAGAAAAATCACAGCAATTTGTCTTTGGGGATAACCTTCCAATTCGTCAAGTAAATGAGGTAGAGGCATCATCTATGCAGCAACAATTATCTGAACTCACCTCTTTTGTTAGACAATTGGTAGTTGGAAACATGCAACAAGCCAAAGTATGTGAGATCTGCACCATGGCTGGACGCACTACCACACATGCATCATGTTGCAAGAGGAAAATTCTGAACAAGTCAACATGGTTGGTAGCTTGCCTGCACCTAGAAGGCCATATGATCCATTCTCCAACACATACAATCCAGGTTGGAGAGATCACCCAAATTTTAGCTATGGAGAAAACCGACAGCAAACTTTTGGGCAAAATAGATAGCAAGGGTTTCAACCTCCGTACCAGCAAAAATCTCAACTCTCATCTTCTAGTGGAGGGAATTCCTTGGAAGATCTTGTAAAGAGTTTGGCCACAAGTACTGCTCAACTCCAGCAGAGTACGACCCAATTTCAGCAAGAGACAAGAGCTGGTATGCACAATTTGAAGACTCAAATAAGTCAATTGGCGACAGCCGTCAACCGCTTGGAGTGTTAAGTGAATGGGAAGTTGCCATCTCAACCAGAAGTCAACCCAAAGAATGTCAGTGCTATGACTCTGAGAAGTGGTTGAGAGGTTGAAGGACCTCCATTAGTGGCTCCCAAGGATAAAAGTGAGGAATGCATTCAGAAAGAGTTGGAGGAGGAAGGAGAAGGAAATTCTGGTTTTAAGGTAACACCTAACACTCTTGCTAAAAGTAAGCCTAACATTGCACCTTTTCCTAGCATATTGGAAAAGCCAAAGAAGCCCGACAAGGAAAAGGAAATTTTGGAGATGTTCCGGAAAGTAGAGATCAACATCCCCCTGTTGGACACAATAAAACAAGTGCCAAGATATGCTAAATTTCTAAAGGAGTTGTGCATCAATAGAAGGAAGTTAAGGGGTGATGAGAGAGTCGTGGTAGGAGAAAATGTATCTGCAGTCCTACAAAGGAAACACCCACCCAAATGTGGAGATCCAGGTATGTTCACTATCCCCTGTAAGATAGAAAACAGCAATATTAGAAATGTCATGCTAGACTTAGGGGCATCTATTAATGTAATGCCAAAATCTATATATGCTTCTCTAAGTCTAGGTCCATTGAAAGATACTGGCATTATAATTCAATTAGCTGACCGCACTAATGCTTATCCTGATGGGCTAATTGAAGATATGTCAGTACAAGTTAATGAATTGGTGTTACCGGCTGATTTTTATGTCTTGGATATGGGTGATGAACATTCTCTAAACCCTTCACCTATTTTTTTAGGTACACCCTTCTTGAGCACTGCAAGTACAAAAATTGATGTTAATAAAGGTTCATTAACTATGGAGTTTGATGGGTCAGTAGTTCATTTTAACATATTCGATGCTATGAAACACCTACATGAATCTAATGTTGTTTTCTCTGTTAGTGTGATTGATCCTTTAGTGCAGAAAATGTTTGAGTTGAACGGCAAGGATGAGTTGGAAGTGGCCCTAACTGGAAATCTTGAGTTGGAAACAACTTTAGATGTCGAGTTACATGAGAAATTGATGTATATGGTTGGGGCATTACAGTCATTGCCACCTATTCCAGTAAGGTATGGGTCTATACCTATTTCTGTGCCTGAAACTCACCAAAAGCTACTACCTTCTGTTGTGCAGGCACCTGAAGTAGAATTAAAACCTTTACCAAACCATTTAAAGTATGCATATCTGGGTGATAAGGAGACATTACCTGTGATAATATCAGCTAAATTATCACCCAGTTAAGAAGCCAAGTTGATTAGAGTACTTCAGAATCACAAAGATGCCATTGAATGGACCATTGCGGATATAAAGGGAATTACCCATCTGTATGCATGCACCAAATCAGGTTAGTAGAAGATGCTAAACCCGTCAGGCAGCCACAAAGGAGACTAAATCCAATGATGATGGAGGTGGTCAAAAGGGAGATCTTAAAGTTGCTAGATGTTGGTATCATTTTTACCATCTTTGACAACCCATGGGTAAGTCCAATCCAAGTGGTTCCTAAGAAGGCTGACGTGATTGTAGAGGCAAACCATGAAGGATAACTAGTTCCAGTCTGTAAACATACGGGTTGGCGCCAGTGCATTGATTATCGTAAGTTTAATGCGGTAACAAAAAAGGATCACTTCCCTCTTCCATTCATAGACCAAATGGCAGAAAGATTGGCTTGTTGTGCTTACTACTGTTTCTTAGATGGTTTTTCAGGATATTTCCAGATAGCAATTGCACCGGAAGATCAAGAAAAGACAACTTTTACCTGCCCTTTTGGTATCTTTGCCTATCGAAGAATGTCTTTTGGGTTATGTAATGGTCCAACTACTTTTCAAAGATGCATGGTAAGATGAGAAGTCTGAGGATTATTTGGACTCTGAAGCTTGTCCAATGCTGAAGATACTTTGAAGCTTTCATTAGCCATTAAAGTCCAAGCAAAATATTCATCAATCTTTCCTGAGAAACATAAACTGGGGATTGATGAATATTCATCCTGTCTTCCAATGTAAGATCTTCTTGAACTTGATCCAAATGCCAACCATCTTCCAAAAAGGCATCTCGTATGGCAGTTTTTGTAAAGGCAGATTATCCTTACCCTGTGCAAGAGGTCCTGAACCAAGCCAGTTGTCATACCAGAAAGAAGAACTACCGCTCCTTATGACAACTCGAATATTGTCCTCCACTAAACCACCAGCTTCTAACATTCACTTCGACGTGCGTGTGCTTGATGCTTGATGTAACTTTTTCTTTTTCTTTTTATCAAATTTAATTATTTATATAAATATACAACAAATTCTGTAATAGTATATCAATTGGACACCATTGCATTAAATTGTAATGTACTTGCCCCGTGTCCCATACTAGTATACAATGTTTCTAACACAACTTAATGGGCATTTGCAGCTTGCAGTGTTATTCAACAACTCTTTTTTTTTTTTTATCTACCCAAAAAAAATGCTTTTTTCTTTTTCGCTTTAGTCGTATAAGGGTTTATTCTGTGTCAAATTCTTAATATGAAAAAGTCAGTTGATGAAAATTGTAAACATAATTTGAGCTGCTTCAAAGTCAGCTAAATAGGCAGACATACTCAGAGTTAAGAAAGAAGAAAGAAAAGTAGGAGTGCATGCTTCGCAACAGCTTTATGATGGGTCATTGAGTAACTTATAAGATTGCTTATAAGTTTGCCCAATAACCAATCATAACCTGCAAACTAGATAATACTAATCAAAACTCGGTTCATTGAATCATTTTATCAAATACTTTGAGATGGACAAAAATCTGTGATGTGTCAATATTATTCTAAAAATGAACATAACTGATATTTTTATCCACATTCAACAAAAGGTTTACTTCCAAATTATAACGTTACAAGAAGAAAATAATCTATTTTGATTAAAATTGTTTCTAAATGCAATCTAGAATTAAATTAAGATGTTGTCCCTTTTACGTGCAGACTTTCATTGTTTTTTATAGGAGTCGAAGAATAAGCACAAGTTGGGTGTTAGACGAGTTTGAATTGCATCTCTTGAAGTTCAAAAGTTCGTGAAAATGGTAGATTTTGAAATCAAAAATTGCTCGCAAAAAGATCAAGAGGAATGAAAACTTTTTTTTTTTCTTTATAAGTGAAAGTTTTGAATTTAAGATCTTCTATTTACAATCCCCCTCCCCACCTTATCATCCAATCCAACAAGAGGAATGAAAACGTATTGCATGACAAAAGCTCAAACCGAGTCCATGGCCGAATTCCTAGGCGAATTGTGGATAGAAGCTGAACAAAGAATAGGCAAAATTTCACAAAGCAGAAGAGCACAATTTGGGCCCAGATTCTCAATCGGATTCGGGGCCGGGCTCAATTCGACCATGCATAGTGATCGATCCGGAGCCAAATTCTAGTCAGCAATTCCATCTGCAACTTGCTCAACTTGAGGGACAAATTTTCAAACCTTTTAGTTGTAGAGTGAAGGTTCTAGAGCAACCGTTTCGACCGAGGAGCTGCAAGAATAAAGCTAAGCTTGGAGGAAGAAGATACTCTTTCACTTTAAGATGTACTTCATATTTCTTAATTTAGGTTAGTATAGGTTGATTTAGATTTAGTAGTTCATACTTTCTTTTGTAAAGTTAAACAAGGATGAAATTGGAGGATAAAGAAGGTAAGAAGGGAGTTTATGTGACAAGAGTTACTTTTCATTTCCAACCTTCTATCTTTTATAATTGATTCTGCGTTTGATTACTATACAAGCTTGAATTTTATGATGTGTTTCTAAAGTTTATATCTAGACTTATGGATGAATTTTCTATGGCTTGTTTATGATATTTACTTGGTTATTTGATGCTATTACATTGAACAAGTTATTTAGCACTTTTACTTTATTAATCATGATTAACTGGTCATTAATTATGATCATCTCTGGGTGTTAAGTTAATAATGAAAATTAGGATTTACACTAGTTCAAAGAAGTGCTAAATTTAAAAAGTACACTCACGAGATTAGAGGTGCACTTTTTGTGACTTTGGTGGTTTCTTCCATGTAATCTCATAGAAGAAATGAACTTGTAATTAATTTTATAATCACAAGAATAGGTATGCCTCAGTTACAACTATAGTTGATTCATTAGAAGAGTAGGTTTTGCATACATTAGAAAATTACACCATAACTAGCCAACATAATAACATTTAATTAATCAATAATTTCGCTTGCAAGAATAGTTAGGAATTCCATGATCCTAAGAGTTTTCTATTGTTATTTTTACTAAGTTTATTTCATGTTTATAGTGTAAATTTAATTGCTCACACTTTTGATCGTTTAAATAATAAAGAAGTTTGAAAAGCACTGATAATTGACAACCCTCCTTGTGGGATCGACACATTATATCCCTTATATTGGATAAATTATTTGTATAATTGCAATCATCTTAGCCATTGTGCAATGTTGGCAAGGATTTGTTTACGGATAACTCATCTTTATGATTCAGTAAGACACATTTATCGTGAGTCTGACGTAAAGCAGCTTTGGGTGGTCATGAATATATTATTAGACATATGTATCAGAATTGCCAGGAAGGATTAGAGGTCTTCTACATTTAGACAGCATATGATTCATTTAGATCATTTGCTATACACTGAGTCTTGTAAAATTTCTTCTCATTTATTGTTGTACTGCAGCCAAATTTTATGGCCCCTCCTATTTCTTAATACTTTAATAAAATTTAGACCGGCAACCTACACCTGTATGGTTTGGCCAAAAAAAAAAAAAATGGACTCATTGACTATCCATCGTATCCAGTTGACAAGTTGTAATTTTTTCTTTTAAGAAAAATTAAAATTTTATTATGAAATTACTAAAAATCACCCTGCATGATTTGATCTACATCATTGTCCTAATGAAAAGTTAAATATGCACTAAAAACAGTAGATCTGCAATTTAACAGATATAGTAGATGTGAAAAATTGATGAACAAATCTAAAAAATACATGAAATTTCAAAGTTCTCCTCTGACAAATAAATTGCTACAACTTTCTTCTGTGCATGTTGCAATTGTAAGATTTACCAATCAACGAATTTAAGTTCCAATAATAATAATGAGATTTGTGGAAATAGACCCAAAATCCAAAAGAATTTCAGATCTGACATCAAGATCTAAAATAAATTTAGATCTAAGAACGAAAAAAAGGAAAAATACAAAAATCTACATAAAAATCTCTAAGAGAACAAAAAATTCTCACTAGGAATCTTTAGAAGAAATAGAAAACTCTCATAATTAAAATTAGGAAGATTTTCTTAGAAAAACAATACAAAATAAATAAAAATCATGGGAGGGAGATCATGATGTGGTCTCTTTCCCGAAGGCAAGGCTTCGAAAGAGGAGAAGTAAAGAGAAGTTGAAGGATTTCTCTGTGATCTTCTATTTTAATCAATTAATTGTATCTCAAATATAATCTCCACGACAAGTTGTAATTAGTTATTGAGCCATTTGTAACATAATTCATAAGTTATTCAATAACTATAGTAAAACTTGCCGACTTTATATTTTATTTAATTGAATTTTTACTTATGGAAATGACATAGGTAACCAAGGATCAAATAAGTCTTCATGCATGGATTGTCTACCCAAATATCCACTATTTTTTTTTTGTTTTTTACACGCATAGGCAGAGACATATACACATATGTCTCTGTTTTTTTCCTGAATATCCACTATTACTTCTTTTGTTTTTCCTTTCACCATGAATGTTTGTTTATTTTGCACTTTTTTCTTTTGCACGCTTATTTAAACCAATGCCTAAACTCAATTCATCAAAATTATTAGGCATCTCCTGTCTTCCGCCCCTAGCATCTATAGATCCCATCACCAGATTCCTCCCACTTTTCCTATCCTGTACCCGCCTTAAAAACCTCACAATCCAAAATCCGATGGAAAAAATCATTGAAATAAAGAAAAAAAGAAAATCGTGGACAAAAATAGCAGAAGGATGAAATGCTTTATTTATGAGTTTCTAATACTTTGTTGGTTATTCTATCTTCAACAAAACTTGCCCTTAGAAAAAAAAAAAAAAAAAAAACTCTTGTAGTCATTTTTGTTGTCCAATGGTTTCTTATGGTGGGGTGGTTTTTTCGGTTAAAGTGCTGGTGGATATAGTTTTGTGGCGGTAGATTTCTAGTAGGACTAGTTTTATTTTACAGCCTTTAACTTGTGCTGTATTTTAACTACCCAAAAATCCAATTTTGAACTCATCATTCCCTAAAATATTTGGTCCATTCACTTCGGTACTACAACTGTTAATATCACAAGTAGAAAACTTAAAGGAAGTAAGGAGCATGCGCTTAACACGCGAATGTAAAAATTGGCTATTAGTGAAAAGACTAGTTCAACTTTGCACTCTATAACTTGTAATTAATTCTTACATTGTACTTTGAACTTCATAGTGAACATACTGTAACATAAGTCCTTGGAGCTGTCCTGTTTGAATTTAATTTTTAACATCAATAAGCAAAATTAATGGAAGTATGGAGTGTGCACGTTACACGCGATTTTAGCAATTGTATATAACGGAATAAACAAACAGAGAAGGCTATTCCTCCTTTACCAACGAATTGGTATCACATATTAGGTTTTATCTCAAAAAAGAAACCCACTAATCCGACAAAGCAAAAGAAAGCCAATAATAAAATATTGAAGAATCTAGTCTTTCAATCGGAATATTTCAAGAATGAACAAGTCCAAACTTAAAGCTGCAAGAAGATTATTGAGATGTCAGATAAACCAGTTTAAGAAGTGAATTAGTCCTTGGAGAATCAACGCTACTAATTTTTCTTAGACTAATAATTATTATTGTAGCATATTTTTTTATTTTTAGAAGCAGCTTGGAGATTCCATTTTTTTCTGTGGTTTGACCCCCAACCAGACCTTAGATATAAGAAACTAGTGACCAGGTGTTAAACCCCATAGGCAAGGAGGATAATGAAATAAACAAATTATACTTGAAGAACAATAACATAATTCATTTTTGCAATTCTGTTATACAAATTAATAAAAAAAAGAATTCGAAATCTGGATATATCTAAGGAATGAGCTCAAATGGAATGAGTATGAGAATTTAGAATATGGCATGTCCGATATGAAGTTTAGGATGCAAAGTGAGAATTAGATATAATTTACAAGGCGTACAAGGTTAGGAGGGCTAGTCAACCACTGGAGCTGATCCATTCAGATTTGTTCGTAGTTGAAGTTCCTTCTTATGATGGTAGTAAGTATTTTATTACTTTCATTGATGATTTCAGTAGAAAGAGCTGGTATACTTTTAAAAAATAAATCTAATGCATGTAATGTGTTTAAAAAGTTCAAGTATTATGTGGAGAAGTAGAGTGGCTATTTTTTCAAATTTTTGACGACTGACAAAGGCACTAAATATCTTGTTTGTGATGATTATTTGGTAGAAAATGGTATAAAACATTAATTGACAATCGGATACACACCTTGGCAGAATGGTGTGGCAGAAAGGAAGAATAGGGCTGTGATGAATATGGTGAGATCTATATATGATGCACTCCAAACATATTTCTAAATCCTTTTGGGTAGAAACTGTATCTTATGCTATTTATGTGTTGAATAGGTGTCTCACTAGGTGCAATTTTGGAAAAAAACCACAGAAGGTTTGGACTGGTATGAAGGCGGATATTTCTCATTTGAAAGTATTTAGTTACTTTGCGTATGTACATGTTCCACTTCATTTAAGGAAGAAGTTGGATGATAAGGGTGAGAAGTGCATTTTTATTGGCTATAGTCATGAGACCAAGGGACACAAGTTGTTTAATCCAGATACTGGGAAAGTTATTATTAGCAACAATATGACATTTGATGAGCATGGTGCTTGGGATTGGTTTAGGAAAAATCTTGAGACATCGCCAAAACTTTCATCTATTCCTCCAGTCATACGAATATGTTCTAGTAAGCAGCTAGTGGAGGAAGTTGTGCAGTCTCATGATGTTTCCTCAACTTCCACTACACAGGTTGAGACATCCAGTTGACCACAGGGAGAGTGTCGTTCGCCAGCCCGATATGATGACTATGTTGTTGGTAAAGATGATGATTTATCTGATGAAGATATTTTGAATTTTGCTCTTTTTACAGATTGTGATCGCGTCTCATTTGAGGAAGCTGCCAAAGATGATCATGGGTTTCAAGCAATGGAAGAAGAAATTCATGCCATTGAGAAAAATAATACATGGGATTTGACTACACTCCCACCTAAAAAAAAGTCAATCTGAGTGAAGTGGGTATACAAGACCATATATAAGCCAACAGGAGAGGTGGATTGCTACAAGGCAAGATTAGTTATCAAAGGCTATAAGCAAAAAGTAGGTATTAATTATTTCAAAATTTTTACACTAGTTGCCAAATTTGATACTGTTCATATGATTGTCTCACTTAACTGCCAGTAATTGTTGGAAAATATATCAAATGGATGTGAAATCTGCCTTCTTAAATAGTTTTCTTGAAGAAGAGGTATATGTTGAGCAATCTGTAGGTTATGTTAGAAAGGGTCAAGAAGATAAAGTTTATAGACTGAAGAAGGCATTGGATGGGTTGAAACAAGCTCCTAAATGTTGGTATACCCGCATTGATACTTATTTCATTGATCATGACTATGTGAAATGCCCATATGAACATATTTTGTACATCAAATTCAATCTTGGAGGAGATGTTATTATTGTATGCTTGTATGTGGATGACTTGATATTCATAGTCAATAATCCCAAACTAATTATTGAATTCAGGGAGGCTATGATCAGTCAATTTGAGATGACATATTTGGGATTGATGTCTTATTTTCTTAGAATTGATGTTCGTTAGTTGGATGGTGGATTCATTTCACAAAGAGAGTACGCAGGTGACATTTTGAAGAAGTTTAAACTAGACATGACTAAACCAATGATAACTCCAGTTGAAGAAAAGTTGAAATTGACTAAAGATGGTACTGGTGATTTTGTTGATGCTACGTATTATAGGAGATTGGTGGGAAGTCTCAGGTACTTAACTTCTACAAGACCTAACATTACCTATGGAGTTGGTTGATTAGTAGATTCATGGAATCTCCACACCAATCCCATTTGCAAGCTGCCAAGAGAATTTTGAGATATGTTTAAGGTACGCAGTCTGATGGTATATTTTATTCATCTTCAAATGGTAGTTGTCTTGTTGGATATACTGATAGTGATTGGGCTGGTGACACAATATAAAGGAGGAGCACTTATGGCTATGCATTTCATGTGGGTTCTAGTGTATTTTCTTGGTCTTCAAAGAAACAACAAGTGGTTTCTTTATCTATAGCAGAGGCAGAATATATGGCTGCTGCAAGTAGTGCTACTCAAGTACTTTGGTTGAGGAGAATGATGAATTTTGCAACACAATCAAGATGGTCCTACCAAGATATTTTGTGATAATATGTCTACCATTGAGTTGACAAAGAATCTAGTTTTTCATGGGCACAGTAAGCACATTGATATTAAGTATCATTTTATTCATGAGTTGGTTCAAAATCAAGAGATTGTTGTTGATTATTGCAAAAGTGAAGATCAAGAAGCTAATATTTTGACAAAGCTGCTCAGGTTGGAGATGTTCATGAAGTTGAAGAAGATGTTCGGCATGATGAAGTTTGAAGATCTTGATTTAAGGGAGGCAATGTAGGAGTTAAATCAAGATTAATGTTATTTGTTAGTTTCCTAATATTGTTGGTTAGAGATTGGCCAAATCCGAGTTCGGTTTTGTTTGAGTCCAAGTCCAACTAGTCTTTTTTGATGTCGTAGTCTAATTCTTCTCCATTATGTGTTCGGATTTTGTGAGTAGGAAATTGTGTATTCTATATATACATTGCTTTCCTGATGTATTGGTGTGTGCCGAGAGAATGAATCAAAAAATTTGAGAAATAAGCTTTGAGAAGTATATAGCCTCTAAAGCCTTGTCTTCCTCTGTTTCTTGAGCCATGCCATTTTATGTTTATTCCACTGCAAAGCTAATTGTCTGTTTGTGAGATTTATTGATTTTGTGATTTTTCCTTTTGATAAATTTTCTACAATCAGCCTACCTTTCTGCTTCAAATCCAAAATGCCCGATGGAGATAGATGATTTACATCCATCCCCTCAAACAGTTTCAGTTGAAGACTCATTGAAACAGAGTGAGAGAGACACTCATAAAATCCATTGCAAAGACATAATTGAGCTTGGGGAAGGATTGCGGATAGAAAAGCAAAGCAAAAAACAACAAGCGATCTATCTATTGGCATTAGAAGCTTCAGCAATAGCGAAAAGCATATGTTAGCAATGGCTGCTTGCGATAGGCTTATGATAGACATATTTTTGAGTCTAGTTGCTTATGCATGTTTTAAATATTATTAGTCTTGTATTATTTTTTTGTCTCTTGTTTTTATATGTCTACTCACCTATTCTTCTTGACTAAATGTACTTTTAAGTTGGTTTGAAAATATGTTTTGGGACCCAAGAAGAATAGTTCAATTTGGAGGACAATGCATGAAAAATGGAATGTCCGTAATGGACCCTTACCATGTGCAAGGCTCCATGAATAAAGGTAATCAAGGGATTCTGAAGGTATATCATTTTAAGATGGCTTAAGGAGTTTAAAGGCTAAATTTGATTATATAACACTAAAAGTTCAATTGGACACCATTATGAATATGCTTGAATAAAAGAGGAATGTTAATACTTTTAATTCTTGTCATGTGATTTGTGGCTTGTGTGGAGATTATCATGAATATACATGTACGGAAGCACAAAATGTGGATTATTGTGATGAATTTGAGCATTGCAATCCTCACTTTGATCAATATGATTTTAATTGTGATAACTATTATGCTTTCGATTAGGATACTCAATGTTTATATAGTGATTTTCATATTTTTATGATAATTTCCACTCCCAATGTGTCCAACATGAAACTAAACCATCATGAAAATTAGCTATTGAAAGAGTAGCTTATGGATCTAGACAACTAAGGCAGTTAGCTATAGAAAAACAAAATAATGTGATATTTGACCGTTTTGCAATGATTAAGGATAGATTAGATGAATTACCCTGATACATTGGTAGAATACAAGCCCAATTGCATGATGTATGTACTGTTATTTCTTCTAATAATATGCAAGTTGACCCTCTTATGAATGACGGGATTGTTGTATGTAAAAGCGGATTGCTTTTTGATGAAAATAATGAATTGAATTTGTGTTTTAATAAGGAAATATCCATTTCACTCAATAATGTCTTTGAAGTGAATTGTGAATCACAAGAGGAAGGCTTGAATGATGCATATATAATCCCTCATGAGGAGTGTGTTGAAAGTGTAGATTTTAACGAGACATTATTTCCTAGGAAAGTTGTCCAAGAATTCTTTTAGTGAGTGCTCAAGTGGCGGTAATTCATGTTAATTTCTATAGCACACTTGAGAAAGGTAAGCCACTTTCATTTCTTTTATCAATTGAATGTATGGCCTTTTCTATTGAGCCATCTTTTGTTGATCCACCCCAACCTAAAATGGTGGATTATTTATTAACAAAACCTCCTTGAAAAATGAAGTCACATAGTTAAGCTAATGATTATAAAGAAGCACTTGTTGAGAGATAACACAACGATTTCTTATTTTTAATATCTTCATATTGTTTAATAAATGTCTTATGTGTGTTTTTTATAGTTTGCAACTAAAAGAGTACATGCAATTCACTATATGTGCAAAATGGCAATCATGAGGCAAAGAGGGAGTTTTTCATGTTTCTTTGATGTATTTCATGTTTTCCATGCAGTCCATGTTTTGGTTAATGAAGTATTTGATTATATGTTTTTAAGTGTTAATTATTGTATGGAATGCACTTTTTTTGAGCAAAAGTTGATTTTACACTTGAAACATGCAATTGAGTTGAAAATGGTCAGATTGTAGCCCTGAACATTGTCAGAATTGAAATGGAATAGAACTGTAGATAATGTAGTTTCCAACACCAAATCCAGCCAATGACTGGCCAAATTTGTGGCTGGATATGTAGGGCACTTTGAAAAAAAATTTTGGCAGCCACTAACCTCAATCCGAGCACTAATCTGGCCGCGGATTGGTGGCTATATTATGTCAATTTCCAATTTTTAAAACTTCTTAAGCTTATTTCCTCCTTCTTCTTCTTTAATCATTTGCACACACCCACACACTCAAATACACGCCACCCATAAATCCCCACTTTTCACCATTAAATTTTCAAAAAAATGTCATGAAATCACTTCGCATATATTTTAGAATGGATTTCATGGTTCAAAATTTTTCCAAAACACCTTGAAAATCAAATTCAAGCTTCATGAGCTTTGGGTTTCAACAACTCAAATTTCTCAATTGGAGCTTGTTTGGAGTGAAATTATTGAGGGTTTTTGCATCTTATGTATCACTTACCATTACCAAAGAATTTTGAGGTGATAATTCTTCACCTAACTTTGTCATTTGAATTTTTCCATGGTTGAATATTTTCTATTTTTGGGCAATTTGTAACGTTACTAATGATTTGCTTTCTAGTGAAATTAGGTTTAGGTGAGAGGTTGAGTTTAACTTGTGTAAATTAGGGTATAACGGTCTCCCCTTTACTTGATTTTATAAGTATTTGAAGTAATTTGCAAAGTTGTATAATGAATTGATTGCCAAGTTAAAAGGATTCGAGTTTGAAAAAGTGCATATGATGTTTTGACTTAGGAGTCATTATTTGAGTTTTGTATGTTGATTGCTTGAGAACAAAAAATGACGTATGTGAGGGTCTCAAAATTCAAATTTTATTTTAAAATACATAATAATATTTATATTGTGTTTATTCATTAAAATATGAGTGAATTTATGTTTTGAGTGATTATTTTCCAATTTAGAGAAATTTTTGAGAATTATTTGTCTGTGTTTGGTTTCGGCCAGTGTAAGCGTCTAATTTTTGTTCTGAAGTGTGAATAGTGACTTTAAGATGAAACCGAGCATATGTAGAGATATTACAGATATATATTTAGGGTTGGACAGTGTTGGAATGAGATAAACCAGTGAAAGTTAGAGTGTCGCGCGTCGACGTGACAAAAAGTGGTCATTTGACCATTTTTCCATAAATTAAGGAAGACCACACCTTTTGTCCTTAAAAAGCCTTGTTTCTTGCTTCCTTGCTTCATTCTTTTCAGCCACACTTGGGGCTTAGAGAGAGAGGGAGCAGCCGAACTTGAGAGAGAGAGAATAGAGAGATTTTGTCCAAGTCTTCTTCTTCTTCTTCTTCTTCCTCAATCTTGTGAAGCTTCAAGACTCCATTGAAGGCTTTGATCTTGTTCCTTTATTCCTTGTAGCAGCCGAGAGTGAGAGAGAGAAAAGGAGAGAGAGCTGTGAGTAAGAGAGAGATAGGAAGAGGAAGAAAGCTTCATCTTATTTCTTTCTTCTTGGTCTTGAAACTTGTGGAGGAAATCACCAAGGATCGAGCTAGATCTTGACTTAGCTCGAAGGATCTCGATGTTTCAAAGCTTGGAACATCATCCGTGGGTGGAACTACATTAGATCTTCCTTGAGTTTGCTATATCTGAAAAGATCTTGAGGTATAACCTTTAAAACTCTTAGCTTTAGCCTTATTAGTGTCAGATCTGTAGATTCTACAGTTAATTTTGCTAGAAATGCTTATGTATGGAGCATTTGAGTTGGGCTCTTGAATTTCCAACTTAGGTAGCGGACTTGAGGTGACTTTTAGGTAGCGACTTGAGGACCTGATTGTGATTGTGTTTGTCGTTTATGAGATGAGTGTATTTTATGGTTAAAAAGTAGCATTTGATGTTGAAAATTTCGAAGGAAAACAATGGGGGCTGGCCGAACCTATGTTTGGAAATTTTGACATTTGATTTCGAAATTTTATGATGTTTCTT
Organism: Gardenia jasminoides; assembly: GCA_013103745.1. Lineage (NCBI taxonomy): Eukaryota > Viridiplantae > Streptophyta > Magnoliopsida > Gentianales > Rubiaceae > Gardenia > Gardenia jasminoides. The sequence goes on along the minus strand of CM023100.1, from coordinate 23,050,912 downwards.
GAAGAGATTTTGCCTAAGTATATGTGTATTATATTCGTTTATGAGTATGTGTTTAAATAGACTTAAAATCTTGAACTTTAATGGTGAAAAGTGAAGTTTTCACTAAATTTTGGGGTAAATGTGTTATTTGGACAGATTCGAGGATTTGAAATATTTTACCTAGTTTTCTATGAATTTTTGTACATTGAGATTTGATGAATGATATTTTAAATATGTGCAAAAAACCTTGACTAAAGCTTTAGTGTTGGATTTAAACTCGAATGAGTGATTTTTGAGGTGAAATACCTCACTTTATGCCTTTGTATTAAGAAAATTAGAAGTTGCAAGAGTAGAGTACGTCGATAGAGTGGTTTGGTTAGTTATGTCTCAGTTTGAAAATGGAAACTTTTAATATGATTTTCGACTTGAATGACTACTTTTCATTCGAGCAAAGTTAGAGGAATTTTGTGAAGAATTTCAATAAAACAAATGAATAAGTTATTTGAGTTAGTTTCGCTATTTGTGAGGTGAAACTTATTTCTCCCTTTTATTTGATTATAGGAAGTGAAGAAGGCTTTGGAACCAAGCAAAATTTGAAATTCAAACCTTGATATTTTGGTGAGTTTCCATGCATGTTACTTGGTTATGTGAATTTGATTTGGAATATGATTGAATATATGATTTCATGTGAAAATTTGATTTTGATCCATCAAATGGAGTAGTGTGTACTTTATCGCACTTGCTCCTATTTGAATGGTAAATTTTGTAAAAACTGCTGTTGTGGCATTTCAAGTAAGTTTTGAACCTTTTGACTTGAGATATGATGTGAATTCTGTTTTGAGTATATGATGTGATGTGATGCGTTCTATAATTATTATTCTCGAGAATACTTAATCCCCTTAGTAAGTTATCGACTCGAGCTGTTGGGAAAACCCAGGTCGAGGAGATTTAACAACCTTGGGCTATGAGATGTGTTGTGTGCTCTGGATTTGGCAAAAGGCCTTGTCCGTATTGAAGAGCAATACACAAATATATAAATTATGTGAGGTGGGCAGACCCGTACGGGGGTTTTGGTGGAGAAAGGAGTAAGTGGTGGTCTACTTGGTTTGTATGTGAAAGTTGATAGAGTGTCAACTATGAGATTTGTGCACCAGTCCAAGAACGTGCTCCAGCTTCGAGGACCTTAGCCCCTGAGGGCTACTCGTATCCTATCCTTGTGATGTTATTTGCTTTCCTTATTTGCTTATTTCTAAATATGAATTTGAAGTGAGAATCTCATATGTGTTATGTGCTTTGCATGCCTTTTTGGAACTAACTGGGCTTTTAGCTCATTCTTTCTAATTTGTTTTCCTTAACAGGGACTGAGAGCCTAAGTGAAGGAGCCAACCATTAGACTTAGGGTTCACTTTTGTATTTGGTATAACAAACTCGAATTGTGATTTTAAGGGTTTTTGTATTATGAAATCTGAATGTATGATTACGTACTTTGTGTCATTTGGGATTGTAAGTTTAGAACAATGTATTTGTGAGTTATCATTTGGTTTGATTTGAGAGTGGTATTTTAGTTTGGTATATCAGTGATCGTTGTGTGAGTGAGTCCTGGCGAGAGTTAGGTAGGCGGCCCGCCAAACCCTTTGGTACGCCTTAGGGGGAGGTGGGGCTGTCACAGGTGGTATCAGAGTTTAGGTTTCAGATCTCTATAATGTATTCTAGGCTAAAAGTTTAGGATTCTGGCCTGTGGAAAGTAGGACTAGAGTGTTTCTGGTGCTTGATGGTTAGTAAGTGTTACTGCTTGAGAATTTCTTCTATGAATTGATTTGATCGAGAGTTTGATGTTGCTGTGATTGAGGCATAAGAGTGACTCTTAGTGTTTGATTGATTTTTGAGATTTGTCATAACCCGGATTTGTATGAGTTGGAGTGTCGAGGACAATACCCTTAAGGTGCAGAGATTGTAACGCCCCGAAAGTTAAAGGTGTTTTTGAAATGTATTCTCAAATTTATTTCTTAGTGATTGGAAAATAATTTATATATGTATATAATTCTGTATATTCTTGTTTCCGTTCAATTATTTTACGAATATTTGCAAGGGTTTAATTGACCTAGTCAAGATTATTTGAATATGTAAACTATATTTGGATGTAAAAGAAGGGCTTATTGGCAAAGTTTCAAAGACATTTTAGAGGTAAACAATGAAAGCTTGACATTTGTCCCCAAACTAATAGCTAAAAGTTTTGATTAAACTACGTAAATAGCCCAGCTTTCAAACCTTCCATCATCTTTCATTTTTCTTGTACGAAATTATGAGCGGAAAAAGGGAAAAGAAATGCCACTTGCTTGGCTTCATTTTCTAGTCCCAAAACTTGAGAGAAAAGAGACAAAATTAATTTTCCTCCATGAAGTTACAAATAACCCTTGGAAGGAAACCGTTAGTGAAGGACATTGGTTTCATTTTCATAGGAAGCTGGACTGTGGGATTAGATTGTGTGTTAATCCGAGGGTGACTTTATCATTTGATGATTGGCTGAGAATTAGAGTTATTAAGTATTTGAGAGTTTAATAGATTAGAAAGAAATGTAAGAGATAGCCATTATTTATGCTTACGTGTTAATGAGACCTAAGTTCGATTAAGTTCTAAGTGAATTGAGGAGAATGCAGTGGCAAATGATGAGGATATGGGAGGGGATGCCGCTATGGCCGAGGCAGATCCCCAGTATTTGGAGTCTGACCCATCGAAGAGTGCTTCCACGGAGACTTCCGCTTCTGAGGCTTGATAGACTAGCTAAGCATGAAGTTAGGATTATGTGTAACCTTTTGTGAGAAAAAGCCATTCGAGTGGTTCTCAGTCTTTGTAATTACATGTCTGCTAACTTTTCGAAATCCTATGCTTTTGTTTGATCGCATTTGTGAACTTGATATGACTTTTTGTATAATTTGTGCTAGGGGCATGCTCCTTTGACGTACTCCTGGCACTTCTTTGTTATGAGATGTGATTATAAAGTGTTTTTCTTACTTTTCGAAGTGATTTCTTTAATAGTGTATCTATTTTCTTGTGTTTAAATTAAATATCTACCCTCTAAAGAATTATGGAGGGTAGAAGAGGCCAAGGTTAAGGATGAGAAACTGGACCCCTCTAAGAATGGAGAACAATGTATAAAGATTAGGGACATGGTATAAAGATTTGGGGTAAATACTCTTTACTTTTGAGTACCCACATTATTGATGGTAGAACGTTGATTTTGAGGACAAAAGGAATAACTTTAAGAGAGGAATCTTGTGTTTTCTTGTTGAGTTATTAGTTTGAAATGCTCAAGATGACAAGTTAAATTAGGGTAATCTATGTACAAATCTTCATGGTTGTACTTGCTAAGGATCATGACTAGATGTTTCTTGATATGTTAATGAGAGGATCTTGTGGATTTGCTTCGAAAAGTTGGAAGAATTATGGATCAAATGATGAGAGATTATTGGTGGAAATTCTATTTTGTGATGGCCAAAACGGGGAGAGTAAATCAGCTTTGATTTTTACTTTTTCTTGATAATTTTGGGCAAGTTCTTGTTCAGTGAACTTGTCAAAACATCAACTTTCACTTGTATATTGAATGTGAACCAAAACTATGCAATTTCTGCTTTGAATCCTTGTTGGAGACTTTGTAAACTGAGTTAAAATCAGGGAGTGATTTTAGTCAACCTCTTTGATTCTCTGGCATCAATTGGCAACGACTTAGAGCTTGATTTTTATATCATTGAAAGCTCTATGAATCTTGTTTCAAATGCCATTGATGGCATTCAATTCCAACATCTCTATTTGGAGATATAGTCATTATTCCGAAACTGCTCCAGAGATCTGATTTTAATCTGACGGCTTTCTGCACTTCTGTGATTGCTGTTTTGACCACAGAAATGTATGAACTTGATTCCGAATCCTCGTAAAAAATGTGGCCCTGTGGCCCAACTTCAAACCGGCATAAAATGCCCCTCAATCTGATAAATAAAAGTTCTAGATAAACCAAAAAGGTGGCAAAGCTGTCAACTTTCCTCCTTTTCTTTTGCATTCTTTCCTTTACTATCCTTAGTTCGATTCACTTTCCTTGGTTCTAAATAACATTTTCATTCTATTGTTATACTTAGAATTTTACCTTAAAATATTTGTAGACTTTTCCTTGATTTGCATCAAAGGCCTTGTGAGATTAGAATTAAGTTCGGAGAATTAAAGTTGGTAATGTTGAACGAGATATGTGGATTTGTAAATGTATACGAGGAGATTAGTTCTTTGACTTATGTGAGACATTATGGATATATGGTTTACATGAGATAAGATGAATAAGATGAGGTCAAAAGTTATATTAACGATAAGACATAAAAATGTGACTCAATGATGTATGGGAATAATAGTTATCCGAGATGTGAGAATTACCTAGGAAGCCCGGTCTTAATTGCTAAGAAAGATGAGAATTTAAGATTCATGCACGGGGTATTGGATTTGAATTATACTGCCGATTTGAGAGTGAATACTTTTGCCATGTAATTATGAATTGATTGATTTACTATAAGTAGCGGAAGTTCTTCTAAGATGAAATAAGAATATCGCCAATTGAAGATTAGCAAGGAAATGTGTCAAAAGTATTAGTATCGACTGATATAGACATTATGAATTTATAGTGATGCCATAAGATTAACCACAGCATTTAAGCCTTAATCGGACTGTATTATGGTAAATTTATTAAGGATACTATGGTGCATTTAAGATTCGAGGGAACGTGAGCAACACTTGAAGATAGTGTCGCAAACCTTGAGGAAGTACTGTTTGTAGGTTAAAATCCATGGAAGGAAAATTTTGGTGGAAACATAATTGAAATAAGGTTATCTTTGGGTATATGTGCATCTGGAGAGTCTCGAGTGTTGATCTCATTATAAGAGTTGAATTCATGTCATTGTTGATGAAATGAGTGTTATCGTGGAAATAGGAAGATGTCGAAGTAGAGGAGATGTTATCATATGAAAAACGTCATGAGCAGATTGTTGATAAGAATGTAAAGGACTCGAGAAATAAGCAAATTCCTCTAACTAAGGTTTTATGGAGAAATCATGGGATCAAGGAAGAATCTCGAGGAGTCGAAGAAGAGATAAGAAAGAAATATCCAGAGTGGTTTGTAAAACAAGATATGAATTTCGAGGACGAAATTCTTTTAAGGCGGGAAGGATGTGAGGGCCTCAAATTTTGAATTTTATTTTAAAATGTATAATAATGTTTATATTGTGTTTATCCATTAAAATATGAGTGAATTTACGTTTTGAGTGATTATTTTCCAATTTAGAGAAATTTTTGAGAATTATTTGCCAGTGTGTGGTTTCGACCAGTGTAAGCGTCTAATTTTTGTTCTGAAGTGTGAATAGTGACTTTAAGATGAAACCGAGCATATGTAGAGATATTACAGATATATATTTAGGGTTGGACAGTGTTGGAATGAGATAAACCAGTGAGAGTTAGAGTGTCGCGCGTCGACGTGACAAAAAGTGGTCATTTGACCATTTTTCCATAAATTAAGGAAGACCACACCTTTTGTCCTAAAAAAGCCTTGTTTCTTGCTTCCTTGCTTCATTCTTTTCAGCCACACTTGGGGCTTAGAGAGAGAGGGAGCAGCCGAACTTGAGAGAGAGAGAATAGAGAGATTTTGTCCAAGTCTTCTTCTTCTTCTTCTTCTTCCTCAATCTTGTGAAGCTTCAAGACTCCATTGAAGGCTTTGATCTTGTTCCTTTATTCCTTGTAGCAGCCGAGAGTGAGAGAGAGAAAAGGAGAGAGAGCTGTGAGTAAGAGAGAGATAGGAAGAGGAAGAAAGCTTCATCTTATTTCTTTCTTCTTGGTCTTGAAACTTGTGGAGGAAATCACCAAGGATCGAGCTAGATCTTGACTTAGCTCGAAGGATCTCGATGTTTCAAAGCTTGGAACATCATCCGTGGGTGGAACTACATTAGATCTTCCTTGAGTTTGCTATATCTGAAAAGATCTTGAGGTATAACCTTTAAAACTCTTAGCTTTAGCCTTATTAGTGTCAGATCTGTAGATTCTACAGTTAATTTTGCTAGAAATGCTTATGTATGGAGCATTTGAGTTGGGCTCTTGAATTTTCAACTTAGGTAGCGGACTTGAGGTGACTTTTAGGTAGCAGACTTGAGGACCTGATTGTGATTGTGTTTGTCGTTTATGAGATGAGTGTATTTTATGGTTAAAAAGTAGCATTTGATGTTGAAAATTTCGAAGGAAAACAATGGGGGCTGGCCGAACCTATGTTTGGAAATTTTGACATTTGATTTCGAAATTTTATGATGTTTCTTGAAGAGATTTTGCCTAAGTATATGTGTATTATATTCGTTTATGAGTATGTGTTTAAATAGACTTAAAATCTTGAACTTTAATGGTGAAAAGTGAAGTTTTCACTAAATTTTGGGGTAAATGTGTTATTTGGACAGATTCGAGGATTTGAAATATTTTACCTAGTTTTCTATGAATTTTTGTACATTGAGATTTGATGAATGATATTTTAAATATGTGCAAAAAACCTTGACTAAAGCTTTAGTGTTGGATTTAAACTCGAATGAGTGATTTTTGAGGTGAAATACCTCACTTTATGCCTTTGTATTAAGAAAATTAGAAGTTGCAAGAGTAGAGTACGTCGATAGAGTGGTTTGGTTAGTTATGTCTCAGTTTGAAAATGGAAACTTTTAATATGATTTTCGACTTGAATGACTACTTTTCATTCGAGCAAAGTTAGAGGAATTTTGTGAAGAATTTCAATAAAACAAATGAATAAGTTATTTGAGTTAGTTTCGCTATTTGTGAGGTGAAACTTATTTCTCCCTCTTTTATTTGATTATAGGAAGTGTGGAAGGCTTTGGAACCAAGCAAAATTTGAAATTCAAACCTTGATATTTTGGTGAGTTTCCATGCATGTTACTTGGTTATGTGAATTTGATTTGGAATATGATTGAATATATGATTTCATGTGAAAATTTAATTTTGATCCATCAAATGGAGTAGTGTGTACTTTATCGCACTTGCTCCTATTTGAATGGTAAATTTTGTAAAAACTGCTGTTGTGGCATTTCAAGTAAGTTTTGAACCTTTTGACTTGAGATATGATGTGAATTCTGTTTTGAGTATATGATGTGATGTGATGCGTTCTATAATTATTATTCTCGAGAATACTTAATCCCCTTAGTAAGTTATCGACTCGAGCTGTTGGGAAAACCCAGGTCGAGGAGATTTAACAACCTTGGGCTATGAGATGTGTTGTGTGCTCTGGATTTGGCAAAAGGCCTTGTCCGTATTGAAGAGCAATACACAAATATATAAATTATGTGAGGTGGGCAGACCCGTACGGGGGTTTTGGTGGAGAAAGGAGTAAGTGGTGGTCTACTTGGTTTGTATGTGAAAGTTGACAGAGTGTCAACTATGAGATTTGTGCACCAGTCCAAGAACGTGCTCCAGCTTCGAGGACCTTAGCCCCTGAGGGCTACTCGTATCCTATCCTTGTGATGTTATTTGCTTTCCTTATTTGCTTATTTCTAAATATGAATTTGAAGTGAGAATCTCATATGTGTTATGTGCTTTGCATGCCTTTTGGAACTAAGCGGGCTTTTAGCTCATTCTTTCTAATTTGTTTTCCTTGGGAGAGCCTAAGTGAAGGAGCCAACCATTAGACTTAGGGTTCACTTTTGTATTTGGTATAACAAACTTCAATTGTGATTTTAAGGGTTTTGTATTATGAGAATCAATGTATGATTACGTACTTTGTGTCATTTGGGATTGTAAGTTTAGAACAATGTATTTGTGAGTTATCATTTGGTTTGATTTGAGAGTGGTATTTTAGTTTGGTATATCGCTGATCGTTGTGTGAGTGAGTCTGGCGAGAGTTAGGTACCCATAAAACCCTTTGGTACCTTAGGGGGAGGTGGGGCTGTCACAGGTGGTATCAGAGTTTAGGTTTCAGATCTCTATAATGTATTCTAGGCTAAAAGTTTAGGATTGGCACGTGGAAAGTAGGACTAGAGTGTTTCGGTGCTTGATGGTTAGTAAGTGTTACTGCTTGAGAATTTCTTCTATGAATTGATTTGATCGAGAGTTTGATGTTGCTGTGATTGAGGCATAAGAGTGACTCTTAGTGTTTGATTGATTTTGAGATTTGTCATAACCGGATTTGTATGAGTTGGAGTGTCGAGGACAATACCCTTAAGGTGAGATTGTAAAAAGTTAAAGGTGTTTTTGAAATGTATTCTCAAATTTATTTCTTAGTGATTGGAAAATAATTTATATATGTATATAATTCTGTATATTCTTGTTTCCGTTCAATTATTTTACGAATATTTGCAAGGGTTTAATTGACCTAGTCAAGATTATTTGAATATGTAAACTATATTTGGATGTAAAAGAAGGGCTTATTGGCAAAGTTTCAAAGACATTTTAGAGGTAAACAATGAAAGCTTGACATTTGTCCCCAAACTAATAGCTAAAGTTTTGATTAAACTACGTAAATAGCCCACTTTCAAACCTTCCATCATCTTTCATTTTTCTTGTGCAAATTATGAGGAAAAAGGAAAAGAAATGCCACTTGCTTGGCTTCATTTTCTAGTCCCAAACTTGAGAGAAAAGAGACAAAATTAATTTTCCTCCATGAAGTTACAAATAACCCTTGGAAGGAAACCGTTAGTGAAGGACATTGGTTTCATTTTCATAGGAAGTCTGGTGTGGGATTAGATTGTGTGTTAATCCGAGGGTGACTTTATCATTTGATGATTGGCTGAGAATTAGAGTTATTAAGTATTTGAGAGTTTAATAGATTAGAAAGAAATGTAAGAGATAGCCATTATTTATGCTTACGTGTTAATGAGACCTAAGTTCGATTAAGTTCTAAGTGAATTGAGGAGAATGCAGTGGCAAATGATGAGGATATGGGAGGGGATGCCGCTATGGCCGAGGCAGATCCCCAGTATTTGGAGTCTGACCCATCGAAGAGTGCTTCCACTGGAGACTTCAGCCGAGGCTTGATAGACTAGCTAAGCATGAAGTTAGGATTATGTGTAACCTTTTGTGAGAAAAAGCCATTCGAGTGGTTCTCAGTCTTTGTAATTACATGTCGCTAACTTTTGAAATCCTATGCTTTTGTTTGATCGCATTTGTGAACTTGATATGACTTTTGTATAATTTGTGCTAGGGCATGCTCCTTTGACGTACTCCTGGCACTTCTTTGTTATGAGATGTGATTATAAAGTGTTTTTCTTACTTTTCGAAGTGATTTCTTTAATAGTGTATCTATTTTCTTGTGTTTAAATTAAATATCTACCCTCTAAAGAATTATGGAGGGTAGAAGAGGCCAAGGTTAAGGATGAGAAACTGGACCCCTCTAAGAATGGAGAACAATGTATAAAGATTAGGGACATGGTATAAAGATTTGGGGTAAATACTCTTTACTTTTGAGTACCACATTATTGATGGTAGAACGTTGATTTTGAGGACAAAAGGAATAACTTTAAGAGAGGAATCTTGTGTTTTCTTGTTGAGTTATTAGTTTGAAATGCTCAAGATGACAAGTTAAATTAGGGTAATCTATGTACAAATCTTCATGGTTGTACTTGCTAAGGATCATGACTAGATGTTTCTTGATATGTTAATGAGAGGATCTTGTGGATTTGCTTCGAAAAGTTGGAAGAATTATGGATCAAATGATGAGAGATTATTGGTGGAAATTCTATTTTGTGATGGCCAAAACGGGGAGAGTAAATCAGCTTTGATTTTTACTTTTTCTTGATAATTTTGGGCAAGTTCTTGTTCAGTGAACTTGTCAAAACATCAACTTTCACTTGTATATTGAATGTGAACCAAAACTATGCAATTTCTGCTTTGAATCCTTGTTGGAGACTTTGTAAACTGAGTTAAAATCAGGGAGTGATTTTAGTCAACCTCTTTGATTCTCTGGCATCAATTGGCAACGACTTAGAGCTTGATTTTTATATCATTGAAAGCTCTATGAATCTTGTTTCAAATGCCATTGATGGCATTCAATTCCAACATCTCTATTTGGAGATATAGTCATTATTCCGAAACTGCTCCAGAGATCTGATTTTAATCTGACGGCTTTCTGCACTTCTGTGATTGCTGTTTTGACCACAGAAATGTATGAACTTGATTCCGAATCCTCGTAAAAAATGTGGCCCTGTGGCCCAACTTCAAACCGGCATAAAATGCCCCTCAATCTGATAAATAAAAGTTCTAGATAAACCAAAAAGGTGGCAAAGCTGTCAACTTTCCTCCTTTTCTTTTGCATTCTTTCCTTTACTATCCTTAGTTCGATTCACTTTCCTTGGTTCTAAATAACATTTTCATTCTATTGTTATACTTAGAATTTTACCTTAAAATATTTGTAGACTTTTCCTTGATTTGCATCAAAGGCCTTGTGAGATTAGAATTAAGTTCGGAGAATTAAAGTTGGTAATGTTGAACGAGATATGTGGATTTGTAAATGTATACGAGGAGATTAGTTCTTTGACTTATGTGAGACATTATGGATATATGGTTTACATGAGATAAGATGAATAAGATGAGGTCAAAAGTTATATTAACGATAAGACATAAAAATGTGACTCAATGATGTATGGGAATAATAGTTATCCGAGATGTGAGAATTACCTAGGAAGCCCGGTCTTAATTGCTAAGAAAGATGAGAATTTAAGATTCATGCACGGGGTATTGGATTTGAATTATACTGCCGATTTGAGAGTGAATACTTTTGCCATGTAATTATGAATTGATTGATTTACTATAAGTAGCGGAAGTTCTTCTAAGATGAAATAAGAATATCGCCAATTGAAGATTAGCAAGGAAATGTGTCAAAAGTATTAGTATCGACTGATATAGACATTATGAATTTATAGTGATGCCATAAGATTAACCACAGCATTTAAGCCTTAATCGGACTGTATTATGGTAAATTTATTAAGGATACTATGGTGCATTTAAGATTCGAGGGGAACGTGAGCAACACTTGAAGATAGTGTCGCAAACCTTGAGGAAGTACTGTTTGTAGGTTAAAATCCATGGAAGGAAAATTTTGGTGGAAACATAATTGAAATAAGGTTATCTTTGGGTATATGTGCATCTGGAGAGTCTCGAGTGTTGATCTCATTATAAGAGTTGAATTCATGTCATTGTTGATGAAATGAGTGTTATCGTGGAAATTGGAAGATGTCGAAGTAGAGGAGATGTTATCATATGAAAAACGTCATGAGCAGATTGTTGATAAGAATGTAAAGGATTCGAGAAATAAGCAAATTCCTCTAACTAAGGTTTTATGGAGAAATCATGGGATCAAGGAAGAATCTCGAGGAGTCGAAGAAGAGATAAGAAAGAAATATCCAGAGTGGTTTGTAAAACAAGATATGAATTTCGAGGACGAAATTCTTTTAAGGCGGGAAGGATGTGAGGGCCTCAAATTTTGAATTTTATTTTAAAATGTATAATAATGTTTATATTGTGTTTATCCATTAAAATATGAGTGAATTTACGTTTTGAGTGATTATTTTCCAATTTAGAGAAATTTTTGAGAATTATTTGCCAGTGTGTGGTTTCGACCAGTGTAAGCGTCTAATTTTTGTTCTGAAGTGTGAATAGTGACTTTAAGATGAAACCGAGCATATGTAGAGATATTACAGATATATATTTAGGGTTGGATAGTGTTGGAATGAGATAAACCAGTGAGAGTTAGAGTGTCGGGCGTCGACGTGACAAAAAAGTGGTCATTTGACCATTTTTCCATAAATTAAGGAAGACCACACCTTTTGTCCTTAAAAAGCCTTGTTTCTTGCTTCCTTGCTTCATTCTTTTCAGCCACACTTGGGGCTTAGAGAGAGAGGAGCAGCCAGAACTTGAGAGAGAGAGAATAGAGAGATTTTGTCCAAGTCTTCTTCTTCTTCTTCTTCTTCCTCAATCTTGTGAAGCTTCAAGACTCCATTGAAGGCTTTGATCTTGTTCCTTTATTCCTTGTAGCAGCCGAGTGAGAGAGAGAAAGAGAGAGCTGTGAGTAAGAGAGAGATAGGAAGAGGAAGAAAGCTTCATCTTATTTCTTTCTTCTTGGTCTTGAAACTTGTGGAGGAAATCACCAAGGATCGAGCTAGATCTTGACTTAGCTTCGAAGGATCTCGATGTTTCAAAGCTTGGAACATCATCCGTGGGTGGAACTACATTAGATCTTCCTTGAGTTTGCTATATCTGAAAAGATCTTGAGGTATAACCTTTAAAACTCTTAGCTTTAGCCTTATTAGTGTCAGATCTGTAGATTCTACAGTTAATTTTGCTAGAAATGCTTATGTATGGAGCATTTGAGTTGGGCTCTTGAATTTCCAACTTAGGTAGCGGACTTGAGGTGACTTTTAGGTAGCAGACTTGAGGACCTGATTGTGATTGTGTTTGTCGTTTATGAGATGAGTGTATTTTATGGTTAAAAAGTAGCATTTGATGTTGAAAATTTCGAAGGAAAACAATGGGGGCTGGCCGAACCTATGTTTGGAAATTTTGACATTTGATTTCGAAATTTTATGATGTTTCTTGAAGAGATTTTGCCTAAGTATATGTGTATTATATTCGTTTATGATTATGTGTTTAAATAGACTTAAAATCTTGAACTTTAATGGTGAAAAGTGAAGTTTTCACTAAATTTTGGGGTAAATGTGTTATTTGGACAGATTCGAGGATTTGAAATATTTTACCTAGTTTTCTATGAATTTTTGTACATTGAGATTTGATGAATGATATTTTAAATATGTGCAAAAAACCTTGACTAAAGCTTTAGTGTTGGATTTAAACTCGAATGAGTGATTTTTGAGGTGAAATACCTCACTTTATGCCTTTGTATTAAGAAAATTAGAAGTTGCAAGAGTAGAGTACGTCGATAGAGTGGTTTGGTTAGTTATGTCTCAGTTTGAAAATGGAAACTTTTAATATGATTTTCGACTTGAATGACTACTTTTCATTCGAGCAAAGTTAGAGGAATTTTGTGAAGAATTTCAATAAAACAAATGAATAAGTTATTTGAGTTAGTTTCGCTATTTGTGAGGTGAAACTTATTTCTCCCTTTTATTTGATTATAGGAAGTGTGGAAGGCTTTGGAACCAAGCAAAATTTGAAATTCAAACCTTGATATTTTGGTGAGTTTCCATGCATGTTACTTGGTTATGTGAATTTGATTTGGAATATGATTGAATATATGATTTCATGTGAAAATTTGATTTTGATCCATCAAATGGAGTAGTGTGTACTTTATCGCACTTGCTCCTATTTGAATGGTAAATTTTGTAAAAACTGCTGTTGTGGCATTTCAAGTAAGTTTTGAACCTTTTGACTTGAGATATGATGTGAATTCTGTTTTGAGGATATGATGTGATGTGATGCGTTCTATAATTATTATTCTCGAGAATACTTAATCCCCTTAGTAAGTTATCGACTCGAGCTGTTGGGAAAACCCAGGTCGAGGAGATTTAACAACCTTGGGCTATGAGATGTGTTGTGTGCTCTGGATTTGGCAAAAGGCCTTGTCCCTATTGAAGAGCAATACACAAATATATAAATTATGTGAGGTGGGCAGACCCGTACGGGGGTTTTGGTGGAGAAAGGAGTAAGTGGTGGTCTACTTGGTTTGTATGTGAAAGTTGTGAGTGTCAACTATGAGATTTGTGCACCAGGTCAAGAGCGTGCTCGACTTGAGGACCTTAGCCCCTGAGGGCTACTCGTATCCTATCCTTGTGATGTTATTTGCTTTCCTTATTTGCTTATTTCTAAATATGAATTTGAAGTGAGAACCTCATATGTGTTATGTGCTTTGCATGCCTTTTTGGAACTAACTGGGCTTTTAGCTCATTCTTTCTAATTTGTTTTCCTTAACAGGGACTGAGAGCCTAAGTGAAGGAGCCAACCATTAGACTTAGGGTTCACTTTTGTATTTGGTATAACAAACTCGAATTGTGATTTTAAGGGTTTTTGTATTATGAGAATCTGAATGTATGATTACGTACTTTGTGTCATTTGGGATTGTAAGTTTAGAACAATGTATTTGTGAGTTATCATTTGGTTTGATTTGAGAGTGGTATTTTAGTTTGGTATATCAGTGATCGTTGTGTGAGTGAGTCCTGGCGAGAGTTAGGTAGGCGGCCCGCCAAACCCTTTGGTACGCCTTAGGGGGAGGTGGGGCTGTCACAGGACAAGTGTGGGGGAGTTGATAAATGAGTAATTTGTTTAGTTTATGCATAATATTTATGATCATTTTACTCACTTTTATGAGGTTTAATGCAAGAAATTAGGTCATTTTATGTTACAATTTATTTTGAATGCTAATTGGAGTAAATGTTGCTTTTGCCCCTTTACTTGCACATTTTTAATGTTTTTGTAGGAGTTGAAGATGAACTTGAATTTGGACAAAAACCAATCTTGGAATATGATGATTAGACTTTAAAGTTCATTAAATTAGTGAGTTTCAAAGCTGGATCAATTCACGTGAGTAAGAAATTGAAGAAATGTGACGAACAAGCTATCTGCCCCAAATTCCTCCTTTAATCCCTTCACTACTTGGCCAGATTGGGTAACCAGATTTTGGGTAGTAGCCAACTTTGAAAAATCAAAATTTGGTGCAAAACAGGGGAGCAATCCAGCTGGCAATACGGCAGGTATGTAGCCGGATAGGGTGGCAAGGTTACGGTTAGGAATGATGACTGCAACTTGCTCAACATGGTTTCAACTCAATTATTTCACTTCTTTTGAGGGACGATTCACAGAAGATTTGCAGCTATAAAAGGGAGAATTTAGTCTCAATTTTTGATCTCATTTCATCCATAATTATATGCTTTATTTTGGAGCCAAAATTGTTGACTTATTGGAGCTAGTGTTCACACTTGAAAGGACAAGTTAAAGGCTTGAAGATTTCTCTATCAATAGAGATTGTGTCTTCTCATTTGGAGAGTTTTGGAGAGTGGAAAAAACACACCACAAAAATGTAGTTCTTCATGGATAGTTAGGCAGTGTAGAATGGTTAGTTTTATATCAAATCTTGTGTGAAACTAAGCATGGAAGAGGATTGAGAGTGAAGTTGGAAAGCTTTGGAACTCAAGTGATATGGGTGACTTCTCTCCTATCACTTTGCTTCTTGTATTTGATTCTAATATTTAGTTGTAATACAGGTTTTGATTTTATCTTTATCATGTGTGTTTAAAGTTTATGCCTTAGGTGTTGGTTGAACTTTCTATGATTGTTTGTGTTGATTTCTTGGGTAGAACTTTTGTTCTTTTAATCATGATTAATTGGCTATTGATTGTGAGCATCTTAATGTGTTAGATTTGCAATAAGGATTGGAATTTAAAACTAGTAAATGGAAGTGCTAGACAAAGGAAGTATACTCACAAGAGTAGAGGGGCACCTTTGTGATTTTTGTGATCTAATTCCATGCAATTTCATAGAACTTCATGAACTTGAATCTAATTTCATAACCAGAAGAGTAGGTATGGATTGGTTATAGGTATAGATGATTCACTACTAGAGTATATTTCATATGCGCAATGAAATTACACCATAACTAGCCGAGGTAGTAGTGTTCAATAATCCAAGAGTTGCATTTCCATGAGTAGTGATGGATACTATGACCTAAGGAACCTTTATTTGCTATTTTCTTGCATTTTAGCTTAGTTTATTTCCTTCAATTTATTGATAGTCTAAATACTAGAGGAACTTTAGTAGTACCGGTAGTTGTCCGTTCTTCCCTATGGGTTCGACCCTTAATATCTTGCACTCAATATCGAGCTTTATACTTGTAAAAAATTGCATGTGGGGTATTCAAAAATTTGTAAATGTAAAACTTGACTATGTAATTGAGTTTAATTTTGTATGCATGCCCATTCTCGTCAAGTTTTTGGCATCATTGTTGGGGAAGATTTGTGGCAATGTCACATGAAGAGTGACTTTATTAGTTTTGATATTTTAGCTGTGTTTATTGCCTATCTTGCATTTGATGTTTTGTCTAAGTTGAGTCTTGTGTATTTGTTGAGTCTAGTTGCTTGTGCATGTTTTAAGTATTGTTAGTCTTGTGTTTTTTTCTTCTTGTTTTTGTGTTTTATTTGTGTATATGCCTACTCACCTATTGTTCTTGACTAAATGTGCTTTTAATTTGGTTTAAAAATATGTTTAGAGAATCAAGAATAATGGCTCAATTTGGAGGACAATGCATGAGAAATGGAAGAGAGGCAATGGACCCTTACCATGTGCAAAGCTCTATGAATAATGGTAATCAAGGGATGTCCGAAGGTATGTCATTTGAAAATGACTTACGGAGTTTAAAAGCCAAACTTGATTATATAATACTAAAAGTTGAATTGGACACAATTATGAATATACTTAAACAAAATAGGAATGCTAATGCTTTCAATTCTAATCGTGTGATTTGTGACTTGTGTGGAGGTTATCATGCTTCTTATACAAGTATGAAAGCACAACATATGGATTATTATGATGAATTTGAGCATCGCAATCCTCATTTTAATCAATATGATCCTAATTGTGATAACTATTATGCTTGCAATTAGGATAATCAATGTGTATATAGTGATCATATTTTTATGATGATTTCCAACCCCAATATGTCCAACATGAAACTAAGCCATTATGGGAATTAGCTATTGAAAGAGTAGCTTGTGGATATAGACAACCTTGGGAGTTAGCTATTGAAAAGCTAAGTAATATGATATCCCACTATTTTGCTATGCTTGAGGGACAGATTTGGTGAATTAGCCTCACACTTTGATAGAGTACAAGCCTAATTGCATGATTTGTGTGAAGTTATTTCTTCTAATAATATGTAAATTACCCTCTTATGAATGATAGGGTTATTGCATGCGAAAGTGGATTGCTTTTTGATGAAACCGAATTTGTATTTTAATGAGAAAATGTCCATTTCGCTCAATAATGTCATCAAAATAAATTGTGAACCTTAGAAGAAAGACTTGAATGATGCATATATAACCTCTCTTGAGGAGAGTTTTTGAAAGTTTAGATTTTAAAGACATTATTTCCCAAGAAAGCTATGCAAGCGTTCCTTTGGTGAGTTCTCAAGTTGTGGCAATTCATGTTAATATCTATAGCACACGTAAGTCACATTAATTTCTCTCATCATTTGAATATATGGCTTTTTCAATTGAGCATCTTTTATTGATCTACCACGGCCTAGAACTGTGGATTATTCATTAACAAAACCTCCTTCAAAAATGAAGTTATATAGTCAAGCTAATGACTACAAGAAGTACTTTTTGAGAGGTAACGTAATGATTTCTTATTTTTAACATGTTTATATTATTTAATATGTGTCTTATGTGTGTTTTGTGGGTTGCAACCTCAACAGTTCATGCAATTCACTACAAGCCCAAAATGGCAATGAATAAGGCAAAGAGGGGGTTTTTCATGTTCCTTTGATGCATTTCATGTGTTTCATGCAGTCTATGTTTTGGTTAATGATGTAACGGCCTCGAAATTTTTGAAAAAAAAAATAATATATTTTAATTAATTTTAATTTCAAAAATTCAAAATTTTATTTATTTATATTACTTATCTTGTGATATTTGATTTTATCCTCGTTTATAATGCTTCATTTGATTTTAACTCTATTTTCCTGTTAATTACGTTTCGTAGCATTTATTAGTGGAAAAATGTCATTGGCACGTTTTTCGAGGTAAATTCGAATTGTGGGTAAATTAGTGGAGATAAGTAGGGATGATCACGGATAAGTTGGAAGTGTGATTAAATGACTGGATTTGGGACATTGAAGGTGATTAATTAGGGTTTCGAAATTTTTTTTAATTAGGGTTTGGATTAACCTCGCTAAACTTAGAATTTCAACTAATTATTTCTTCCAACCGATTTTTCCTAGCTTCTACGAAAATTTTCCCATTCTTCCTTCCCCCTCCTAGCCAAAAATTAGCCTTAATTTCAAGCACAATTAAGCCCTTAATTTTCCCTCCAAATGGCTAATTAAGGTTACTATACAAACTTTGACTTATGGGACTTTAAGACAAGACATAAGTCTTGTCTTCTTTTTGCATTAAAACTTCAAGATATTGATCAAAATTTGCTCCATTTCCTTTCTTCCCTTACCCGACCTCTTCCCCTTTTCTTCCTCTTATTCTCCATCAAACATTTCTTCCACTTTCTCCATTAAAACTCAACTAAACTTGCACTAGCTTGAGGTTTGATCAAAGAGCTTAAGGAAGAGGACATTGTGGGCTATCTCTTGCATTCCTTTCTTGAAGACTTGCTAACCTAAGAGAGGTATCATGCTTCTAATTTCCTTCTTGTCCAAGTTCTTTGAATTCTAAGCATGATAATTAGAAGTTGGGTGGTTAATGAGTTCTTGGAACCTTGAATTGGTGATGAATGTGTTGTGTGAAGTGTTGAACTTCATTATTGAGAAATTTGATGATTATGGAAATTTTGTGGGCTCTTGAAATCCCACCAAATATGTGTAAATGCTTGCTAGATGATTAAATGGTGCTATTTATATGCTTAATGTTTGAGTTGATGTTGGAAAATTTGAAGAAATGATCCCAAGGAAATTCGGCCAAGAGGGTGAGAGGTTAGGGCTTGAATTTTCTGTTTTTCCCTCGATTTTTGTGGCTGCATTTTTGGCTAGCTAAGAGGCTGAATATGATGTTTAAGTGATTAGTGTTAAGCTGCTATTTTGTCCCACAAAGAGTTCTTCAAGAGTTGATGTTATGTGGTGGATTAAGTTGCATTGTGGAAGCTGGAAATTTGGGGGAAAATGCTGTCCGAATTTTGAGGCTTTATTTTGTGATATTCTTGCCAAAATATGTGACCATTTTTGATCATCAATAGGCTTAGGAAGTTCAATACTAGCTTAGTTTCGAAAATTAGGCAAATTGGAAGTGAATTGAGGCATGAACTAGATGAACAAGTGAGGGAGAAAATTTTTCCAGATTTGAATGCATGAGTTGGACGAAATTGAGGCGCATAGAACACTGCCTTCCCGGCTGTATTTTAAGTTGAAATTTGGTGTGAATCTATTTGATATATGGAAGTGTTAGTGTGCCAAATTTGACAATTTTTCGACTTGAATTCGTCACTCAAATAACCACTTGAAAGCTGCCCTGTATTTTCGAAAACCCAGAAATGCAGAATTTCGAGTGACCCCTGTTTGCAGTGTTGTAATTTCATGCTCGGATGTCAGAATTGAGTTCTGTCAGTGGCTGTTGAAACTTCATATGTAGGGTTATATTTTGTATAAATTTCAGAGGTTAATTAATTTTCTGTAATTTTTGGCGGATTTTCAAAATGTGCTGGATAACCAGCCTGACGGATACTGTTGACTTACTGTAGCTGAATGTTCAACTGAAATCTGGGCGAATTTCGTCCATAATTTTAATTCAATGTCCTCTGAAAAGTTTTAGAGCTTTCAAAGAGGTTTCCAGCGGTACCAAATGAGTAGAATTCTGACTTGTATAACTTGAGTTATGATTTTTCAAAGATTTCAGCTCAAATTAGGAAATTATCGAACTTACTTTCTTATGAGATAAATTTGGTCGGTGAATTAGGGAAACCTATTTCCACTCTCTTTTAATTATTATAAGGCGTAAACTTGGAAACTTTGATATGGAAATGGTCGACCTCTTTCTCTTGGTTTTCGTGCCAACTTAGTGTCTTACTTGATTTTCAAATTAAGAAATCTTGAACTGGACTTGAGTCTCATTGAGACATTTTTAAAGACATTTATCGAATATTATTCAAGTGTTTTGAATGAAAATACTCCTATTTATCTCAGGTGATCGAGAAGATCTCGGAAAAACCTCAATTGATCTTGCGTGCTTTTGCCTTGGACATTTGACTTCGGTGAGTGTCAAGTGCATGACTTGTTGTATTACTTGACTTGTTTATTTGAATATAAAGCTGAGGCGAGAGTGTACTTTATCGCTCTCGTTCTCTTTACTTGACTTGCATGTACTTGACCGTTACTTGACTTGATTGGACTGTTACTTGACTTGACTGGAATTGAATGTCGATTGGAATAATCCATCGACTTAAAAAGTATTAAATGGGGGCCAAAACCTATTGGGATCCTTGGGACCCGGCCGGCAAGGGCTTGGTCGGGAAGCTTGGTGAACCTTAGGTATTGTTCTTTGAGCTTGACCTATTGGAGAGGTCTTGCTCGGTATTGCTCGAATGAAGCTTTACCTTTTAAATTTACCTGTTTGGTTTGGGCCCGAGAGGGTGAAGCTGGACGGAGGTTGTAATAAGTGGAGTTTCTACGGACTTTATCGTGTTAAGTTGACTGAGTGTCAACGTTTGGAATGGAATGGACTCAAGCTTACCAGTGGAAATTGGCTCCGAGAGCTCGTATCCTTACCTGTACTTTGTATTTTTCCCTGTATGAATTGGTCCACTTGTGCAAATTCATTGTAGATAGAGAGGCTCAAGAGGGTCTCAGAACCCAACTCGAGACTTTGTCTAACGTGAGCCCTCGGTAGTGATTCCTTGAGAATACAATCTCCTGGTGAAAATTGCAATTGTACAAGTGCATGATTGGTTTACCTGCTTTTATATCTGAATTTTTTGGCTTTCCTACTTACTTGATTACGTGCTTGCATGTTTCTCCTTGGCCTCACGAGCGTTAGCTCACCCCAGTTTGTTTTCCTTAACAGGTCTCGAAGTGGAAAACGTAGATCGAGGATTTAGTTACTTGGGTAGGATTTCCATAATTTTGTATAAGCTGAATATTAAACTTCGACGTTAAAGATTTATTGTACTTGAAATTGATGTTATAAGAGTTTTATTAGATTTTATTGAGGATTTACCTTTGTAAGTTAACTATCATTTATTGTTGGACCTCAATTAAGGTTTTAAGAGCGGATGCATGTATTATTATTTTAGAGATCTTGACGTGTGATTATTTGAAATCCATAATATGCTTGAAGGTTTGTAGTGAGTCCTGGCGAGAGCTGGGCAGACAGTCCGCTGAGACCCTTGGGTTCGCCCTTGGGAGAGGTGGGGCTGTTACAAATGAAGTGTTTGATTACATGTTTTTAAGGGTTAATTGTTGGATGGAGAGCAGTTTTTGAGCAAAAAGTTGATTTTACACTTAAATCATGCAACGAGTTGAAACTAGTTGAATTGAAGACCAAAACATTGTAAGAAATAAATAGAACTGTTGAAAATGCAATTTCCTGCACCAAATCTAGCTAGCAATCCGGCTAGTGACTAGTCAAATTTGTGGCTGGATACGTAGGGCACTTTGAAAAATATTTTCGACAACCAGTGATCTCAATTCAAGCACTAATCCGGCTGGTGGGTAGATTCTGCTGATTTGCAGTTTTTGAAACTTAAGCTTATTTCCTCATTATTCTTCTGTAATCATTTGCATATACCCACACACTCAAATACACACCACCCACAAAATCTACTTTTCACCATTAAATCTTCAAACAAGTTTCACCAAATCACTTCCCATATCCTTTAGAATGGATTTCATGGTTCAAAATCTTTCCAAAACACCTTGAAAATCAAACTCAAGCTTCACGAGCTTAGGGTTGTTCTACTCCAATGATTCTCATACTAAGTAATCTTGGGTTGGCATCTACTAAAGTCGGCACTCACGTCAAAAAGTACTTGAATTAAGAGTATGCAAAACAATTCAAGTAAGTAAAATGTTGTATAATTGGGGCTTTTCACCTAAAAGTACTGATCTTCACATCAAAAGGTATTCCCACTATTTGAGTAAGAATTATGTGAATGTATCCCTCTTAGTTTGAAAGAGGATATGGTGATTGTAGGAGAGCAATGGCCATCTCTAGACTGTATGATTTGCTTTCTTGTGAAATTTGGTTAAGGTGAGAAATTGAGTTCAACTTGTGTAAATTAGGGTGTAATGGTCTCTTCTTTACTTGATCTTATAAGTATTTGAAGTAATTTGCAAAGTTATATAATGACTTGATTGCCAAGTTAAGAGGACTGAATTTGAAAAAGTGCATATAATGTTTCGACTTGGGAGTCATTGTTTGAGTTTTGTATGTTGATTGCTTGAGGACAAGCAATGGCTCAAGTGTGGAGGAGTTGATAAGTGACTAATTTGTGTAGTTTATACACAATATTTATGATCATTTTAGTCAATTTTATGGGGTTTAATTCATGAAATTAGGTCATTTTGAGTTAGGATTCATCTTGAATGCAAATTGGAGTAAGTGTTGCTTTTGCCTCTTTACTTGCATGTTTTTGATGTTTTTGCAGGAGTCGAAGTTGAATTTGAATTTGGACAAAAATCAATCTTGGAATATGATTATAAAAGCTTAAAGTTCATAAAATTAGTGAGTTTCAAAGGTGGATTGAGTCACGTGAGCAAGAAATTGAAGAAACGTGTTGAACAAGCTATCTGCCCTAAATTCCTTCGGTAATCCCTTCAGTACCTGGCCAGATTTTGGGCAGTAACCAATTTTGGAAAATCAAAATTTGTTGCAAAAATAGGGGAGCAATCCAGCTAGGAATATAGCTAGTATGTGGCCTAATTAGGTGCTAGGATTCTGGTCAGGAACAACTGCTACAACTTGCTAAATATGGTTTCAACTTAATTATTTCACTTCTTTTGAATGACGATTCACAGAAGATTTGTAGTTATAATAGAGAGAATCTAGCCTCAATTTTTGACCTCATTTCATCCATAATTATGTGCTTTAACTTGGAGCCAAAATTGTTGACTTATTAGAGCTAATGTTCACACTTGAAGGATAGGTTAAAGCCTTGAAATTTTCTCCTATCAATAGAGCTTGTATCTTCTCATTTGGAGAGTTTTGGAGAGTAGAAGAACAATCACAAAAATGTAGTTCTTTATAGCTAGCAGTTTGGGAAGTTTAGGTAGTGTAGAATAGTTAGTTTTATATCAAATCTTGTATGAAGTCAAGCATAGAAGAGAATTGACAGTGAAGATGGAGTGCTTTGAAACTCAAGTGACATGGGTCACTTCTCTCCTATCGCTTTGCTTCTTGTGTTTGATTTTAATGTTTAGTTGTAATACAAGTTTTGATTTTATGTTTATCATGTGTCTTTAAAGTTTATGACTTAGTTTTGGTTGAACTTTCTATGACTGTTTGTGTAAATTTTATGTTGTGATTTCTTGTTTTAATCAACACATTAAGAGTCATGTCAATCGGAACTCTGTAGGCTAAGAAATATCCAAACAATCTCTAATTAGTCAAATCCTCTGTTTCAGCTTCTGGCAGCAACATTTCTTGATACTATTTCCGATTTTTGACTAAGAAAATGTGTAAATTGGATTGTGATATGTTCTTAAGAAATTTAGATATGTGTCTTAGTTTTAAAATGGCTCAAGAATCATCTCAATCCAATATTGCCAGAATATCAAAATGTGTCAAAACTACTAATTTTGAGTTGACTTCCATTTAATTGTGTTTAATAATTTGCCTTTCATGATCTCTTTAATATCACTTCAAATCATCAAAAAAAATCCAAACATCTTTTCAATTTCTCCACATGATTTAATTATCAAAACCTATAAAAATATAATAAATTTACACATTAGTCCATACTTTTACAATTTTGGATTAATAAAACACTCTTACATAAAAGATAACTATAAAGGAATCCAACTCTTCCATTTTATCTTTAAAAAAACCACCAAAAACACACATTAAAACTTAACTGCAAAAATGGATAAAACATATGCTAAACAAACTCCCCCACACTTGAACCTTTGCTTGTCTTCAACCAATAAGAACTACAAACCAAAAACAATAGTTCAAAAATATCCCTTAAGTGTATTCATGCATCTTTCAAATTAAATTCCTTAACAACGAAGCAAGCAACCATTACACAATCATTCATCTCATCACAAATACTCATCATACCAAGTAAAGATGAGAGAATTATATCAAAAATTATGACTAACTCAACTCATTTCCTCCCCACAGCTCAATCCCACTTTTAAGCAACTCATATGGTTAAGTCAAAGCACTCATCATCTTTATTTTGCTTAAAAGAGAAATATATTCATAATATACTTTATAACTTCCTCAAGTTGAGATTCTCTTTTGATGCGAAGATCGATATTAGTAGATGAAGATCTCCAGTTGCTCAACATGTCACTAACAAAAGTTGTTTTGCGTACTCTTAACTCAAGAGCGGTTTCACATGAAAGTCAACATTTTTAGATGAAGATTTCTGGTTACTAAGTTTCAAGAATCATTGGAGTAGAATTTTTATTTTTCTCTTTTTCTCTTTTCTTTTCGTGTTTTCACCTTTTTTTCATTTTCTTTTTCTAAAAAAAAATAGAAGAGTAATGCAAATATCGACCACATTCATCATTCATTTTATGAAATTCAATTAAGATAGGAAACTTGTCAATCATGCAACATTGAAGGCATAATTCTTTCCACTTTACGAGACATACATTCTTTATAGTAAAAATTCGAGTCACAAAATAGTTATTCCCAAGTCAAATGAGAAATCAAATCCTTCAAGAAACATAAAATATACTTCAAAATGAGAATTTGACCACTAATGGTCATGGAACTTGTTATTTTCATGAAAAAATTTTGAAGAATTTAGACAATCTTTGAAAAAAAATTAAACAATTTCACCACAGTTATAAACCTCCTCCACACACTTAAAATACACATTGTCTTAAATTATGAAAAAGGAAGAGTAAAAAGAAAACTACCTTGATATTGAGCTTTTAAATACTCGATTTCCTCCATAATCTCATTCTTGTGAAAATTCCTCCATTCTCTTCATAATGAAAATCATAGAATTAATAAGTTCCATAAGACAACCATTAGATACTAAAAAATTGAAAACATAAGACTACACCTATCAATAAGGATCCAAGACTTGTTTTGGCTCAAACGAGGCTTTAATTATCAAAAAATGAAATATACATTTTCTTAGAATTCACCATATATTTAACATACAAATGTATGTGTTAAACCTCATCAACAAAACATATGGAGTCTAATTACTATGATCATGCATGATATAGCATCTCACTATAATGACTATGTAAGATAGAGCTTGTGTGAGGATGTATGAAAAGGTAAAAATGCAAATTATCATGTATAATGAAAGAAATTCACCTCAAAGAAGTTATATAAGTGAAATGTGATGTGATAGTATCATGCATACATTCAAACTAGCCTTAACATGAAATTTGTACAATTGAACCTTTTAAGATCTCATAAAGATCAAAGACAACAATGCGCTAAAAGTGACTCCAAATGATGTTAATGGTGATTACACATAATGTTTAATCAAGAAGATGAATAAACAAGTGAAGTGTAAGTGCTTTAGGAATAATAGGAAGAAAAGAAAAGAAATACAGTAAAGTTCCCCTATTTTTCTATAGTTTAGCTTAAAGATATGGAGAAATGTGGACTAGTTATGTGGGCTAATCCGGTTTGTTAGTCGCATTTCTAGAAAAAATTTCTAGATAGATCTGCGAGGCTCAACGATCTATGATGTACACTATGCGGATCACCTTGCGTTTCTACTTTCTTCTAAAATTTCTACAATTTTGCTACCTATTCAACTATTATTCAATTTGTTCTACTTCATACCTCAAATCAGCACTTGTTATTAGAAAGAAAAATGCACCATATGGGACATGTGTAAAATGATCAAACAAACGAATTTCACCAAAAATCTAACATTAAAAATATAAGAATAAAAAATTGAGGGTGGTAGAAGTTCATTTTCAAGCTCCTTTGGAATCTCATTTTGCATGGTTGGTTTCAAATCTTGACCCCTATTATTAAAACACAACAAACACACTTAAACAAACATGTTAAATATAAAATCACACTAAATTAACATTGAACTTAATCAAATATTGGGTTGCTTCCAAAGAAGCGCTTTTGTTTATAGTCATTGGCTCGACTATTCTAGACTCATAGTTAAGGTGGCTTTATTAGTGAGTAGTCCACCATTCTTGGATGGGTTGGATCAACAAAGGGAAGTTCTACCTCATGAAGCCTATCTTCAAATAATATGAGAGTTGAAAATTGCTCATCAATCTCAAGTGTTTCATAGATATTACCTTGCATTTACATCAGCTAATAACTCACCGAAGTAACGTCCACATGACTTTCTTGAACAATTATGATATTGGAACCTACACTTTCAACACACTCCTCCAGAGAGGTTAAAATTGCATAATTTATGTTTTCTTCTTGAAGTTTGTCATTCATTCCAAATTCATCAACTTGTGAAATGGACAATTCTTCATTAAAGCTCATATTAGATATATCATGTTCATCAAAATGCATTCCATTTTCACAAGTGTCAACTCTACCAATAAAGTTAGGGTCTGATTTAATATATTCATGTATAATCTTCAAGTCCTCTTGAATCTTATCACATTTTAAAGTGAATTCATCCTTGCTAGCATTCATCCTATCAATCATAGCATCACCTTACTCAATTGTTGAATCAAGAGATGATTTTGATTCATATTTGGATTGGTAATCATAAAAACATGAGGAATCATTATATGCATATTGATTGTTCCAACCACAATCATAATTATTACCCCAACTATGGTTATATTGATCTAAATGAGAGTTATATTGCCTATATTCATCATAGAATTTCATATTTTGTGTTTACATACAATCATAAGTAACATGATGTCCTTCACGCAAGTCACAAAATCTATAATTAGAATCGTAAGTATTAAAATTCTTCATGTGCATCATGTCCAAATTAGCTCCGAAACCATTCATATCTCTAAATTAGAATTGTAAGTATTAAAATTCTTCATATGTATCATGTCCAAATTAGCTCCGAAACCATTCATACCTCTAAATCCTTCTTAGTCACCTCTATCATTGATGTATGGTGAGTAGGAATCCATTGCCAAGCTTCCTTCTCTCAAGCTGTGATCCACTTTTATTTACTCTCTTTGGTGAAGAAGTAGTACCTAAAAATAACACAAATTAACAAAAACATAAAATAACAAAATCTAAATTAATAAAATTTGTTTTAACTATAACGTTGCGCCTTATCCCCGGCAATGGTGCCAAAACCTTGATAGAGGTTTAATATACCAAATTTTACCTAATTACTCTTTACTGCAACTATACAGATCAACAAGCATAGAGTACTAGAGTCAAATCCATAGGGACTAGAAATGGCAAGCATTAAAGTTTAGTCATTTACTTATTATCTATGCAAATAATTAAAAATAAGCATTTAGGTGTTACAACAGATCATAATAAATGCAAAAGAAACTAAAACAGAAAGAAATAGGCAGTATAACCGACCATAAAAGTAGTAGTTAGGTAGAAGAAATGACCGTAGTAATTAAGCATTAAAACTAGCCGTATTAGGTGGTGGAACCAATGATATTATGTGGTAAATTCAAGAACAAGATAGAGATAATTAACAAGCTAAAATAAAACTACTTAAAGATCAAGTTAGAGAATTTTAGAGATTAGAATTCCTTGTTGTGTCAAGGTTAGAAGTTAGTTAGGTTGATTATACTTTTACTTTAATAAATTGTTAAGGAAATAACTTCCTAATGCATGTCCACACTTTCGCAAATGAACATGGAAATATTGAAGATTGCATTCTCTAATTCCTCAACTTCTTTTAATCTTTCTTAATCTACTTTCATGGTGAAAAGGTGAGACACAGGCTAAATGAAATCAATGAAGTTATTGCATAAAAATCCAACCAACCATATTCACTACTTTTGTAAGAATAAGACTAGTTTTCAAGAACACAAGGTATATATGAAGATAATTTTCATTACTCAACAATCATCAAATAATTTATAGTTGGTGATCAAGCAACAATAAATAACAAGCACAAGTTTTCAAACTAGCAAAATCATGAAGAACATAATCATATCTAACTACTTCATATCAAAACTATAACAAATTCATCTTGATCCTAAGAGTTGAAATGTTTAGTTAAACATTATGTTAAGCATGACTATGCATTGAACAAACTTGCAACAAAGCATAATAATTAAGCACAAGAGACAAAAGTTCAAGAAGAAAAATTCTTATTCAATTTCTTCAAATTGAACTCTTGAATCCTTCACAAGTTGAACTCTCAAACATATTTTGTATAGGAGCACTCTCACTCTTTTAAGCTCTCTTTTTAACTAAACAACTTACAATATGAAAATAGAGTTAAAACTAAGAAATTATAACTAAACTCTAGCTTCTCTACATAAACTCCACATCTACTCAATTTTCCTACATCCCTTGGATGATTGAGGGTCAAGAGATATTTATAGATGTTTTTACAAAAGAAATGTCTCTCTAGGTCTTTCTTGAGTAGCCATAGTTGAAATTCTCTATAGAATTGAGTTAAAAATAAGTTGAAAATGAGATGCAAGCTATAGAACAAGTGAAATATGCCAAGATTAGGAATCCATGGATCGATCCACAAGGTACAACTGTGAGGGCCTCAAAATTTGAATTTTTCTTAAAAATGTAAAATAATGCTTATATTATTTTTATTTATTGAAATATGAATGAAGTTATGTTTAAAGTGAATATTTTCTAATTTAGAGAATTTTTCAAGATTTATTTGCCGGTGTACGTGTTCGGCCTATTTAAGCGCTAATTAATGTTCCGAAGTGTGATTAGTGACCTTGAATTGAAATCGAGCATATGTAGAGAAATTACAGAGACATATTTAAGCTTGGACAGTGTTGGAACGTGTTAAAACAGTAAAAATTAGAATGTCAAGCGTGACGGGACATAAAGTGGTCATAAAGTCACTTTTCCATGATTTGGGGGATTTCTCCCTTTTTGTCCCCTTAAAGTCTTTCTTCTTGCTTTTGGAGCTTCATTTTTCAGCCACAAAATTGAGAGCTTAGAGAGAGAGGGAGGCTGAGAGAGAGAGAGCAAGAGAGAGAGAGGGAAAACTTGAGATTTTTGCTCCCATTCTTCTACCTTCCATTCTTGAAGCTTTGAGCTACCATTGAAGACATCCATTTCCTTCCTTGGAGCAGCCGTGTGAGAGGAAAAGGAAGAGGGGGGGCTGGTCCGAAAGTGAGGGATAAGAGAGAGGAAGATTTCATCTTGATTCTTTCATTTTCTTCTTCATCTATCCACCGGAAGTTGTGAGATTTTAGTGGAGGATTTTGGCTTGTTTCTCTTCATCATTGGCAGCCGAGAGAGAGTGAGAGGAAGAGGGAAATCCGAGCTTGGGAAGAGATGAAAAGAGGAGAAAGAAAGCTTGTAAGGGTGCTTTGTTCTTGTTCTTGAAGTTTTTGTTGGAAGATCCTACCCGAACAAGGGGATCTTGAGCTAAGATTGAAGCTTTTGGAGGTTCAAGCTTGGAGGCATTCTTCTCAAAGAGGAACTCGCAAGATCTTGTGTGATCTTGTTAGATCTATTTAGATCTGAAGGTATAAGACTTGAACTTTTTAGATCTATCTTGATTAGTGCTCAATAAGATAGATCTATGGTTTATTTTGTTAGCAATGTGTATATTTGAAATGATCGAGTTGGGCTCTTGAAATCCCAACTTAGGTCGCGGACTTGAGGACCTGATTATGGATGCGATTGATATTCGTGAAATTAGCTCATTTTATGGTTAGAAAATAGATCTTGTTGTTGTTGAAAATTTTGAAGGAAAAATGAGTGAGATGGCCAAACCTATGCTTGGCAATTTTGATGTTTGATTTCAAAATTTTGTGATATTCTTGAAGAGAATTTTGCTTGAAAATGTATATATGATAAGTTTATTTGTAAGTGTGTGTTTGAGCATAGTAAAGTCCTGAATTTCTTTAAATGCTGAAAATTGAAACTTTTTATGAACTTTTGAATAAAAAGTGTTGATTGTATAAATTCGAGGGTTTTGTAATATTTTGGTTAATTTTTATGAATTTCGTATAAAAAGACGTAGTGAGAAAATGTTCTAAAGAGTTAAAGTCTTGAACTTCTGTGGTAAGAAATTGAATTTTATTAAACCTTGAGGGAAATGTACCATTTTGAACAAATTGGAGAATTTGAGATACTTTAGCTAATTTTCTTGAATTTTGTACATTGAAACCTAGTGAAAATCGTTTGAAAAGTGTGTTAAAGCTTTGGTTAAAGTGTAGGGTTAAGAATGAATTCAAATGAGTGACTTGGAGGTGAAAAACCTCACCTTGATTCATTTTGCTAAAGATTAGAAAATCGCCTAAAAGGAGTACATCGATAGAGTTGGTTGGTTATGTGAAATTATGATTTGAAAAGCGAAACTTATTTCTTCTTTTTACTTGATAATAGGAAGTGGAGAAGGATTTGAACCGGATCCCAATTTGGAAATCGAACCTTACCACTTTGGTGAGTTTCCATGCATGATACTTGACTATGTGAATTTAATTTGAAATGTGTCTGATTAAGTGAATTGTTGTGAAAAGCAGATTTTTGATCCATCAAATGGAGTAGTGTGTACTTTATCGCACTTACTCCCATTTGAATGGGACGATTTGCAAAAGTGTTGTCATGATATTTCAAGTATGCTTTGAACCTCTTGACTTGTGACATGAATCCTGTTTTGATTTATATGAAGTGATGTGACGTGTCTTGTATTTCCTGTTCTCGAGAATTCTTAATCCCCTTGGTGAGTTATCGACTCGAGCCGTTGGGAAGACCCAGGTCGAGGGGATTTAACAACCTTGGGCTACGTGAAGTGTTGTGTGCTCTGGACTTGGCAGATGGCCTTGTCCCTGTTGAAGAGCAATACACAAACATAAATTTCCTGTTAGGCTGGCGGGTCCGGTTGGGGGTTTTGGTGGAGAAAGGAGTAAGTGGTTGTCTACTTGGTTTTGTATGTGAAAGTTGACGGAGTGTCAACTAAGTGATCGATGCACCAGCTCATGCATGTTCTTCAACTTCGAGGACTATAGCCCCTGAGGGCTACTCGTATCCTACTTTGTATGGTTAATTGTGTTTCATCATTGCTTTTCTTTAAATATGAATTTGGAGAGTAAATCCCATATGTGTTATGTGCTTCGCATGATTTTGAAAATCACTGGGCTTTTAGGTCATCCTTTCAAATTTATTTTCCTTCGCAGGGATCGAGAACCCAAGCGGAGGCGCCAACCATTAGAAATAGGGTTTTCTTTTGTACCTGATTAGTGAAACTTGAGTTGTGAATTTGGGATGTTGTAATGTGGAACTTTGTATGTGTATTTTAAGTACTCTATGTATTTTGGAATTTTAAGGTTTGATGAATGAATTGTGTATTATAGTTTAGTTTAAATTGTTATCTAAATTTTGGGTTTGTGAGATTGAAATAGTTTAATTATGAGTTGGTCGTAAAGTTTGGGATTGATGTTGAAATTGTTCCTTTGAGGAATTAGTAATCATTTGTGTGAGTGAGTCCTGGCGAGAGTTAGGCAGGCAATCCACTGATACCTTAGGGTATGCCTTAGGGAGAGGTGGGGCTGTCACAACAACTCATAGTTTTGGTTCAGAAAACCTGTTGGAGTAGGTTTCCTCTTTTTCGCTCAATCTTCAATTTGTATTAGTTCTGATTGCAAATTTCTCTATGATAGAGATTGAATTAACTCTTGCTCAAAATATGAAAGTTGTAATCCTTTGAGTTTGCTTCCATGCATCAAGAATCATCTGAATTGGATCTCCATATGCCGAGAAATGTCCAAAATATCTGACTGGTCAGATTCCCTGTTTCAGCTTCTGGCAACAACATTTCTTGATAGTATTTTTTATTTATGACTAAGAAAACGTGTAAATTAGATTATGATGTCTTCATAAGAAATGTAGAGCTATGTCTTAACCTTAAAATGGCTTAAGAATCATATTAATCCAACATTTTTAGTTTAAGATATAGTCAAAATGTGTCAAATTTGCCAATTTTGTCTTGGCTTCCATTTAATTACATTTTACAATTTCCCCTTCATGATCTCTTTAATATCATTTCAAATCATCAAGAAACATCCAAATATCTTCTCAATTTCTCCATTTGATGATTTAATTATTAAAACCTGCAAAAGCATAACAAATTTGAACATTAGTCTATATTTTTGTAAATTTTGATTAATAAAATACTCTAGCATGAAAAATAACTACAAAGGAGTTCAATTCCTCCATTTTATCTTAAAAATACACATTAAAACTTAGCTAAAAATAAGTAAAATATATGCTAATCAAAGGGGACAAGAAAACAAGGGCAAAATAAAGAGGAGGGTGGATGGAAGGGGAAGAAGGAAATGATTAAAGAAAATAAAAACATAGCCCAACTTAGCTCAGTGAAAATATTCAGCTTGGTGGGACATGTGAATACAAGTATTCAATTTTGACCTCAAAAAAAAAAATCCTAAACGGGTGTGGAATGGGATTTAAGAAACGTTAGGGGCAAGGAGAATTAAATTTTAATTTTCTGGACCAAGTCTCCCCCCCAGTTTGGTAGTTGTTAGTATTGCAAATTTATTGTATTCATTCTAATTTATTGTTTTCATTGTAGACTAGCTATTTTATGAATTCAACGTAATGTTTGGAATTTACTAGTGTCTAAATTACTGTAGATATATAACAAGTTAATCTAATGTGATCATTGTGCTTAATGTGGCATGTTGCTATGTCTAACAAATAATTTAAACTTAATTTGTGAAACATTTCACATGTCCAAAAGTGTGTACTGCCCGATCGACAGTAACCATGCCACGACCAATATAAAATAAAGCATCTATGATCGTTACTGTGACTAGAATTGTGGCCATAATGGCAAGAGCTTGCGAGTTTTTCATAGAAATGGCATGATGAAATTTTGAACATCAGGCTCTACATGTTACAGTCTACCTCTTTATCTGCATAAGTAAATCACAGCAGAAACATTGAGAAGGTGCCAGAGACAAAAGAAGGTCCCAACAATATTTCAGTTAGCTACTGAAGACTGCTATACTAAATTAGATTATTAGTACTTGTCAATTGCAAATTAAAATGTCTGCTAAATATGTTAAATTCGTTCTCTTACGAGAGCCTCCAACCAAAAACAAAGGAACTTGATGTGCAGACTGACGCTCCAGATGAGATCAAAGTTTCTTTTGCTCGTTTCTTTCCTTTGATCTTTGAATCCGGCTTTGTACTTATGGTCATGCTTTTCAGAATTATATCATCTATGCTCATATAAACAGTGTCTGAAGTCACCTTCCATTTACGATGACGTGGTGTGTCTATATACATACATACATACATATGTATATATGTATGTACACTTTTTCCTTTCTGGCTCCACTTTCCGTAAAATTTCTGCCCAAACAATTGTTTACGTTTCTAATTTTTAAGTTTGGATCCCGCTTTGAATGCCCTTCGTCGTAGTCAAAAGTTTATTTGTTATATGCGCTTATAGTCATGTGATTATGGAATACCTTAACCCCTTGTTTGATACGTAAGAAAAGTCTGGAAAGAAAAGATCTTTCCCACTTGTCAATTCCATTCCAAGGTTTTGTATGGTTTGTTTAAGTAGAAAAGCCATTTCCCCTTAAATTGTTCATTCCAACTTTTTCCTTGAATCCCATTCCTCAAAAAAATTTAGAAAAAACTTTTTCCACTTTCATTCTAAAATGTCTAAATAGCAGGATGTCAAATTTATTCTTATAAAATCTCTGTACTATATCATGATATCTTAACCTATTTGTAAGTTCAATTAATATTTGAATGTAAGTTTTCATAATAATTAATTTTTCTTTTATTTGAAATAAATTTTTTTTTCTTTTACACTAGGAAACAAATGTTTAAGATATTTATCCATTCACTTTTGAACAACTGTGTAAGAATTTTTTTGAATCTTAAAAAAAATTGAAAATAGATTAAAAATAAATTATAATTTTTTGACTTCATGTAATTTATACTTTATGTTGCTAATTATATTGCTAATAAATGAAAATATTAATTTAAAATCTATATATTAGACCAAGTCAAGTTCTACAATTGAAGAATTTTGATATCAGTCTTCATTTATTTTTGAAGTAAAAATATCAAAATTTCACATAAATTGATAAAAACTATTATAGAATAAATAAAAAAAGTAATAAGACATATTACATCCTATAAACTAATTCAGGGCAATTAAGTCAGATTTGTATTTAGCATATCCGATTCTAACATCTAAATATTAATTATACCAAATATTAGAAATTGAGTAAACATTCCATTTTGACTTTAACAAACCCTGAAATAATAAATTTTTCCCTTTATCCATTCGGTGCAGAAATGTATATTGGATAGAAAGACCTTTCCATTCTAAACATTCCTACATACCAAACGAGAGGTAAATTTCATTATTAGTACTACGTCCCTCTCAACAATTCCTATATTTACAGCTTTCATTATTATCTACGTTTCTATGAGAACATATAAATCGTTCAATCAATTTTTATTGGTAATGATTGAAATGTTGTGTGAGTTTTTGAATTACTGTACATGTGCTTTTGGTAAAAAAAAAAGATTAATTAGAGGGATTTCGTGGCAAATTTAATAGGGGAATAAAAAACATCCTTTTAATAGTTAGCTCTGCAGCTACTGCTGGCTACTTCTTGTGATCCAGCTATGAACTATGTTTATGATATTTTTACAAAAAGAAAAAAGAAAAAAATCATGACATGCACCTGTAAGTGCTTCCATGGATATAAAACATGACTAGCACTCTGGGGACCAAAAAGGAAATGCAGTATAAATAGACCCTTTTTTTGCTTGCTCTCAAACCCTCAAAAAACTTTTAAGTATTTGATCTGTCATGCTTCCCTTTTTGTCCCTAAGATGGTCTCAAAGTTGCAAATAGGATTAGAAAATGTAACAATTACAAATGTGAGGGACTATATGCCTTTGATTGGAGCAGGATAGGCTGAAAAATTTTAAAGTGACACAAAGGAGCTTTTTTTGCCATTTTTGGCTGAATGCTTCAAGCCAAATCAATCTATAGACTGTTTCCTTCTTGGACTATAAGAGTAAGATGAAGGGATTTACTATGATCATCCAGCGGATCCTACAGGCACCTTAAGTAAGCATGCAAGCTGCAACCTTAGCATTCCTGAAAAAAAAAACCTTGTTACTGTGATTCAGGGTGCCACAGCTGATTGAGGTCCCTAAACTTGATCTCATTACCAAACGGCCTCTCAATCTCTTGGCCTTTGCTTTTTTGTCTGTGTGTGGAAACAGATCAATCTAATCTAGTCGTAGTTAAGAAACCTTCTATATTGGAATAGTGAAAGATATGTACTCAAAAACCCTAAATCATATACTATCACAGATGTTTGGTCTGGTCCCAGAAAATTAACCAAAGGGTTCTTAGCAATCCCAAAAGGCAATAACCAAAAAAGAAAAGGAAATAGAGACACAAAAAGATAAATGAGATAGAGGTACAAAATTTATGTGGTTCAGTTAAATTGATCGACATCCAAGGATGGAGGAGAAGCAGAATTTCCCTATGAAAAGAGAAAACAATTACCTAACGAAAATATTCCTAGACCTAATAGCACCTAATGTTAAAATACAAGAGAGCTCAAAATATTTTACTACAAAAGGAATTAATGATCTCAAGGCCCAAAGCCACTAAAAAGCTCTCTTGGTTTGAAGCACTTAATTTGACCAAAAGTCCACTATATTTGTAGCCAACAAGAGGAAATGCCCATTAACAAAATAACCGATGTGAGACAAACCAGTATATAACAAATTTCCATGTTGGCGCGTCCCAACATCGTCAAATGACAAATCTGCTCCACCTTCTCCACAAAAGTCCCAATAGACCCAATCACAAACAACGAACACCAACCAAGTCCAAGTATTACTTGAACTTGTAAACTGGAAAAAGCTTCATAAACATGTCAAAAGGATCCCCCTTGGTATTAATTTACTAAACAAGGACTTTTCTCTCAGTAATAATATCTCAAATCAAGCGAAATTTTATACCAAATTTTATACATCTCTATTGATCCTAAATTTTAGAGATTTGGGATCAGAACACCACAATCTGTACTCATTCACATAAAAACATACCTAGGAAAACTGCACCTTTTAGTCCAAGGTTCTAATTTTCCATCATGCACATGCATGCATGTTGGACACCCAAAAATTTTTAAATCAGAGTAATTAGCATGAGTACCCAACCAAACTTTCTTAGGAGTTTTGAAATCAATAGTTGCAGAAGGAGTGCGGTTGGCAATGTAACAAGCCATAGAGATTGCCTATGCCCAAAAGTTCTTTGTCAATCCAATATTAGATATCATACACATTGCTCTCACTAAAAGCACTCTGTTCATATGTTCATCCATGCCATTTTGTTAAAGCGTCATCCTAACAATGTGATGACAAATAATTCCTTAATTTCTACAAAATTCATCAAATTCGCCTTCATAAAATTTCATACCATTATCTGTTCTAAACCGCTTGATCTAATTATTTGTTTGTTTCTCAATCAAAACTTTTCATTGCTTGAAAATTAGGTAAACATCATTTTTGTATTAAAGAAAATAAATCCAAATTTTTCTAGAATAATTAGCAATGAAAGGCAACATATACATGATACCACCCTTGGAGGGAACATGAGTTGGACCCCATAGATTTGAATGAATATAATCAAGAGTGCTTTTCATCTTATGAAATGCTGGTGAATTGAAACTGAGTCTTTTCTACTTTTGGAAGACACAATGTTCATAGAATTCTAATGACCTAGCACTCCATAAAGAAGTCCTCTCTTACTTAGTATGCCTAAGTATGTATGCACAATTTGGTGGTATTAGAATCATACAAAGATGATGACGAAACTGAAACTAAATCTATAACACCAGAACCCTGCAAAATATAAAAACTACCAAACCTACAACTTTCACAACAGCAAGAGTGTAACAGCCTCAAAAATTTATTTTGATATTATTACAACTTAATATTTTTAAATAATGTTATTATTATTATTAATTTGTTTAATTATTTTAAAATTATTTTTAAAAGAATTTTTAGAAAATTTAAATGAAAATTCAATTTATTTATTTATTTATTTGTTTAATTTATTTCATTTTGAGAAAAAACTTAATTTAGCTCGATATTAATTTTTCAGGTATATTTTCAACATTCCATTCATCTTATTTTAAAATTTGCTCTTTTTGCGTCAATTATACAAAAAATGAGAAAAACACATTTTTCGAGGTAGAAATTCGGACCATGAGTTAAGTTTTACTGGAATGTAAGGATGATCACTCGTAGGTTAGGAATATAATCAAGGGACCAGAAGTGAGATTAAGTAGGGTTTTGAAACCTTAAAACCCTAGTTGGACAAATTTTTCGAAAGTTAGGATTTTAACCCTGACCTGCTTACCCATCTATTTTTTCCCCAATTCATGCAATTTTTTTACCTTTTCTTTCTCTCTCTCTCTTGGCTCTAGATTGTCCTTAAATTGCAGCCAAGAGAGTTAATTATTTTTCCTCCAAAATTGCTAGCAAAACTACTATTTCCATTTGGACTTTGACCCTTAAAACTTGTCTTGTACTTCTTCCATTTATTTACAAAACTACCATTCAAACATTTCTTTTTTTCCTTCCTCTTTCGACCTTCCTTTCTTCTTCTTCCCTTGAAATTTCATCAAAATTTCTTCCACCAAATTCATCCCTCAAACCACCTTCAAACTCCCATTAATCTTGGCCTAAGCTTGGGATTGTGAGGAGCATTGAGGTGGAGCTCTTGAGGTTGAGGCTAGCAATCTTGGAGAAATTTGTTGCTTCTTAGAAGAGGTAAGGTTCTAAAGCTTCCATTTTTGTCTATTGATTTCAATTCCAAGCATGAAAAGTTAGGTTTGGGTGGTTGATAGGTTCATAGAACCTGATGGATGATGATTTTGATGGTTGAAGTGTTAAGCTTTATTATTGTGTAATTTGATGATTATGGTAAATGTGGGCTCTTGGATTCCCACTAGCTTGTAATGGTGTTAATTAGCATGATTATTGTTGCATTGTATGAATTTGAGTTGAAAGTTGTTGTTGGATTTTGGACAAAACCCCAAGAGGAAACCGTAGCAAGAATGGAATTTTGGGGTAAAATTTTCTGATTTTGGCTTAATTTTGGCTGAATTTTTTGGCTAGGTTAATTGCTGATTTGATGTTTAAATGATGGAGATTAAGCAGTTACTTTTTCCCACAAAAAGTCCTTCATGAATGGTTGCAATTAGGGTTGCTAAATTGGAAGTGAAATCTGGAAAATCAAGGGGCTATGCTGCCCGATTTTTTTTGGGGGTTAATTTGTGATAATTTTTGATAAGAGTTGTGACCATTTTTGATCATTATTAGGTTAAGGGAAACTAATACTAGCTTGGTTTCGAAAATTAGGCTAAATGAAGTTGATTTGAGGCATGAAATAAATGCTAGAAGTGAAGGATAGAAACGTCACAGTTTTGAATGAAGTAGTTGAGCTCACTTTAGGCACGTAGAAAACTGCCTTTCCATTCGAATTTTTGGTTGAATTTTGGTATGATCCTAGCCTATATATGGAAGTATTTGTGTACCAAATTTGGTGGTTTTTGACCAAGAATTAGTCACTCAAATATAGCCTAGAACCCTGCCCTGCAAAACTGGAAAACAGAAATTTCAGATTTGTGAACCTACCCTGTTTGAACTGCTCTAATTTCTTGCTCAAGTATCGGAATTGAGTTCCATCAGTGGCGTTTGAAACTTCTTACACAGGTCTATAAACCTTGAAAATTTGAGAGGCCAATTCATTTTCTATAATTTTTGGTAAATTTTCAAATTGGCCTGGTCGGACAGCCTGCTATGTCCTGTTTTGTTACTGTAGCAGATTGTTAAATTAAAATCTGGGCTAATTCTGTCCAGAATTTTAACTGGGTGTCTTCTACAAAGTTTTATAAATTTAAGAGAGGTTTCCAACGGTACCAAGCTTGCAAAATTTGGACTTGTATAGCTCAAGTTACAATTTTTTAAAAATTTTAGCTCAAAATGGAATTTCATTGAACTTGACTTGAAACATTTTTAAAAGACATCTATCAAATATTTCTTTAGTGATTTGAATTAAAATACTCCTATTTGTCTCAGGTGATCGAAGATCCCGAAAACCCTCAATTGATCTTGCGCTTTTGCCTTGGACTTTTGACTTCGTGAGTGTCAAGTGCATGACTTGTTGAATTACCCGTTATATTTATTTGAATGAAACCCGCTTGAGGTGAGAGTGTACTTTTATCGCTTCGTCCCTCTTTACTTGTCTTGCATGTACATGATTGTTACTTGACTTGACTGCAACGCCGATTGGAATAATCCATCGACTTAAAAAGTGATAAATGGGGACTTAAAACCCATTGGGATCCTTGGGACCCGACAAGGGCTTGGTCGGGAAGCTTGGTGAACCTTAGGTAATGCGTTCTTTGAGCTTGACCTATTGAGAGGTCTTGCTCGGTATTGCTCGTTGTAGCTTTACCTCTTAAACTTACATGTTTGGTTTCGGGTCCGAGAGGGTGAATTGTTGGACAAAGGTTGTGTTAAGTGGAGTTTCTACGGACTTTACCTGTGCTAAGTTGACGGAGGATCAACGCTTGGGATGGAATGGACTCAACCGCTTAATCGTGGAAATTGGCCCTCGAGAGCCACAGCATCCTTACATGTATTTTTCCTGTATGAACTGGTCCGTACTTGCACAAATTCAGATAAAGAGGCTAAAAAGGTTCTCCAACCCAGCTCCAAGACTTTTGTCTAATGTGAGTCAGGACGACCCCACCTTCCCCTAAACCAAAGGGGTGGACCCTGTCTAGCTCTCGCCAGACTCACACTCACTTGTTCAATAATACTTAACAACTAAAACCCTGAATACAATACCGAAGAGTACAATGTCTTAAAGATACATAACACCCCAAATGCAATTGATGAATACATGATTCCATTATACAAAGTTCACAAAAAAGGGCATATCCATAATTCTCCAAAATACATAACAAAACATATGAAAGCCCTAATCTCAAGAGTTGGCACCACCACTTGGTTGCTCATTTCCTGCTAAGGAAAACAAATGGAAAGGGTGAGCTAAAAGCCCGTGAGTTCAAAACATGCAAGCCACTTAACACATAACAATATCACTTTGCAAGAATACTTGAAATATAAACGGATAGAAATTAACAATACAATGTAGGATACGGGCCCTCGGGGCCAAATTCCACTAATCTTGTCCACGCATCCATCGAACCGGTAGTTGACACTCACAACTGTCACTATTACCATGTAGCATTTCACTTTCTCCTTACTCCTCCAAACCCCACCGAGACGCCAAACACTTTTCACTTCACTTTAAAACATTTCACTTTAAAACACTTCACTTTATTGAGTATCTCCATTAGGGACAAATCCATGAAGTAGTACTTTTCATTTCACTTCACTGTTGTTGCTTTATGGAGACCGGTTCAAAACCAAGTTCGAGCATAAATCACGGTCAGTCAACTGCTTTTGACATTTTCACGACCCTATGGCTCTTTCACCTGCCTAGGCTCTAGCCCTCTTCGAGCCGGGGTTCGCCTATAGGTCTGTGGATTTTCGACCTTCCAAACACATACAATCACTATAATACACTTTACAATCAAGCACTTCAAGTCACTTTCACAATCACGTTTACTCAAATGGAGTAGGTGCGGTAAAGTACACACCATCCCCATTCGAGGGTTCAAAAGTCAATTTTCACATAACAATCACTTCAATACATTCATTTACAACATTTGCAACGTAAACACGAATAAGCATGGAAACTCACCAAAGTGGGGTTCGGCTGGTATGGTTCAAAGTCCGCGGTCTTGCACACTCCCTAAAATAATTGAAAACAAGCAATAAGGTTCACTTCAATCTTTTCCATTTACTAATACAGTTCAATCTCACTTTTAGTTTCAAATGATAACCTTTTCCAAAACTTACTCAAGGAAAAGTATTCATTTCATCTAGCTCAATTTCAAATAAATTCCTTTGGAAAATCACTTCACCCTTTTAAAAGAAAACATCTCGTCGACATACTCATTGGCACTACAAAGCACGCTTCACCTTCAATCAAAACTTCCATTTTAACCCAAAACATTTTATACCAAGTCATTGTATCCAAAAATCCCTAGGTTTTAGTCAAAATATAATAAACCTTCAAATTCAGTCAAATAGCACTTTTCACTCAGGTTTCATGAAAACTACACTTTTTACCCTTTTAAAAATCCAAACACTCACTCACCCACATATACACTCACAATTTGAACAATATATACATTTTTCTCAAAAAGCAAAACCCCTTGAGAACATTCACAACATTCCAAAAATCAAACATTGAAATCACCAAGCATGGGTTTTGGCCATAACATACATTTTCCTTCAATTTCTCAATCAACTGAAAACCCTAATTTCTAACCATATCAAAACAAATTCACAAATAACAATCAATTCCCAATCAGGTCCTCAAGTCCGCTACCTAGAATCCACCTCAAGTCCGCTACCTAGGTTGGGAATCCAAGAGCCCAACTTCATCTTTTCAGATGATTTCATTTCCATCAATATTAACTACAGATCTACACTAATCAACATTA
The DNA here is from genome assembly GCA_013103745.1 of Gardenia jasminoides. Taxonomy (NCBI): domain Eukaryota; kingdom Viridiplantae; phylum Streptophyta; class Magnoliopsida; order Gentianales; family Rubiaceae; genus Gardenia; species Gardenia jasminoides. Next base: position 23,009,334 of record CM023100.1, on the reverse strand, counting down.
ATAAAGCTAGATCTACAAGATTTGAGGTTTATACCTCCGGATCTGTCAAGATCCAACGATATCCGGCAAAACCCACAAGATCTCTCAAGCTTTTTCTCCAAGAAAGTCACTCCCCAAGCTTGATAACTTCCAAAATCCTCAAGCCCACTCAAGATCTTCAAGATTCGGTCAAGATATCAACCTCCAAGTGCAAGATCAAGCCCAAGATGTTCACCCCAAGCTTTTCTTCCTTCCTTTTTCCTTTCCAAAATTTCGGATCTCCCTCTCTCTCTCCTTCCTTGGTTCGGCTGAAGTGGGGAGGTGAAGATCAAGGCACAAAATCATCATCAACTCTTCACATCTCAAGTTATTTGTAAGAAAAGAAAATGGAGATCAACCCACTTACCTCTTGTTTTCTTCCAAGAACTTCAGCCCACACCTCCTTCTCTCTCTCCTCTTCTCGGCTGCTAGGATGGTGAAGATGATGGTGGGTGTTGGTGTTTAAAGTTTCAAGAAGAAAGGATGAAGAATGGAAGGATTTTTGGAGACAATTTTCTCTCTTTCTCCCAAGCTCTCTCTCGGCTCTCCTCTCTCTCTCTACTCCAGATTTTGCAGCTGAAAAATGAAGCTTGGTGTTGCAAGAAGTCAGGCTTTAAAGCCTCAAAAGTGCTTTTCCCTAATTTAAGGGAAAAGAGCTTTTGTTACTTTTTGTCACACACAGTCTAACTTATCTGGTTTCTTTCATCCGACACTGTCTTACCATAATAATATTTCCAAAATATCACTACATGCTCGATTTCAAGTCCAAGTCACTATTCACGCTGTCGGAACAATTTTTTAACGCTAAAATTGGCCAAAACCACACCGCAAACAATTGTATAAAATTCTCGAAATTGAGAAATAATCACTTTAAATATATTTTCACTAATATTTCAATAAATAAACTCAATATAAATATTATTAGGCATTTTAGAAATAAATTTGAATTTTTGAGGCCCTCACATGAGCCCTCGAGTAGTGATTCCTTGAGAATACAATCTCCTGATGAAAATTGCAATAGTACAAGTGAATGTTTGATTTACGTGTTTTTATATCTGAATTTTCTGGCTTTCTTACTTACTTGATTACGTGCTTGCATGTTTCTCCTGGCCTCAATCGAAGTAGCTCACCCCATTTTGTTTTCCTTAACAGGTCTCGAAGTGGAAAACGTAGATCAAGAATTTAGTTACTTTGGTAGGATTTTCATAAATTTTGTATAGGCTTAATGTTAAATTTCGAACTTAAAGATTTATTGTACCTGAAATTGATGTTATAGGAGTTTTAATAGATATTATTGAGGATTTACCTTTGTAAGTTAACTATCATTTATTGTTGGACCTCAATTAAGGCTTTAAGAGCGAATGTATGTATTACTATTTCAGAGGTCTTGAAGTGTGATTATTTGAAATCTATAATATGCTTGAGGGTTTGTAGTGAGTCCTGGCGAGAGTTGGGCAGACAGTCCGCTGATACCCTTGGGTTCGCCCTTGGGAGAGATGGGGCTGTTACAAAGAGTACCTTTAGAAACCTTCATACTACCATTTTTAACTATGTATTTGCACTCGAGAGCCTTCAGGGTATTCAAAGAAATAATACTTTTTTTTTTTCAAATCAAGAACATGTCTAGCATTAGTAAATGTGTCCTTACAATACCACCATGATTTTAATTCAGATTGTACCCTTATCAACAGCATACAAATGGCATTATTGTCTGTCAAAACAATTCCACCATTACTAGTTTCATAAGTGGAAAATAGATCCCTATTGGTACACGTGTGATAAGAACACCCTGAATCTAGAGTCCGTTCATTTTTAGACCATGTTCTGTTATTTCCATCATTCTTATCAGTTGCAACATGAGTTTCAATAGTCTCAATATTTTCCTCACCACATTTCTCTTTTTGCTTTAATTTATTTTTAATTTAAAGTAATCAGCCTTAAAGTGTCCCATTTTGTGATAATAATTGCACTCCAAATTTCTATGCCTAAATTTAGATGTAGATTTAGACCTATTACTATCAGTTCTGCTCCTAGCAGTTCTACTCTTAGCAACCAATCCTTCTGCCTGATCTCCATTAATTTCTCCAATGATATCCTTATCTATTTGCTCCTTAGATTTTAATGCATATTTAATTTTACAATACAAATTGTTTCTTTTCCATACATCATAGATCACAGAAAATAATTAAAGGACTCAAGAAAGGGACACAAAAGTTACAGACTTGATTTGCATCATCAATTTTTGAATCTATGTTTTCCAAATCCATAATAAAGGAATCAAATGTATCAAGATGTGAAAGTCTAGATGTACCTTTAGTCAATTGAAACATATACAGACTTTGCTTCAAATAAAGTCAATTCTCAACTATCTTCTTCATATAAAAAGTTTTAAACTTATCCCACATGCCTTTAGTCGAAGTCTCGGTGGCTACCTCCCATAAAACATTGTCAGAGAGATTTAAGATAAAACTAGACCTACCCTTCTTATCCATCACAGCAAAATCAGCATCTGCCACACTTTATGGTCTGGCTTTTTGTACAACTCCTTTTATTGGTAAATCAACACCATCTTAAACCAAAATGACCTCATCTTGAGCTGCCACATCCTGAAATTTGGTATTCCTCTCGAATTTCTTGGCAACAGTATTTCTTATTGTCATTGTTGCCAAAGTTGACATTCCTGTTCGAATTTCTTCACAACAGGTTTTCTTATTATCATTGTAATAATAGAATCCAAAGCTTTTTCTCTGAAAAAACTCTAATATCAGTTTATTATATATGGTCCCAGTAAATTGACGAAATAGTTCTTGCCAACCCCAAAGGACAAATAAAAAAGTAAAAAACAAAGGAAATTGATGAAAAAGTTCTTGGCAACTCTAAAAGACAAATAACAATGTGACAGCCCCACCTCTCCCTAGGGCGTACCCTAAGGTATCAGTGGACCGCCTACCTAACTCTCGCCAGGACTCACTCACACAAATGGTTACTAATTCCTCAAAGGAACAATTTAAACATCAATCCCAAACTTTACAATCAACTCATAATTACACTACTTCAATCTCACAAACCCAAAGTTGAGATAATAATATAGTCTAAACGATAATTCACAATTCATTGACCAAACCTTACAATTCCAAAATACGTAGAGTACTTAAAATACGCATTCAAAGTTCCACATTACAATATCCCAAATTCACAACTCAAGTTTCACCAGCCAGATACAAAAGAAAACCCTAATTCTAACGGTTGGCGCCTTCACTTGGGTTCTCAGTCCCTGCTAAGGAAAATAAATTTGGAAAGGATGAGCTAAAAGCCCAGTGAGTTCAAAAAGGCATGCAAAGCACATAACACATATGATTTTTCACTTCAAAATTCATATTTGGAAATAAACAAGTAATGAAAGCAAATAACCACACAAGAGTAGGATATGAGTAGCCCTCAGGGGCTAAGGTCCTCGAAGCTGGAGCACATTCCTGGACCGGAGCACAAATCTCGTAGTTGACACTCCGTCAACTTTCATACTCAAAACCAAGTAGAACACCACTTACTCCTTTCTCCACCAAAACCCCCAACCGGGCCTGCCAGCCTAATAGGAAATTTATATTTGTGTATTGCTCTTCAACAGGGACAAGGCCATTTGCCAAGTCTAGAGCACACAACACTTCACGTAGCCCAAGGTTGTTAAATCTCCTCGACCTAGGTCTTCCCAAAGGATTGAGTCGATAACTTACCAAGGGGATTAAGAATTCTCGAGAATAGGGAATACAAGACACGTCACATTACTTCATATAATTCAAAACAGGATTCATGTCACAAGTCAAGAGGTTCAAAGCATACTTGAAATATCATGACAACACTTTTGCAAATGGTACCATTCAAATGGGAGTAAGTTTGATAAAGTACACACTACTCCATTTGATGGATCAAAAATCTGCTTTTCACAACAATTCGCTTAATCAGACACATTTCAAATTAAATTCACATAGTCAAGTATCATGCATGGAAACTCACCAAAATAGCGAGATTCGGATTCCAAAGTTTGCTTGGTTTCAAAGCCTTCCACACTTCCTAAAATCAAGTAAACAGAGGAAATAAGTTTCGCCTCACAATTAGCGAAACTAAACTCAAAGTTTATTCATTTGATTTATCGAAATTCTTCACAAGAAATCCTCTAACTTTTGCTCGAATGAAAAGTAGTCATTCGAGTCGAAAATCTCCTTAAAAGGTTTCATTTTCAAATTGAGACATCAAATAACCAATCCATGCTATCGACGTACTCCATTCAGGCAACTTCTAAATTTCTTAGTACGAAGACATAAGGTGAGGTATTTCACCTCAAAAATCACCCATTCAAGTTTAACTCAACACTCAACTTTAACACAGATTATAACACATATTTAGAACTGTTTTAACCAAATCTCAATGCTCAAAAGTCATGAAAAATCAGATAAAATATTTCAAACCCTCAAATTTGCCCAAAAAGTAAATTTACTCAAAAGTTAGCAAAACTCAATTCTTTTCCATTAAAATTCAAGATTTTCACTCCATTCAAACATATACTTACAAATGAACATAACAAATATTTATTTAGGCAAATCTAGCCAAGTAACACCATAAAATTTCGAAATCACAAGTCAAAATTTCCAGAAAGTGGTTCGGCCAGCTCTCGCTCTTTTCCTTTAAAATTTTCAAGCATTAAATCCACATTCTAACCATAAAGTAATCTCATTCCATAAATAACAAACACAACCACATTCAGGTCCTCAAGTCCGCTACCTAAAAGTCACCTCAAGTCAGCTACCTAAGTTGGAAATTCAAGAGCCCAACTCAAAATTCCAAATATTAACATTTCTAACCAATAAACCATAGATCTACAGTATCTAACACTAATTAAGGTAGATTCAAGAGATTTGAGTCTTATACCTTCAGATCTTTCCAGATCTAACAAGATCAAGCAAGATCTGGTGAGCTCTCCTCAAGAATGTTTTCTCCAAGTTTAGCACTCCCAAAATCTCCAACCTTAAGCCAAGATCCGTGTGTTTAGATGATGGTCTTCGTCTTCACGCTCAGGAACAAGGAGTAGCCAACCCAAGAGAAGCTTTCTTCCTCTTTCTTGCTTCCTCTCTCTCACAGCTCCCTCTTTCTCCCTTTCTCTCTCTCACGGCAGCTCCAAGAGAAGGAAGAAACACGAATCAAGCCTTCAATGGAGTCTTCAAACTTCAAGGTTGGAAGATGAAGAAGATAAACAAGAAACCCTCAAAATCTCTTCTAATCTCTCTCTCTTTCTTTCGGCCCTCTCACTCTCTTTCTCTCTCTCTCTTATGGCAGCTCTAAGAAGCAAGAAGAAACAAGAGAAACACTTCCAAGAATGTCTTGAAGCTTCAAGAAATGGAAGGCAAAGAAGATGAAGAAGAAAATCACTCAAATTCTCTCTCTATATTCTCGGCCTCCCTCTCTCTCTTGAAACCAAGTTGTGGCTGAAAATGAAACAATAAAGGCAAGAAGAATGGCTTTAAGGGAGACAAAAAGGTGCAAATCCCTTAAATCGTGGAAAAGGTGGTCAATGACCACTTTTTGTCGCGTCGCGCGCGACACTCTAACTTTTATTGATTTATCTGATTTCGACACTGTCCAACCTTAAATATATCTCTGTAATATCTCTACATATGCTTGAGTTCATCTTACAGTCACTATTCACACTTCGGAACAGTAATTAAGGCTTAAACTGGCCGAAACCACACACCGGCAAATAATTCTCAGAAAATTCTCTAAATTAGAAAATAATCACTCAAAACATATTTTCACTAATATTTTAATGAATAATCATAATATAAATATTATTATGCATTTTAAAATAAAATTCAGATTTTGAGACCCTCACAAACAAAGCAAAAAATAAATGAAATAATGATAGAAAAAGCAACCCCAAAAGACAACTAACAAAGCAAAAACTTAAATGAGATAGAGATACAAAATTTATGTGGTTCTTTCACGTTGACCTACATCCATAGTTAGAAGAGGAGCTTCACTATGAAGAAGCAAGTACAAAAGTCTTAGTAAAGTGTTTTTTGTCCTAAAATCACTTAACGTTATCCCAAAATATTTTATTATAAAAAGGCTTAATGACCTCATGGCCCAAATAGCCAACTAATAATTTTTTACTTTGATGCACTTAATCTTACCAAATGGCTACTATATTCATTGTTAATGAACGGAAAGACTGCTTTACAAAATAACCAATATGGGACAAAAACCAATATGGGACAAAGTCACATATAACAATAACAATGGATACTGGTGGTTTTCGTTTCCAACTCCATCAGATCAAATAAAATTTCCTACACGACTTTTTGCTTGTTGCATATCTACTGTAATGTTTCTTCATCTTGAAATTTAGTTTGTAATAAATCTAAAATTTGAAATCAATAAGTACTTGAAGAAATGAAAGGACTATCACCTAGTCTTATGGTTTTGAAAACATCAGGACGTCTCACTTCCTATCTTGCTCAGCAGTCTTACTTGAAATCTATCATAATTTTATAGTGCTACAGAGTCGACTCAAAAATACAATCGAGATAGACTTATTTAGAGAATGAAACAAAAATTAAATATTCAGGAGATCGTGAAAATTTTGTTCCAATTAGGGTCTACTATGTAGAAACTTTGATCTTGGCTGTCAGTTTTTTATAATGTCACAAAAACAAAAACGAGTCAACTAGAGGAAAAACACTGGTCTAAATTCACTGGTTTTAAATTATATTAATCAGCCTGCATTCGTTGGTGCTGAAAAAAAAAAAAAATCTTATGATCACATAGAGGCTACATCACTTGCTTCTACTAAAAACTTAATTAATTTGAAACTCAAGCTATGAAGGGGCTGTCATAAGGTCAAGACCTAACACTTTCGTTCCATTTGAATTATTCCTACGTTGGCCTCTCAAACAATAAGTATGACTATCATTAACTTTAATACCCATTCATACACATTTATCAAACACCCCTCGATATTTTTATCTATCAAAGAGCAATCACACACACATGCTCCGAAAAACAATTCCATACATACAATAACAGCGTTTGTACAAGAATTAATCTTATCAATATAATCTTTAAATCTGAAAAATAAATTATGGTGATTAATGACTCGAATGCTGGAACCTAGACTACATGAAAAGCACTAGAAAAATTTCCAGTAGGTATTGCAGTTGACACAGGTAACAAACGTAGCAAGACCACTTCGAGTCTGCAACTGAAGATAAGTGGTTTCCCTTTTCCTACAACTGCCACACTTAAATTGGTCTGTAAAGATAGGTGTTGGTTTTCTCAAGTGATAACAATTTGATTTCTCGTCTTCAGCAACCATCTTTTCATCGACCTCAATCGGCTCCGCAGTGGATGAGTTGTTTGCCGCAGATTCGGCAGCAACATCATCAAGACCATTGTGGGCCTTCATCGCAGTACTCGAGACGCAGCAATCCTCGAATTTCTTTACTGCCTTGTCCATGGAATTTGACGAAAAGGAGTAGCTGTCCAATCTATTGATCTTTTAACCAAGAAAAAGATTTAGGCTGCGGAGGGACGATTTAAAAGGCGGAGTTGTTTCAATATTCAATAGGGCTATATGCCCTCAGCATCAATAAAAATATAGTGTATATAGGACAAACTTTGACCTAAACTAGCTGGGATTTTGAATCAAATCCCATAAGGACCTGGTTTACTCCCTTTTAGTTTTAGTACATAGAGTTATCTGGCCTGTTATTAGGAAAATTTTATAAGTACATGTACATGCATATATGTATTTTTTGGTCCTTATATGTATGTATGTATATATATACACATAAAAATGTATGTCTATGCGTATCTATACGTTGCCCCTTTTATACTTTGTTCATTTGGATGAGAATTACTAGCAATTACTAGAATTTTCAATTTTTTTAAATTAATAGAATACTTGGGATAAAAACAAAATTAATCTGTCTTCTAGAATCGAGAATTATTAATATATACATGGTTCTCCTTGTGTGCACCTTATCAAATACCAATTTACCTATTTACAATATATATTATTTGATCAAAACTCAAGTGATAATAGGAAATAAGTTAGTTTAATACTCGAATCCATATAATTAGGAAAGAACTTAACTACTACTCCAAATAAATAGAAATTACTACGAACTACTTGTCGCACATAAAGAAAATCTGCTCAAAAGAAAAATAAGTTAATTCCTGAACATCAACAATTCCAAACCCATGTACGGCCCTCAAATCTTTAGAATAATTCAACAGAGGTGCTCACCTTCAATATTATCTAGTACTTGAGACAGCAATTGCCTGGATTGTCAGTACTTTCTTAGAGGTAGTTGAACAAGATCAATATATGCATCAGTATAATCCATTTAAATACCATGACAATAATTATATACACTAAAATAAGTTGTAAAAGGACACGACAATTTATTCACATACCGAAAATTGCACTTCAACATTTAATCTCAATGGGTCTATGATTGGATACTTTCTTAGTAGGAGAGGTTTAAGGCAACAAGCCCCTTCATCTCCTTACCTTTTCCTCCTAGCTATGGAAGTGTCGAGCTTATTGAAATGGCATATGACAGAAAAAGGCTTTTATTTTCATCCTTGTTGTTAGGAGTTGGAATTATCTCATTTAATGTTTGCAGATGATCTCTTAATTTCTTCTCTCTGCTGCTATTGACACTTCCTTTTCTGTTTTCAAGGATATTTTAGAAGAATTTGGAGGTATGTCTGGTTTAAAGCCAAACTTATAAAAGTGTAATGTTTTTCTTTCTTGTGTATCAGATGACTTGGCTCAGAGGTTGTGCAATATTGTGGAAATGCCAAGGGGTCGCTTCCGGTGAGATATCTAGGACTTCCTCTAATCTCCAACAAACTTGACTATAACGATTGTGAACCCATTTTCATTAAGATAAAGCAGAGGATTGAGAGTTGGGTATCTAGGAAGTTCAGTTATGTGGGAAAGCTGCAGCTGATCCAATCTGTTTTCAGCAGTACATACCTGTACTGTTTTAGTGTGTTTATCATGCTTTAAGCAGTTATTCGTAAGATTGATAGTATGAAGCCATCTTTTTTGTGGTCTGGAGGTTCGGAATCTAAGTATTCTGCCCAGGTAAAGAGGACTAATTTTTGTCAGCCCAAAAAGGTAGGAGGATTGGGTATCAACACTATTGAGCAGTAGAATCTTTGTTTAATCCTGAATTTGATGCGGAGTATCTATAAAAAGAAGGATTCTCTATGGTAAGACGGATTCATTCTGTTATGCTCAAAGGCAAAAACTTTTGGCAAGTAAAAGTTCCCTCAAGTTGCTCTTGGGTGTGGAGGAAGGTGCTGACGCCTGAAATTTGTTGCACAACTTCTAATTGTTGTTTCTATTGGTAATGGGAGTGAAACTTCATTTTGGCGTGATTCGTGGCGCCCTTCAGGGCCTCTTTATCAAAAGTACTCTGCATCTCTTCTCAAATGTTTGGGGCTGAACACTGGATCCAAAATCGCTGATTTTAACAAAAATGACAGCTGGAATTTGCCATAGACTCGAAGATAAAATCTTCAGGTAAGAGAGTTTAAGGAAGCTACTCCTTCCTCTCACTTACAGCATTTGCACAGAGCGGATAAGGTTATTTGGTCAGGTTCTTCTACTGGGGATTTATCTATAAAATCTGCAATGAAGAAACTCTTTCCTTCTGGATCAACGGTGGGATAGTATAAAATGGTATGGGGGAGAGGATATATCTCCAAGTTTGCTTTTATCCTGTGGATGGCAACTCAAGGTAACCTAATGACAAGTGATAGGCTGAGAAGACGGGGGTACAGAATATATCACAATTTGTGCTGCAATGCTCCTGAATCTATTGATCACCTCTTCTTCAAATGTGATTTTTCACACTCTGTATGGGATAAGATTCAAGGAATGTGCATGCTACATAAAGGAGCTATGAGTTGGCAAATGGACGTTCAATGGTGAGTACACATATGAGAGCTGATTCGTTTGCTGTGAAACTTAAGAGGCTGGCCTTTTGCTGCTGTAGTATGGCATGTGTGTCATGAAAGAAACAGGAGGATTTTCAGCAGAGTAGTAGATCAAATGTTGAATTGGTAGAGGTTATTGTGAAGGTAATGCAGAGGGCTTGTTATTCCTAGCCTAAAGCCCCTTGGACTGCGGAGAATTTGGAGCTGCTATTCGAGTGGGGAATTGATCATGACTGTATGCTTAGCTGATGCTATGTTGATATGTTTCATTGTGAATGTATTGGGGATAGCTTTGGTAGTACAGATACTTCTGATGTAAACTGAAACAGAACCCCATTGTACAGTTCTCTGATATCAATAAAATGGCCTTTGTTAAAAAAAAAAAAAAATATCCTCGTCACCAACATGAATTGTCCGAAGCAATCACTTCCGTGATTGTCAAGGTTCTTCTCATAGCAATTGCTCAGACAAATCAACGTGTAAATTCACAAAATTGTTTGACAGGACCACACGTTACATGGGAATTAAAGTGAATTCCAAATTTAACCAAAAATAATCCATTTGAAGAAATTGAGTTCAACCACCAGCAAAGTGAATTGTTTAGGCCTTTTCCAGCCAAACCGCTATCAGATGGTCTATCCGTTTGCATCTTTTGTTATATTTCTTACGTGGTGGACATCTATCTCGCCAACTATACACAAGATAAACCTTTGACAATTTATATTTCTTTGTTTTCGACTGTGTGTTAACATATTTCTGCGAATTAAACCCTGTTATTCTGTATGAGGTTTTTTCTATGTTCTTTAATTACATCACAAAAGGGAATCTTTAAATGTTTACTTATGTAATGATTAAAATCGGTTCGTACTTTTATCATTAACCTTTTAAATCTTGTTTTTAAATATTTATCCTTTTTCTTCAACAGTGTAGTAACAGCTTTTTTGTAAAATTACAATAATTTTTTTCTTTTTCTCCTCATAGAGGAGTGATCGGATTTAATAAGTAGGAAGAGGGCCAGGGGATTAGAACCCAAGATCTACAATTCTTTGGAAATCAAAAATTACAATAAGTTAAATTCCAATATAGTAATTAATTTAAATGTTGCATTGAGTTTTTTTCCTTTCTTTGTGTATCTTTTAATTACATCACAATTGGAGATATTCAAACCTTGTTCCTATCTCAAAGTATCAAGAGCTTTAAATGTTTAATTATTTAAAAGCATTAATGTAGTCAAAATCTATTTCCTTTATCAAATAAAGCATAGCCTTCCCCCTTGATATTTCCTTTATTCCTCATATTTATTAAATAATTTAAAAGCATATTAATCAGCTTGTAGGAAAGTGTAAGTACGTCGGCGTGGCATCTCATTAATCCCACATCGCAATTAAATCAGTGGCTTGCTTCTTTTATTAGGAACAAATCTCCAATGCTGTCCGTCACCCGCAAAGGGTGGCTGGCCATCACCAAACTGAATTATGGTGCGAGGCTTTGCCGTAGCTGCAAAGACACTCCCACCCCAAACCGGTGGTGTAGCATTAACAATGTCCATCACTGATATTCGCGATGAAACTCCATGCCACGGAGCGGCCAAGACATACCCACCCACGGAGCGGCCAAGACATACCCACCCTATATGGGTGGTGTAATATTTTTGGGTACTTTTGAAACTTGAAAGGAGTTGAAATTAGGACCCTATATGGGTGGTGTAATATTTTTGGGTACTTTTGAAACTTGAAAGGAGTTGAAATTAGGATCCTAAATGGGTAGTATACTCTCCAGAAGCTTTACTGTTGATGTAATTGTTCTTTTTGAGGTGAAAACTATATCCTATTGATTCCGGATAAGCTAGGAAGTCCGTGTTGTACAATTTGACACAATTAATCAACTAAGAAGACTTCAAAGTGGTGTTTTATCACTCTTGCTGAAGCTGGACCACAAGAAATATCCCTCGACCAAAATCATTCAAGTAGGAATGAGAAGCTAGCACAGTTGCCTGACCATGTTGGGGGAAATTCAGAGTTTGTACATATGATTCAAAAAAGCTTGATTAAAGGATTCACACTATGGAAGTATTTCTTAATTAGATGGAGAATTACATTCAGATCCTGGTTTTATTTTGTGGAACCAACCAGTAGAAAAATTATCTGGAATATTGCTTAATGATGATATGCTGTATTAATGCATGACAATAATTTGTGGATTACATTTCCAGTACTAGTTTTCTTTCCTGCCAACCAAGCAAAATCCAAAAATCTCTTCAGACCCTTTTAGTTCAGCTTGCCTATCTGAAGTTATGTTTGAAAATGGCCAACTGTACTGCAAGACTCTAAATATTTATATTGGTCTGTTGACTCTGATTGCTTTGTGTTTCATGGAAGCTGATCACAACATTCCATTGGTTGACAACTTAATTGGTTTGAATCAGTGGCAGAGGTAGGACTTTTGGGTTAGGAGGTTCAATTTCTGACACCACATCATAGTAAATTTACAATTAAAGGGCATTTATGTTAAGTATACTTTCATTTTTTTTCATTATGTCAATTATATAATGACATCTAAGTTATGCTATAATGTAGTGGTAGTTTAAAAAAGTGAAAAGAATTTTTTCTTGGATTTACATTAATAATGAATTTTAAATAGATCCAACAGCCTTATAATGTTGAATTAGATATTTTAATTTATTAAGTGAGGGCAATGTAAACAAGAAAGTGACATTAAAAAATTTTATAGGGGACAATATAGACAAGAAAGAGAATTTTAAAAATATTAGGCAGCAAAACAGATAAAACTAAGAATTTCAAATATTTCAGATGCAAATAAGAAGCACCTTAAAAATTTTCGAAAAATCTATGCCTAAACAAAATTTTCTCAAAGTTGACTTCTGGGTTGGGAGGGGTGAGGGGGAGTTAGGGGGGCGGCAATTGCCCATCCTCAACTCTATTTGCCTTCGCCCCAGGTTTGAACAAGTGCCTAAAGATGTGAAAACGGATTTCAACTGGAGCTTTATTGGGCTTATTATCACTGGTTTGGCTGCCGTAGGAGCAGGTGGACATGCTATGTACAAGTACAGGATTCATGTATATGCAGTTTGTGTCTGTGTCCATGTGAGAGAGAGTACAGACAGACAGACAGATGTACGTAAATGGTGGTGTGAGTATGTCTGTCTGGATAGTGATCCAAGAAAAAGAGACAAGAACACATGATGGCGTGGTTGCTGTTTGGAGCTGTTAAGTCTAATGTCTTCACGTTTTCCATGTGGTTCGGTCTGGAAACCAAGGGCCACAAGTAATTCTTGGCTAGACTCAGGGGGTTTACTCACTGGAATGACGACGACAAGAAGATGACAAGATTAGATTTTGGGAAAAAATGGTCGGTCATTTAGGTTTCAAACTCTCTCTTTTTCTTGAAAATGATCTTCCACCGGCCTTTGTTGGATACTACAAGAAGAAGCTGGTGACCTTTCTAAATAATCAAGAAGCAGCAGCTTGAATGGGCTCATTTTTTGGTATTTCCTTTAATTAATGTTGATTGTCGTTACCAGGAGGGTACGAGGTTGTCGACCTCTGTTCGCCCATACTCTGCGTTAATTGCACGCAACAGCTTCTAAGAATGGAGTTCTGTGGGTCAATCAAGCTGAAAGTGAAAGTCGCCAAGAACTGGTGGCAATAATCGAATCACTCTTGTAAGCATGGGACTTAAGAGATAGGGATGATTGAAGTGTAGCCTCAAAAGGTTAAGCCGTCAAAATTTCTCTCTTTTTTTTTTAAATTTTTTTGGGACTTTTTAGCCGGTGCCATGATTAGTTCATATATATATATATATATATATATATATATATATATATATATATATACACACGAATTCGAAGAAAATATTATTATGATTAGTTCATATATATAAGCTTAGCTCATATATATAAATGATTAGTTCATATATACAAGGTTACTTCATATATATAAAATTAGTTCATATATAATTTTTTTTGAGACTTTTTAGTCTGTGCCATGATTAGTTCATATATATATATGATTAGTTCATATTTATATGTGATAATAATTAGTTCTTCAATTTAGTTCTCAAGAATTCAATTCATCAAATTATATATGATCATAACTAGTTTTTAACTTTGACGCAAAAGATTTTTTTTTTCCAGGATAAGGTTTGATAAGTTTGAAAGTTTTTGCCAATTTGCAGAATTATTTATCTTAATCGGTTTTATTTTGGAGGTGTTCAAGAAATTACAATTTCCACGTTGTATATTTTGTTAGGGTTTTGCCTGAATGCAAAAATCATTTTCTTTGTATAATTTTCCTGATGATTTTATTATTATTCTATTTTAGTCCAATTTTTGTCTGTGTTTATGCAGTAGAACAACTCAATGGTATAGTGCATTTTTGGTTTAAAAAAATATTACGACTAGATTACCATATTTAAGAAAGTTTCTGGAGGAACAAAAAAAGATGATTAAAACCAAAGGGGAACTAAAAATATTATTGACCATTAGCTTTTTGGATGCACTTACTTCCACAAGTTATTGGTTTTGAAAGTTTTCTTGTCACACTTATCAAGCCAATAGTGGAATGGGAAACCAAGAGGCTAATTAAACTAGATAAAGGTCAATAGTGGAATGGGAAACCAAGAAGCTATTTCTTATCAAGCCATCAACTAGCGGTATGGCTGACTGTACTAGGGCTGAAAAAACCTTCAGTTTTAGCACCAGATCTTGCTTAGGGTTAACAACACACAATATGCTTACATCATTGAGTTATACACGATATTCCATTGGATCGCTTCTATAGCCTCGCACCTCTGTCTCCTTGAGTTCTAAGGAGACAAGAAACCAAGTTCGGTGGATGAAATATGACCGCTTTGTTAGATTGCGGTTAATATGATGGTGATCAAAACTGAATTCATTTGAATGTTTTTTAATTAAAAAAAACTGAATTATGCAAGAATACGGCAAAGGAGAGAAGATTGGCTCAATAACTCAAGGAATTTTTTGACGCATAAATTAGTACGGTCAAGAGAGAAAGTATAACTAAGGGAGTGGCTCAGCTCATCAAATTTGAAAAAAGGGATTATGACTGGTGCTTATACTTGTGTATCATCAAAATTGATTTTTAATTGAAAGAAATTAAAAAAGATAATTGATATAAAAACTGAAGTACAAAAATAATAAAATGGATGATAATAGGGATTTACAGTGATCAATTACGTCCAATTTAGATGATTTACAGTTTTGTGTTCACAAATGCAATGTACAATTTTATTCCGTCAATCTCATTTTTATTCATAAAATGTACATTCTAAAATGTTCATAGTTAATCCCAATTAATACTGATGAGAAGGACTTAAATAAGTATGTACTATAACCATTGTCTACAAATTAAACATTTATTTTGAGTGATAATTGTCCAGCAATATTCATCTGCCTAATAGACTTACTTTGTGGCATATTAACCATTTTATCGAATCGCTGAACCAAGGTTAAGACTGTAGTTTAAGTACTCTTAAGGGGTCTACCTGAAAGTGATAGTCTGTATAGTCAGTGTCAGATAAAAACATCAGTGCTAACTGTGAGGGTTTCAAAATTCAAATTTTATTTTAAAATACAAAATAATATTTATATTATGTTTATTCACTAAAATATTAGTGAATTTATGTTTTGAGTGATTATTTTCTATTTTAGAGATTTTTTCAAGAATTATTTGCCGGTGTGTGGTTTCGGCCAGTTTAAGTGTCTAATTTTTGTTCCGAAGCGTGAATAATGACTTCAAGTGGAAACCAAGCATATGTAATGATATTACAGAGATATATTTAAGGTTGGACAGTGTCGGAATGAGATAAAATAGTAAAAGTTAGAGTGTCGCGCTTCGACATGACAAAAAGTGGTCGTTTGACCACTTTTCTATGATTTAAGGAAGATGCACTTTTTGTCCCCTTAAAGCCCTTTTTCTTGCTTCATGTTACTTCATTATTTTCAGCCACACTTGGGCTTAGAGAGAGAGGGTGCAGCCGATTGGAGAGACAGAGAAAAGAGAGAGAGTTCAAGTCTTGTTCTTCCTCAAATTTCTTGAAGCTTTAAACCCCCATTGAAGACATTCCTCCTCCTTCTTGGAGCTGCCATGAGAGAGGGGGAGAGAGAGAGAGAGGGCCGAAAAGAGAGAGAGATTAGAGAGAGAGTTTGAGGGTTTCTTGCTCATCTTCTTCATCTTCCAACCTTTGAGGCTTGAAGACTCCATGGAAAGCTTGGCACTTGTTTCTTCTTCCTCCCTTGGCTGCCGAGAGAGAGGGAGAGAGAGAGAGGGTGGTCCGAAGTTTAGAGAGAGAAAAGAAAGAGGAAGAAAGCTTCTTTTTGGTTGGCTACTTCTTGTTCTTGAGCTTGGAGACGGAATCCATTATCAAATCAAGCTGATCGTGGGATAAGGTGGGAGCTTTTGGAGTTTCTAAGTTTGGGAGTATCATTCTTGAAAGGAGTTCACAAGATCTTGGTTAATCTTGTTAGATCTAGTCAGATCTAAAGGTATAAGACTCAAATCTTTTAGATCTAACTTGATTAGTGTTAAATATGGTAGATCTATGATTTATTTTGTTAGAAATGTCTAATATTTGGAATTTTGAGTTGGGCTCTTGGATTCCCAACTTAGGTAGCGGACTTGAGGTGGCTTTTAGATAGCGGACTTGAGGACCTGATTGTGGTTGTGTTTGTTGTTTGTGAGATGAGATTATTTTGTGGTTAGAAAGTAGATTTTGTAGTTGAAAATTTTGAAGGAAAATGATAAGGATTTGCCGAACCTTGCTTGGCAATTTTGATGTGTGATTTCGAAATTTTATGATGTTTATTGATGAGATTTTGCTTAAGTGTATATGCTTTATGTTCATTTATGAGTATACGTTTAAAAGAGTTAAAATCTTGAACTTTTATGGTGAGAAATTGAATTTCACTAAGCATGGAGGGAAAAGTGTCATTTTGGACAGATTTGAGGGTTTGAAGTGTTTTACCTATTTTTCATGAATTTCGTGCATTGAGACCTAGTGAAAAGTGTTTGAGAAATGTGTTAGAACTTTGGTTAAAAGATTAAAAGTTGACTGGATGGAGTACATCGATAGAGTTGTTTGGTTATGTGAAATTCTGATTTGAAAATGGAATTTTACAAAATGAGTTTCGACTCGAGTGATTACTTTTCATTTGAGCAAAGTTAATGGAATTCTGTAAAGAACTTTGATAAGACAAGTGAACGAGTTATTTGAATCTAGTTTCGCTATTTGTGAGGTGAAACTTGTTTCTTCTTATTACTTGATTATAGGAGGTGAGGAAGGATTTGAACCAGATCCCACCTTGGAAAACAAACTTTGCTACTGTGGTGAGTTTCCATGCATGATACTTGAATATGTGAATTTAATTTGGAATGTGATAGATTAAGCGAGTGATGTGAAAATTTGATTTTCGATCCATCAAATGGGTTAGTGTGTACTTTATCACACTTACTCCTGTTTGAATGGTAAGTTTTGTAAAAGCGTTGTCGTGATATTTTAAATATGTTTTGAACTTCTTGACTTGTGATATGAATCCTGTTTTGAATATATGAGGTGATGTGACGTGTTTTGTATTTCTTATTCTCGAGAATACTCAATCCCCTCGGTAAGTTATCGACTCGAGCCGTTGAGAAGACCCAGGTCGAGGAGATTTAACAACCTTGGGCTACATGACAAGTTGTGTGCTCTGGGCTTGGCATGTGGCCTTTTCCCTATTGAAGAGCAAAACACAAATATATAAATTTCCTGTTAGGCTGGCGGGCTCGGTTGGGGGTTTTGGTGGGGAAAGGAGTAAGTGGTGGTCTACTTGGTTTGTAAGTGAAAGTTGACGGAGTGTCAACTACGAGATTTGTGAACTCGTATGTTCATGAACGTGCTCCAGTTTCGAGAACTTTAGCTCATGAGAGCTACCCGTATCCTACCTATGTGTTGTTAATCGCTTTCTTTATTTGTTTATTTATAAATATGAATTTGAGGTGAAATCTCATATGTGTTATGTGTTTTGCATGTTTTTGGAACTCACTAGGCTTTTAGCTCATCCTTTCAAATTTGTTTTCGTTAGCAGGGACTGAGAACCCAAGTGAAGGAGCCAACCATTAGACTTAGGGTTCATGTTTGTATTTGGTATGACAAACTTAAATTGTGATTTTGAGAGTTTTGTATTATGAGAATTTGAATGTTTATTTAAGTACTTTATGTAATTTGGGAATGTAAGGCTGGAGTAATGGATTTGTAAATTAATGTTTGGTTTGGATTTGTGATTGAAATTTTAGTTTGGTATATCAATGATCGTTATGTGAGTGAGATCTGGCGAGAGCTAGGTAGGCAGTCCACGGATACCCTTGGGTACGTTCTAGGGAGAAGTGGGGCTATCACAATAACTATTTTATGTACGAAAGCCGCTGCAGTGAGGACAAATAATGGTGACACAAAGAAGCAAGGAAGGTATCAAATTGGATAGCGAAATTGACTTTTCTAAGACTTGAAATGTTTCAATGAACGACCAAATTTATCCTTGAACTTTTATGCTTAAGCCATTTTAGTCCCTATACGTTAGTCTTGATCAATTTAATACTTTAACTTAAAATTTTGGTCTAATTAGGTCTCTTCATAGTGGCACCACCACTAAGACTTCTCCATGTACTCACTACAAGAAATTTATACTTTTCGTGACCTGTCAAATAATTGCAAGTCATAAAGACTTATTTTTTATGACATGAAATTAGTACTAGTCATAAAATATATAATTTTCAAATCGCAGATAATAGAAATGGTATTCATTTATGAGTCACATTTTGTGACTTATAAATAAAAGTGATCATTTACATAGTTACAATTGATCTTGTGAGTTGAAAATGAATTGTGACTATATAAACAATGACCTACATTTACAAGTCACAAAATCAATTGTGATTTGTAAATGGGTGTCATATCTATTATTTGTGATTTGAAAATCATCTTTTTTGTGGCTATCACCAGTTTTATGTCATAAGAAACAAGTTTTTTGTGATTTTCAACTATTTAGCAAGTCATGAAAGGTATAAATATATTGTAGTATGCTCACAATTTAACAGTAAACAAGAGACAATTTAGTAACAATAAAAATTCATAATTTCATTTCATAAACAAAATATAGTAGATTTCCAAAATTCTCTTATCTTCCTCTCCCAAGTACTATAACTAAATTCCTAATCCATCCACTAAAGTTCATAAACCTCGGACCCGATCCGGACCCGATCCATTTTTTCCAGATATGGAACAAAGCATAGTCCCGTTTATCCAGACTCGACCCGGATCCATTTTGTCTACAAATAAAATGGGTTGAATATGGATTTATGTGTTCCATCCCATTTTAGATTTGGATCTGATTAGTATAATTATTTTAGTAAAAATTATATGGTTTATTAAAATTTGCTACTAATCTACTTTTTTAAAATTAAAAATAATTTTCTATAAATTAAATTATTCTTAAAATTAATTTATTTATATTATTAATATTGTATCAATAAATTTTCTATATAAATAAAATTATCATACTTAATTAATTCTTAAAAATGGATATATTCGACCCAAATCCAAATCTAGATCCGGTCCGCACCTATATATTAGCGGATGCCCCACCTCCCCTAATGCTAACCAAAGGGATCAATGGTATCAGCTTGCCCAACTCTTGCCTACTCACTACATTCCACAATTTCTTCGCAGTAAACAAATACTCAAAAATCCATTCTAGATAACATAACCTCAAGGTACTTCATAATAACATTTACATATCTCCAAAAGTAATTACATAAACCAGTGGATCAAAAGGTCAACAATTGGAGTTCAACTTAAGTACATTCACCTCTCCCAAAAATAAAGAGGATTGCTGTGTAGATATACTGACATAAACAAACCTAAAATTCCCAAAATGATCCAATGTTATCCTTGAGCCCTTTTTTGTCTCGACTCTAAGGAAAACAAATATGGTATGAGTTTTACCAGTAGTATTCCAAGAAACCAAGCAAAACATGAGCAATACCAAAATTAATCATGTTAACACGTAATCAAGAAGCACAGCTCCAAGTATAACCATAACCAAATTTAGGAATCAAGAGAATAAAGTTATGTACATAGTGAGCATAAACGATAACATTTATTCAAATAAACAATTATTCATTCAAGTAAATCAAATAATGAATAATAAATGAGATCTCAAAGGATGTTGCGGACTCATTGGGAGCCATTTTCCACCTTATAACTCCCAATAAACAATCCCTACATTTTCCACCTTATAACCCTCTTCAACTCCCACCTTATGACCTCCAAAACGATAAACAATCCCCAAAATTTACTTTCACCTTATAACCTTCAAAACGACAAACAATCCCCGAAATTTAACATTAAACATTATACTCAAGGCCTTCCGGCAAAGAGTTTTGAGTTTTGCACCTTAACATTGGTAAGTCATTACCTGTATGTCCACCGATCCTGATCTCGCATGGCGGGTCTAGGATAAGCTTTTGGCCTACCGACCTCAATGCGATGGTGGATCAAGGATAGGGTTCCAAATGAAGAGTAAGCTCAATTCAACGATGCGATAAAGTACACATCGGCCTACATTTATACACATTTAACATTCAACTATGCATATCGTGAACAAGCAATTATTGAAAATTAATTAAATTAACAAATCAAGGGAATCACAATAACATGACACTCATTAGTATGCCAATCAAAGAGGCTTTTAAAACAAATAATAGCATTTACTCAAGTATCATGCATCGTCAAGGAAACATGCATTGGAACACTTACCAAGTTAGCAAAATAACCTCAAGCGTTCGCTCCCAAATCTCCTTTATTTCCTCCTTCCAAGTCTAATGGCAAATGAAATGAAAACATTTAGAATTGACTACCCCAAACAAAGAGACCAAAATGCATACACTAGTTGTTTCTTTGTTTGATAACAATCACAATTTGGATGCACAAAATCATAAGAGGTCTAATCCAAGGCATGGGTGTAAAACAAATGAAGAATATTATAAACATAGTAAAATCATGAGTTAAGTAGGTTGGAACACGGCAAAGGTGGATACGAGTCAAAAGGAATAAAAGAAGCCATTATAGAAAGGAAATGAAAATCAATAGGTTTGCCACTCTTCAGTGTTTTAATCATAACTGTAGGTGTGATTATCAGATTAGGACAAATTTTATGGCGTTTCGAAGCTAAGACATAGATCTAAAACTTTCATGAAGAGGTCAAATATCAAATCACACTAAATCAGGATCGAAATAGCAAATCTCAGAGACACCAGAAAACTGTCAGGCTTGAAACAGGCTGGTCGAACAGTCTCGGAAGAACGACCATAACTCAATGTAGAAAGATCGAAATTGAGCTCCGTCAGTAGCCTTTAAAACTAGGTTCATAGACCTTTCTAACAGTATAAAGATCAGGCTCTAATTCAATTTATGAAATCAACAGCATGTTCGGAAAGTTCACTAATTTCCATTTCTAATTTCCTGTGAAAATTTCCAACTTTGACACAATCTCTTCAATTAATCCTTTAAAGTTATTCCATCTCTTAGTAAGGTGTATAACATGCTAAAACATCAACTAAATCCATCAATAAAACGTCACAAACTCTTAGACATTTCATCAAACACAAAGA
Source organism: Gardenia jasminoides (assembly GCA_013103745.1). Classification (NCBI taxonomy): domain Eukaryota; kingdom Viridiplantae; phylum Streptophyta; class Magnoliopsida; order Gentianales; family Rubiaceae; genus Gardenia; species Gardenia jasminoides. The sequence continues at coordinate 22,987,630 of CM023100.1, read as the reverse complement.
AGCTTAAAGCAAAAACCTAAGTTCAAATTCTCAAACACAAGAAACTCTTCCATAATTTGTCCTTCTAATCAACCCCCAAACACCTTAAACTTAACTATCATGCATCCTTTTTGAATTTAAACATAACTAAAGCAAAGTTAAGTGACTAATTACCTTGAGAGCTGAGAGAGAAAATCCACCCAAAAGTTTCAATTCTTCCAACCAAGTTTGATGGTCAAGCAACAATCCAAGCTAGGGTTTCACTTGAACATGTTTTTCCTCACCTAAAATTGCTAGAATCAAGCTTAGGGTTTAGTGTTTTCTTGCTTATGGAGTTCGGCCAAGAGGAGAAAGAAGGGAGGGAGTTTTTTGGTTCAAATTTTTGAAAATGAGAGATTAAATAGAAAGGCTTAATTCAAGGCTTTAATGGATGTATTGACAAGTGTCCCAATTTGGACCATGAATTGTTAAAATTCTATGCAATTAGCTTCTAATCCCTCAATTATTATGTATCCCACTTAATGCCACATAAATTTTATGCAATTTGTTACATTAAACATGTAAAATGAAATTCTAAATTAATGTCATGCTATGTATGCAAAATAAAGTACTTAAAGGAAAATAATGCACTTAATGCTTTCATGGTGCAATCAAGCCATTTTTTTTTCATTTTCATTTTTTTCTCTAGGTTCTTATACTCTCTCCTCCTTAAAAGAATTTCATCCTCGAAATTCTCACCTTCCATCACATCAGATGACCACGAGTTTTGTCACCTGTCCTAAAATAGCATAGGTCCCATAGCCGATTGCTCGGGTCCTGCTCTCCTTCTTAGATTGCTTGTTTAGGGACAATTGCTTCGTTTATTGGCTTGTTTAGGAAGATTGCCCTCCTGCTGGTTCCTCGGGCAATTAGTAAGTTGATGCTCGGCACTTCCACATATCAAGCACTTTCTCCCCTTTTTCAAACAATTTTCCTCCGTGTGATTAGTTTTCCCACAGTATCCACAAGTCAAATGAGGTGTGACTTCTTGACTTCCCCACGGAATTTCTTTTGATGCCCCCGTTTGAACTTGCTTCCCTCTAGTTATATCTCGCTCTGGTTTCCCCATCGTAGGTGGTGACAGCAATGGTAGTCTTGTTCCTCCAGCTCCTTTCCCAACTTAGAGGTTTGTTTATCCCTCCTAGGTACCTCCAAGTTGACACTACTAGATGCATCTCTTTTCCGTGCGAAGGCTCTTGGTTGAGATTTTGTACTTTCCACTCTTTGAGCTCTCTCAAGGGCATCACTAAATGTAGGAATTTGAACCGCCACTGGATTCCTGAACGGGGTTCTAGATTTAAGCCCCGATGAACAGCCTTTTTCTCTTTTTTGGTGGCAACCAACGGGGCAAATTTTGACAGCTTGGTAAATTGAGCTTCGGACTCAAGAACGCCATTGTTCCTTGACTAAGTCTTATAATTGGGTGTCCTCTCTCCTTTCCCAGAACAAGAGAGGATTATATTTTCATTAAATTCTCGAGAAGTTCAGCCATGTCCAGGGTAACTTGTTCCCTCTCCCACTTTGCCCTTACAACATTCCACCACGATTGAGCTGCTCCCTCAAACTGAAATCTGTGAATGTCACTTGTTTTTCCTCCATTCAGATACCTTAAAGCTGCAAAATGTTGATCATGTTTTCTAACCAAGTTTCAGCTATGTCGGTTTGACTCCCAGAAAATTTAGTGGAAAGAACTTTGAAATCTCTAAAGCCCTTATCCTCCCTCATATCTAGGTTTCAGTTGGTTCCACTACTATGCAGCCCTCCGACCCTATTGAGGTACTAGACGCTCTAACAAGTACGTCATTTGATTTAAAACTAGTGCCACTTGGTCGTTTGCCTCAACCCTTGGCTCAGTGTTTTGGTTAGCCACAGACCCACTCTCTTCCTCTTGATTTTGGGGTTGTCTGCGTGGACGTCCCCATCGTGGTCTTCTGGCTTCCATTTTTTTTTAACTAATCTATATGGGTGTGCATTAATTCAATATGAACTAGGAAAGTACACACACAAAAATGCATGTGGGCATACATACCAATTACAGGCACACATAATCAATAATAGGAAACAACAAACGTGACTAAATCATTTCACAAGTAACGTTGTCAAAATCAACCTCAGTTACCATTTTCACTCAATCATAGCTAGTTAATCACATACAAGAGAAAATCATGTTTTGTACATATTCAAGTCAAGATTAGTGAACCAAATGTACTAATAGTCAAGATAGGCAATTCTTACTCCCAATCCCATTATCCCTTTTTAAGAGGCAATATCACTTGTCACTAGTTCCAGTCAAGGCACATCTAGACAATTCTATCTCTCCATAGCAAGCTCCGACACCGAAAGTTACGGAAATGTTATGTTTAGTCAATCACTCCAAGAGTCACTTCCAATTCCAACCTAGTACATTCGAATTTCGAATATCTCAATCTCAAAGACGCTTTAATAAGTTTCCAGTCAAGATTAAGTCCTTAGAGATCAACTATCATCATTGTCCAAGTAGCTCACCTTTTCCTCTTTCAATCCATTCCTCACACTTTTCTCACCACTCTAATGAGGCGATTATTAACCTCTCACAACTGTCAGTGTATCACACCAATCCATTCCTACTATATTAATATGCTAGTCTCGAGTTCCCATCTCTAGAACATATTTATATTCAAGCACCAGAACAAGAATAAAGTCAATCCACACTAAGGTCGGCCGCCCTAAAGTGTAAATTAACTCAATCCCCATTCCTGCCTGACATACCAAATAAATCCCCGAACTATCACAAGCATTCAACCCTACAAGCATTTGCTTAACATTCCACCAGTCCCATAGTCCAGCATCCGAAACTTTAAGCCTAGGATACACTACAGAGATCTAAAGCCTAAGCTCTGATACCAACTGTGACAGCCCCACCTCCCCCTAATGCGAACCAAAGGGATCGGCAGACCGCTTGCCCAACTCTTGCCGGGACTCACTACATTCCACAATTTCTTCGCAGAAACAAATACTCAAAAATCCATTCTAGATAACATAACCTTGAAGGTACTTCATAATAACATTTACATATCTCCAAAAGTAATTACATAAACTAGTGGATCAAAAGGTCGAACAATTGGAGTTCAACTTAAGTACATTCACCTCTCCCAAAAATAAAGAGGATTACAGGTAGATATACCAGACAAACAAACCTAAAATTCCCCAAAATGATCCAATGTTATCCTTGAGCCCTTTTTGTCTCGATTCCTGTTAAGGAAAACAAATACGTGGTATGAGCTTACGCCCAGTAAGTATTCCAAGAAACCAAGCAAAACATGAGCAATACCAAAATTAATCATGTTAACACGTAATCAAGAAGCACAGCTCCAAGTATAACCATAACCAAATTTAGGAATCAAGAGAATAAAGTTATGTACATAGTGAGCGATAAACGATAACATTTATTCAAATAAACAATTATTCATTCAAGTAAATCAAATAATGAATAATAAATGAGATCTCAAAGGATACAGGACTCATTGGGAGCCATTTTCCACCTTATAACTCCCAATAAACAATCCCCTACATTTTTCCACCTTATAACCTTCGAACTCCCACCTTATGACCTCCAAAACGATAAACAATCCCCAAAATTTACTTTCACCTTATAACCTTCAAAACGACAAACAATCCCCGAAATTTAACATTAAACATTATACTCAAGGCCTTCCGGCAAAGAGTTTTGAGTTTTGCACTTAACATTGGTAAGTCATTACCTGTATCGCCCAACTGATCCGATCTCGCGATGGCGGTCTAGGATAAGCTTTTGGCCTCACCGACCTCAACGATGGTGGATCAAGGATAGGGTTCCAGCGAAGAGTAAGCTCAATTCAGTCGATGCGATAAAGTACACATCGGCCTACATTTATACACATTTAACATTCAACTATGCACTGTGAACAAGCAATTATTGAAAATTAATTAAATTAACAAATCAAGGGAATCACAATAACATGACACTCATTAGTATGCCAATCAAGAGGCTTTTAAACAAATAATAGCATTTACTCAAGTATCATGCATCGTCAAGGAAACATGCATTGGAACACTTACCAAGTTAGCAAAATAACCTCAAGCGTTCGCTCCCAAATCTCCTTTATTTCCTCCTTCCAAGTCTAATGGCAAATGAAATGAAAACATTTAGAATTGACTACCCCAAACAAGAGAGACCAAATGCATACACTAGTTGTTTCTTTGTTTGATAACAATCACAATTTGGATGCACAAAATCATAAGAGGTCTAATCCAAGGCATGGGTGTAAAACAAATGAAGAATATTATAAACATAGTAAAATCATGAGTTAAGTAGGTTGGAACACGGCAAAGGTGGATACGAGTCAAAAGGAATAAAAGAAGCCATTATAGAAAGGAAATGAAAATCAATAGGTTTGCCACTCTTCAGTGTTTTAATCATAACTGTAGGTGTGATTATCAGATTAGGACAAATTTTATGGCGTTTCGAAGCTAAGACATAGATCTAAAACTTTCATGAAGAGGTCAAATATCAAATCACACTAAATCAGGGTCGAAATAGCAAAATCTCGTGACGGGGACCGTAAAACTGTCGCTTGAAACAGGCTGGTCAACAGTCTCGAAGAACGACCATAACTCAATGTAGAAAGATCGAAATTGAGTCTGCCAGCGGTAACCTTTAAAACTAGGTTCATAGACCTTTCTAACAGTATAAAGATCAGGCTCTAATTCAATTTATGAAATCAACAGCATGTTCGGAAAGTTCACTAATTTCCATTTCACTTCCTGAAAATTTCCAACTTTGACACAATCTCTCAATTCAATCCTTAAAGTTATTCCATCTTAGTAAGGTGTATAACATGCTAAAACATCAACTAAATCCATCAATAAAACGTCACAAACTCTTAGACATTTCATCAAACACAAAGGAGCTTAAAGCAAAAACCTAAGTTCAAATTCTCAAACACAAGAAACTCTTCCATAATTTGTCCTTCTAATCAACCCCCAAACACCTTAAACTTAACTATCATGCATCCTTTTTGAATTTAAACATAACTAAAGCAAAGTTAAGTGACTAATTACCTTGAGAGCTGAGAGAGAAAATCCACCCAAAAGTTTCAATTCTTCCAACCAAGTTTGATGGTCAAGCAACAATCCAAGCTAGGGTTTCACTTGAACATGTTTTTCCTCACCTAAAATTGCTAGAATCAAGCTTAGGGTTTAGTGTTTTCTTGCTTATGGAGTTCGGCCAAGAGGAGAAAGAAGGGAGGGAGTTTTTTGGTTCAAATTTTTGAAAATGAGAGATTAAATAGAAAGGCTTAATTCAAGGCTTTAATGGATGGTTGACAAGTGTCCCAATTTGGACCATGAATTCGGTTAAAATTCTATGCAATTAGCTTCTAATCCCTCAATTATTATGTATCCTACTTAATGCCACATAAATTTTATGCAATTTGCTACATTAAACATGTAAAATGAAATTCTAAATTAATGTCATGCTATGTATGCAAAATAAAGTACTTAAAGGAAAATAATGCACTTAATGCTTTCATGGTGCAATCAAGCCATTTTTTTTTCATTTTCATTTTTTTCTCTGGTTTCTCACATTAAGACCCATCCGAATCTAGATCCGGATTCAGATCTTTAAATTACATGCCAGATCTGGGTCCGGAATTGGGATCCGACCCATTGAGTCCCCTATTTCCAAATAATCACGAAGAAGCGGCTTGAATGGGCTCACTATTGGTGTTTTGTTGTAAAGCTAATGATATGAACTACTAAAAATAGAGATTGAAATAATACAATAGAGACAAGAAGTAGAGAGAATAGAGAATTATTCTATTATTAACTTTATTGCTCAGGAGTTGTTGTTGTTACAACTGAGATTAGGATACCTCTATTTATAGGTAAACTAATATCAAAGGTACATAAATCCTATTAAATATCTATACTTGAATTTAGTACTTCAAGTACATGTATTTAGTAGTTCTATAGATAACGAACTACGAGAGGATACATTAATATACCAATGAATCTTATGGGGAATACATGTATCAATCTTCTTAAGAATATAAATGGATATCCACATCAATACAGGTAATTATTTCATAATACTCCCCCTTGGATGTCCATTACACAAAGAATATGCCTCGTTAAAACCTTACTAGGGAAATACCCAATGGGACAAAAACCCTAGTGAAGGAAAAAGAGTACACTATTCTTGTGTATTTTCTCCTTCTGATTCAAACATCATTTGAGGTCTTTTAACCGATGCATTCCAATATATTTCATCAATTTTTCAAACATTGTAGTCGGTAATGTCTTGGTAAATAAATCTGCCAAATTATCACTTGATCGGATCTGATGCACATCAATTTCACCATTCTTTTGTAAATCATGAGTAAAGAAAAATTTTGGTGAAATATGTTTCGTCCTATTTCCTTTAATATATCCTTCCTATAATTGAGCTATACAAGCTGCATTATCCTCATATAATGATCTGATGAGGAGGATTTTCTTTCGAGGATAACCCACCTTCTTCGGATAAGTGGGTCATTGATGTTAGTAAATACATTCCGTAGCCCGAATTTCTATTATTTCAGCATGATTAGAAGAAGTGGCAGCTATTGATTGTTTTGTAGATCACCATGAAACAGTTGTACCACCACATGTAAATAGATAACCAATCTGCGACCTTGCTTTATGTGGATCAGATAAATACCCAACATCAGTATAACCAATCAATTCAGGTCTAGATTTATTTGAATAAAGTAAGCCAAGATCAATTGTTCCTCGGAGATAGCAAAAAATGTGTTTAATACCATTCCAATATCTTTTAGTTGGAGAGGAACTAAATCTTGCCAATAAATTCACAGCAAATGATATATACGGTAGTGTGCAAGTTAGTAAGTTACATTAGTGCTCAATTACCTTTGAGATATGGTACCGGGACCAAGTATCTCTTTATCTTCCTCTCGTGGTCTAAAAGGATCTTTATTAGGATCAAATGATCTGACGACTATTGGGGTATTTAATGTATGTGATTTATCCATATAAAACCGCTTTAATACCTTCTGGGTATAAGCAGTTTGGTGGATAAAAATTCCACCTTCTAAACGCTCAATTTGTAAACCAAGACAAAATTTTGTTTAACCAAAATCTTTGATCTCAAATTCCTTTTTCAAATATTCAACAATTTTCTGGATCTCTTCAAGAGTTCCAATCAAATTAAGATCATCAACATATACCGCAATTATCACAAAATTTGACCCATTTTTCTTTATAAAAACACATGGACATATTGGGTCATTGGTATAACTTTCTTTAATCAAACATTCACTGAGTCAGTTATACCACATACGTCCAGACTATTTAAACCCATACAAAGACCTTTGCAATTTAATAAAATAAAAATCTTTAGGATTTGATTTACATGCTTCAGGCATGTTGAATCCTTTAGGGATTCTCATGTAAATCATTATCAAGATTTCCATATAAATAAGCAGTGACTACGTCCATTAGACACATTTCTAACTTTTCATACGCTGCTAAACCCACAAGATATCTAAATGTGATCGCATCCACTACAGGTGAATACGTTTCATCATAATCAAATCTAAATCTTTGTGAAAATTCTTAGGTTATAAGTCTTGCTTTATATCTTATAATTTCATTTTTCTCACAAATACCCATTTATATCCCACTGGCTTTACACCTTCAGGTGTTTGGACTATAGGCCCAAAAACTTTTCTTTTAACCAGTGAATCCAATTCAGATTGGATCACATTTTTCCATTTCGACCAATCATTTCTTCACCAACATTTATCAACCGATATATTTTTATGATTCTCATTTTCTTTCATAATGTCAAGTGCTACACAATATGCAACTTCTTTTCATGTAGGCTCCAATTTCAAATTTTCTGTAGTTCACTCTCTTCAGGAGTAAACTCTTCAGGAGTTAGCTCTTCAGGAGCGACCTCTTCAGGAGGTTGAACTTTGTCATGACATCTATTTCATCTCCGGAGATATTTGAAATTAAAATGTGTTATTTTAGTAGGCTGGCTTTAAATTCATTTGTAGCACTTGTATGTGTCCTTCAGGGACATCAATTTTGACTATAGTATTTCTTGCAGGAATATTCAATTCAATAACTCTTCTGGAGTCGATAAATACATTTGATAATTGATTTGCAATTTGCTCCAAATAAGTAACATATTGAACTTCTAGTTCACATGAGAATCAAGAAAATCCAATAATATTTTTCAAATGATTTCCTTTCGGTTGATCATTCCTCCCCCTAATGTCGGGAAGTGTACAATTGCAATTTGTAAATAGATTACCCATCAATATTCATGATTTCTAATTGTAAAGAGTGATTTCACCTCCGACATAAATTTCTGTTGGAGCCACAGATAACATAAGAGGGTATATATGAATAATTGTCTACTCTTATTTTTGACAAATCATAATATATGGGATCAGTAAACTTCTAGTTTACTATAGGTGATGATTTTGATTTAATCAAACCAAATGAGAATAAAGACAACTATAACAATAACCATTTCTCCTTTGAATGGTTTTGTGGTATAATCAATCTTTATCTCACTTGATGATATCTATTATTGTCTCATTTTGTATCTCGAAATAATATCCATTTCAGCGGATATTTTTAGATTCAATATATTCCTTCGAGATTTTGGGAGAATATAGTACATAATTTATGACAAACTTTACTCCTTCAGGGAGAAATATAGTGGTGGCTCTTCTGGAGTTTGTAATTATTTTACCACCATCACTGATTGTATTTATCTCTCCTATTCTCAGATAGGAATACAATGTGCATAGGAGCACTATCAATGAGACATACATTGTCATCACCATAATTTTTAATCCCAAATATTTGATATCCATTTCTTCTTCAGGAAGAAATAACAAAGAAACTTGTTTTCTGTAGGAAGAATAATGAAGAAACATTTTTTCTTCAGGAAGAAATAATAAAAAGATATTTCTTCTTCAAGAATAAAAGATAACACAACCATTTCTTCGTCAGGAAGAAATAATAAAGAAATATTCTTCTTCAAGAAGAATTAATAACGAAACTTACAAATAAATGTAAATATTAATAAAATCCAAAAAGAAAGTGACATAAAATATCCAAAAATAATAAATAACCAAATTCTAAATAAATAACGGGCGTTTGGCATCAATTCCTTCTTCAGGAAGAAAATACGATTATTACTATCATCAATTGCACCATCAATTTACACCTTCAGGGTGTTTGTTTATGATGATTGATAAAGGTCAATAAAATATTTAGTCATACGATATATATGTGACTAAAGACCTTTAATACTATATAAATAGTATTTATTTTGGGATCTTTCTTTTCACATTCTTTCTTATCATTATCCCACTTCAGGTGGTATATATCTATCTTAACTGAATCTACAATCATGACTATAGTCATAATTTAAGTTGCATTCACTTTAGGGAATGAACTAGATCCGTTAAATTGGATTTTAAACAAAGGCTTGTAATAAATTCGAAATGTTTCTCAAATTCATTCTCTTGATATTGCTCCTTCAGGAGCATATTCGAGGAGTAAAATATGGAGAATACATTTTCACATATCTATATCAGTGATATTTTCTCCACATAATAACTTGCAGCATTCGATAATTTTATCATATCGAATTTTATAAGAACGACCATTTTCAGACGGTCAGATCTCGACCATCTTCAGGCGGTTAAATTCTTTTCTCTTAAAGGATAAATGAATCCATATGCATCATTTTTCCAATTAATGGTGCCTTCAAAATTTATTTTTATCAAGATATATTTCACCATCTAATATTCATAATAAAAAATTCTTTGATAATAAAGATAAATAAACAAAATTGAATTCAACAATTAGGTGTGGAAAGTAAAAGCAACAACAGAAGTATCCAATCAGCTCCAAATGAGTTCACAATCACGGGCACATGCAAATAGTAGTACATACAACTAGAAGCTCATGTGATGCTCAAATGACCACTTAGGAAAAGGTTGACATTTGTTGCACCGTGCTAGCTAAGGATCATTTGCAATATAAAAGGTTCACTTTCAAATTTAAAATAGTTGAAACAAAAGACCTAAAATTTCATGCCTTTTTCTTTCTCATTTGTGTCATCTAAGAAGTTTCTTTTTAGTTAAGCCAATCAAATAATTTGCATACGTGTAGGATGGCATACGAGTGGTTTTGAAATGGATATATCTTTTAATCCCCTGCTATTGATGACATGTTTCCCTAAGGCCTTTTCTGATTTTTACATGTCAAGTTCAGTGCTTTTGCAATGAATAGTAAAGTATTTTCTTGTAGCAACTGAATCATATAGAAAGCAAATTAGATGGGCAGACATCGTATAATAATGATTTGTGAGCATGTTGGTGCTAACCTGTGACAAGTCTGTGCCCAATATTTTTCTTAAAAGAGCTGAAATGTGTCTATTTCAATGTGTTCCAACTTTGGCATCCCGAATCATCTGGCGCATAGAATTTAGCAGGCGACCATAAGTCAATCCTAAGTCAATCCGGGTTCCTTCTATGCAGCTTGGATGAAGCTGTATGTCATGGCTCCAGTGACAAAGATTTGTGGTGGGTGTCAAACCGCCAAAAATAAAATACTACTCTAAGAATATAAATTCAAATATAATGGCAAGTAGGATTGGATCCTCAGGGATTGGGTGATTTATTTCCTATAGAGAATTTAGGGGTTTTGGATAAGATAGCAATTAATTAAAAAGGAATAAAAACTGAAATTCTAATTAAGCAAGATGCAGGAATCAAATAACACAAGAAATAATTAATTAAAATATCCTAGTCAAGGAATTAGTCTTGGCACCGGTGCACACAATGATCATAGATATATGGAAATATTCATACGTTCACGAATAAATTGGTTATAGTGGTCAAGCGACACGCCCAACCACCAATCTTTCCTTAATTTTATAGTAGTCCAGAGACGCTCATAAACTACCCTCTTGTGACTAGACAACCCTAGAAATGCTCATAGGATTTAATGTAATCACAGCATTAGGAATTAGAAAGACCCAATTCTAGATGACAAACACACATGCGGGTTTATTTAGGCTAGATTAATTATTCTCACGATCCAAATTAGACCGCTTGCGAGGCGGTGAAACTATCTCTTTTGCCACTAATCAAAATGCTTAAAGGCGACGCGCCAACACCCCAATTGGTTATCAATTATTTAGACAATTGAATAACTAGCCACATCAATCAATAAATCCAAATAATAGTAACTCGGGGAAAATAGAGAATAATTAAATACCCATGAATATATAAATTAAAAATAGATAATTAAAACGATCTCACAGTTGTGGTGCCCCGAGCCTTGATTATTCCTCAACTAGAAAAGGAATTAGCCACGCCTTGACATTGCCATGCAAACCGTGAACTCCATGTAACTCGAACAGAAGTCAAAGCAATTGAATAAAGCAAAGGAAAAATCACCACTTAACAACTATGGACAATCACTGGGAAATAAGCAAAGTACTATACTAAAAAGTTTGACGGTAAAAGACGGGAAAACTGAAAATAGGAATAATCCTCAAAGAACAAAAGTGCTAATCTATGTTATGTTAGTGGCGGCAGAAAACACCTAGCCAGAAAACTACTAATCAACTATGCTAGGCGACCCACGAAGTCAGGAAAAACTAAAACTACTACTACTGATCAAAAGTGCTCTCTCCGAGAAAATGAAAGATGGAAGACTAAATAGAAGTCTCGCAATGATCTCCTACTTTCGGTGGGAAAAGATTCCTTGTATTCATCTCCTCTTCTGACTCTTTAGAGACCAAGATACCAATCCTCAATTGATTTGGTAATCTCATAAAATAAGGAAGATATGCCGGTCATTGCTTGAGTTTCCAATTTGCACAGGACTTTGCTTCCTAATCCGCTGGACACTCCCTTTAAAGACGTTTCCTTCCTACATTCAACTTCCAATTGTAGAATCATGAGTCTTCTGATCCTTGTCCAAGTTTGAGCGCCTGACATCCGCTTAGAAAGCGTGGGCATGCCAGATAAGCAGAAGTCTTCTGATCATCACCTCTTTGCTTTGCCTTCAGACGGACTCTCTGGTGTGGGCACGCCTTCGAACCAGCAGTCTTCTGCCCATTACCACTGCAACATGCTCAAAGATAATTGAAGAGAAAAAAAAACTATTAATAAAGGAAAACCTAAATATGAGAAGAACGAAAAATTAAATTCTTGAATTGCCTCCCAAGCAGCGCCTTTCTTTAATGTCTTTGGCTAGACATTTCCATGCTTGGTCATGGAGGATAAAATCGTATAGCTCTTTTTATTACATCGTTCTCATACTCATTATATTCATCAAGAATAGAGAAATCTTTAAGCACGTGAGCTGTTTTCTTCTTTTGACCAGCGGATGGCTGCAAACATGCAAGTAATGTTTTCAATTCTTTATTTACTCCTTCGTCACAATCAATTAATAACCTAATAGTCTTTGCAACTCCTAACTTATCTCTATCATGAAACTCAAAAATTTTTGGTATAACAAAATCAATCTCACCAACAGAAAATATAGAATGAGAGAAAAGAGTTAGGGATGAAGGAGATGTCACCACAGTTGTGATTTCTTCATTGGACTTTTTCACTGGAGAGGCTATAGGTTGGGGTCCCCTTGTTTCTTCCTCAGTTTTCTCTTCAACCACAGATTTAGATTCTTTCTTTTGAATCTCTTGCCATTCGTCACCACTTCTCAAAGAAATTGCACTCATATCTGGTTCGGAATTGACAAGGGTCTCTGAGTGCAATGTTTCAGAATTCTGAGACATCAATTGGCTCATAGTAGATGCCAGTAGACACATTTGATTCTCCAAATTATAAATGCTTATCTTTATCTCTAGTTGAAATTGAGCAGTGGTTTGTTGGAACTGAGCAGTGCTTTGTTGGAACTGAGCAGTGGTTTGTTGGAGTTGAGCAATGCTTGTGGCCAAACTCTTAACAAGATCTTCCAAAGAACTCCCCCCGCTAAAGGATGAGGATTGAGATGTTGGCCTCACTTCATAGCTATAGTTGGGGTAATCCCACCATCCTTGACTATGCATATTTGAATAAGTATCAAACATCGGTGGAGATGAATTTTGGAATACTCCAACATCACCAATTTGGTCTTCCATGTCTTCTTGAAGTAGTGGGCACCTGTCAGTTAAATGATCTAACTGACATATTCTGCAAGTATTGACTTGTGGTTTCTGTCCATCACTCAATTTTTGCACAAGAGAAGCCAAATCATCTAAATAAGGATCACTAATAGAATAGCTCTCATTACACCAATTAGGAACAAAATCCAATCTATCACCAAAATATTGAAAATTAGGAGCCATCAACTAGTAAGAAGAATAGAGGAGAAATAAAGGGAAAATTTTTTTGAGAAAATAATTCAAGCACCAATCCCCGGCAACGATGCCAAAATTTGGTGGGTGTCAAACCACCAAAAATAAAATACCTACTCTAAGAATATAAATTCAAGTATAATGGCGAGTAGGGTCGTATCCTCAGGGATTCGGTGATTTATTTCCTACAGAAAATTTAGGGGTTTTGGAAAAGATAGCAATTAATTAAAAAAGAATAAAAACTGAAATTCTAATTAAGCAAGATGCAGGAATCAAATAACACAAGAAATAATTAATTAAAATATCCTAGTCAAGGAATTAGTCTTGGCACCGGTGCACACAATGATCATAGATATATGGAAATATTCATACGTTCACGAATAAATTGGTTATAGTGGTCAAGCGACACGCCCAACCACTAATCTTTCCTTAATTTTATAGTAGTCCAGAGACGCTCATAAACTACCCTCTTGTGACTAGACAACCCTAGAAACGCTCATAGGATTTAATGTAATCACAGCATTAGGAATTAGAAAAACCCAATTCTAGATGACAAACACACATGCGGGTTTATTTAGACTAGATTAATTATTCCCACAATCCAAATTAGACCTCTTGTGAGGTGGTGAAACTGTCTCATTTGCCACTAATCAAAATGCTTAAAGGCAACGCGCCAACACTCCAATTGGCTATCAATTATTTAGACAATTGAATAACTAGCCACATCAATCAATAAATGCAAATAATAGTAACTCAAGAAAAATAGAGAATAATTAAATACCCATGAACATATAAATTAAAAATAGATAATTAAAATGATCTCACATTTGTGGTGCCCCGAGTCTTGATTATTCCTCAACTAGAAAAGGAATTAGCCACGTGGAAAATATAATCTATATTTGCCAAATGCGAGTTTCACACGTGGAAAATATAATCTTTCCCCTTTTTTTTCGTCCGAAATTACCATAACTCGCATCTGACAAATGCGAGTTTCAGTGAACTCGCATTTGTCAAATGCGAAACTCACAATGTCAGAAACTCTTTTGCAAACAACCCCTCTTGTAGAAACTTTTTTTTTCCATCACACTTTTAGAATTTCCTCTACAAGTATTTCTTTTAAATAATCATATAAAACACTTATAAGTGCTAGTAATTAGATGATGTGATTTTAATTGTTCTAAAGTTTCATATACGTGGATGAGGAATAAATTTGGTATGGATGTAGTATAATCTATGAAAATCATAACAAATTACATGTATTTCCAATTCCTCAACTTTTAATTCTATTTGTATTATTCTCATATGAATGTATATGTGTTGTTTTGCTAAACTCATATTTCTGTGATGAACTTTTAATCATAGTTTACGAAAAGAATTTCATGTAATAAGCACTTTATCGTGCGCATCCAATTATTCTTGAATGGCTACAAAAGTGGTAAGAGAGTAGGTAAAAATATTATTGTAACAGCTGCTAGGGTTCTCTCCAGCAAACCTCTCATACTAGGGTTTTTGACTTCCACTGGCTACTACAGTTGCCCTCCAACCTCAGGTTGGGGGTGCCTATGTGAGGGCTCAAAAATTTTATTTTTATCAAAAAAATGAATGATAATGATAAAAATAATAATTTTATGTATTTTCACTCAAATATTAGTGAATTTATGCTTTGAATTATTATTTTCTAATTTAGATGATTTTTCAAGAATTATTTACCTGTGTGGTTTTGGCCATTTTAAGTGTTTAATAGTGTACCGAAGTATGAATAGTGACTTTAAGTTGAAACCGAGTATATGTGGAAATAATATAGAGATATAATTAAGGTTGATCAGTGTCGAAATGAGTCAATACAGTAAAAATTGGATTGTCGCGCTTCGACGCGACAAAAAATGGCCTTTTGACCACTTTTCCTTAAAATAAGGAAAAGAGTCACTTTTTGCCTCCTATAAAAGCCTTTCTTTTGCTTCATGAACCTTCATTTGCAGCTGCATTTTGGAGCACAAGAGAGAGAGAGAGGGCCGAGAGCTAGAGTGAGAGAGAGAGAGAAAAATTCAACCTTGCTTCTTCCATTTTTCCTTCCTCCACTTTCTTCAAGTTTCAAAGCTTCCTTGAAGACTTCATCCTTGGCTCATCCTCCTCCATAGCAGCCGAGAGAGAGAGTGTGAGGAAAGAGGGAGAGCCGAAGAAAGAGAGTGAGAAAAGAGAAGAAAAAGCCTTGGTGAGTTGAGTTGGTCTTGATCTAGAGCAAACTGTGGAAGATCATCTTCAAGGCAAGGAGAACTCGGGCAAAGATCGAAGCTTTCGTGGTTGTTGAGCTTGGAAGGGGTCAATTTTGAGAAGATATCACAAAGCCTCGGTGGATCTTCTCTGATCTTGTCAGATCTAGTCAAATCTGAAGGTATAAAGATTGAATCTTGTAAATCTAACTTTAATTAGTGTTGAAAGGGGTAGATCTATGGTTTATTCTGTTAGAAATGCTATACTTGGAATGTTGAGTTGGGCTCTTGAAATCCCAACCTAAGTAGCGGCCTTGAGGTGACTTTTAGGTAGCGGACTTGAGGACCTGGTTATGATTGTGTTTGTCATGTATGAGATGAGTGCATTTTATGATTAGAAAGTAGCATTTATTGTTGAAAATTTTGAAAGAAAAGAGTGAGAGCTGGCCGAACCTCACTTGGAATGTTTTGATGCTTGATTTCAAAATTTTACGATATTTCTTGGCAGGATTTTGCCTAAATAAAAATGTATTATGTTTATTTATGAGTACATGTTTGAATGGAGTGAAATCTTGAATTTTTAAGGATGAAAAGTTGTGTCCTTACCAATTTTGGGGTAAAAGTGTTATTTGGACTGATTTTGTAAAAGTGATAATACCGTGCTTTAAATACTACTGAATCTTACGTCTTGATTTGACCTATATTACAAAATGAATTTGAAAGTGAAGTTTTCTAGTGAATTGTAGTTCTTCGAGTCTAGCATCCATACCCATAAGCCTTGCTTAATTTCAACAAGAGTAATCTTAGTTATGGTTCGAACAAGAAACCGTAGTAGTGAGGGTTTGGTGATTCTGAGTAGTTGAGTTAAGACTTTGAGTTTTAGATATTTTGGCTAGTATCTGATAGCTGAACTTTGGCTCAGGTGGCCAAGACTTTGTTGAGGGTGAACCGACTAACGTAGTTTAGCCTTCTTCTTTGCTCACTCGTTTAAGTGGATCGAGGTGAGTGTTCTAACTCTCTTTTAAATGAAAATCTTGCCATAGTTTGTAAATGAATGATTTGTGAAATGATTTGCTAGTATTTACCAAGAAATGATTTACCACTATTTCCAAGTAAAATGCTTTTACCAGTGAAATAACTTATGAAGGATTTGTGAGTGTTTCAACTCCCTTTTGAATGAAATTTGGCTATGGTTTCCAAAGGAACGATTTATTGAAATGATTTACTATCATTTCCAAATGAAATGCTTTACAAGTGAAATTATGAAGAGTTTGTGAGTGTTTCCTGTATGTTATGTGAATTACATGCTTATGTGATTAATACTTGATGTTACTTGATCTCATAAGTGTTAAATACTTGTTTCTAGGCGAGTGTGTACTTTACCTTTTCGACCTAGCTATCAATATCTTGTTTAGCTGTCTACTATTCCATTGTTTGTATATTACTTGCATGGCTGTAGGCCATGTGTACTTTATCACATTAGGCTGAACAAGGCCTTTTCCCTTCGTTATCGGCCTATTTGAGCGGCGGACTTCGGTCGGGTGGTGGTAACCTAGAACCTTATGCGGTATACTCGAGTATTACCTTGGGTGTTATAAGGAGGAGTAGGAGGGTGATTGACCGACAAGACGGACTGCAACTGCTCTCGGAGAATACTGTATCCTTCCAATACTGGATTTAAATGTGTACTGAATTACTGTTTACTGTATGTTGTTTGTTAAATTGAGTATTGATGGAATGATTGCTTGAAAACTCAAATGTTTTACAAAGTGACATTAAATTCAAAGGTCCATGAATTTCCTATTTTTACTGGACATTCACTGAGCTTCTAGCTCATCCCAAAATATTTTATTTTTCCCCCACAGGGCTCGTGACGAAGGAAAGCATGAGTTGTGATCTATTTTAGCGTGATGGGCTGGATTCTTTCTTGTATTATTTGTAATCATTGATGGATGGACTTTTGTTGTATTTGGGCCTGTGAGATGGTATTGTGGTTGTACCCTAAGTACTTTGAACTGTAATTTGGGAATGAGAGTTGTAAGTTGAATTTAGTAATGTTATCATTTGTGGTTTGGTTTGGAATGGTTATTTACGTTCACTTTCCAAGTGTTTTAGTTACTCGAGTGATTGAGTCCTGGCGAGAGCTAGGCTATGACCGCTAAACTCTTTGTTGCCTTAGGGTGAGGTGGGGCTGTCACGGGTGTATCGAGCTTAGGATCTCATGTAGTGTATCTTAGGCTTTAAGTTTAGGATGCCGGACTGTGGGACTAGTTTGACTATTAAGTGACATGATTTATGGTAATAGTTTACCTCGAAGACTAATCCCAATTGTGATTGTAGGAATGGAGGGAAGTGGAGCACGAGAACTACCTTGAAGGGGACTTCGTCCTATTATGTTTCAGACAAGATCTGGCGAGCCATCTCTGCAGTTCGTCCCAGGACGTAGGGTGGATAGTCA
The DNA here is from genome assembly GCA_013103745.1 of Gardenia jasminoides. NCBI lineage: Eukaryota > Viridiplantae > Streptophyta > Magnoliopsida > Gentianales > Rubiaceae > Gardenia > Gardenia jasminoides. The sequence continues at coordinate 22,969,527 of CM023100.1, read as the reverse complement.
ATGTGATTGTTGGATGGCATATTCATATCCCGATCGTGTGGTGCTAGCTATAGTAGATGAGAGGCAAAGACTGGTCATTGCGAATGTGAGAGCAAATGACCGGATTCGAGAGTTGGAGACTAGGGTGCTCGAGGAGCAAGAACGAACCGATCTTTTGCGTGAACAATTACGAGAACCCAATAATCGTTTGGCCCAAATGGCACAACAATTAAGGGAGAGAGGTGGAGAAGATCGTGACCCTAAGGATCCTAGCGTTGGAAATGAAGTTGAACGTATTAGAGAACAGGAATCTTTTGATTCTAATTAATCTAGTGATGTATTGCTTTTGACCTCTTGTAAGAGGATAGCGGATTAGAGCATTAGAATGTTCTACCTTGGGTCAATGTGTTTTGTTAATGACTTATTTGCTTATGTTTGCTATTCTTTGGGTATGTACTCAACTTGCTGTGACTTGTGTTTTAGCTTAATGAGTTCTAGTTTATGCTTGGATTGGGACATGGCCGAGTTTAAGCGTGTTGTGAAAATGTTATGTGCAAAAATGGATTTGTCTCTTTTGTTTTTATGAGTTGTTACTTGTATGTAATGCAGCTCAAGTTTATATTGAAGTAATGTATGTCTATATGGATTAGTTGTGAGAATGGAAGCTAGAAGACCACGACGGGGACATCCACGTAGACAACCCCAAAATCGAGAGGAAGAGAGTGTATGTAGCTAACAAAGCTCTTGGGCCAGAGCTGAGGCAAGCGATCAAGTGGCACGGGTTTTAAATCGCAGTTTATTAGAGCGTTTAGTGCCTCAACAAGAGGCCATGGGAACTGGACAAGTGAATCAACTTGGAAACCAAGAGATAGGGAAGATAAGGCCTTAGAAAGATTTGAAGTTTTCCGACCTAAGTTTTACGGGATCCGACCGATAAAGTTGAGTGGTTAGAGAATATAAGAAATATATTTGATGCATTGGATTATCGGGAGGAGAGACAAGTGACCTTTGCCGTGTTCCAATTTGAAGGAGCGGCTCGAGCATGGTGGAATGTTATAAGAAACAAGTGGGAAAGGGAACAAACTCCTAGGACTTGGATGAACTTTGTACGAGAATTTAATAAAAAATTCCTTCCACCACTAGTCCAAGAAAGGAGAGAAGAGGATTTTATAAAACTTCGGCAAGGAATCTTAAGTGTGGCCGAATATGAAACCCAATTTACCAAATTGTCTAGGTTTGCCTCGGAACTAGTGATTGAGGCAGCGAATAAAGGCTGTTTATTCAAGGACTCAATCTAGAAATTCAAGATGCTCAGCGACTCAAATTGAGACTTTCTTGATGACCTTGAGAAGTCCAAAGGGTAGATTACAAAACCAAGCGAGAACCTCTTACACACGAAGAGAGATACACCTAGTGGTAGTCACTTTGAATCTTTTAGAGAGTGTATCACCATTCAAATCTGGAAAGGGGCTAATGGGTGAGACTACCACCTCTTCTTCTTCTTATAGAGTGGAGCGATTGGAAGGAGTTACATCACAAGGAACTCAAACAAGAAGGGTCCAATCAAAGGAAATATCACAGGAAAGTCGAGCCACGGTTTTTCAACCAACTTGTGGATATTGTGGGAAAAGCAATCACACTGAGGACAACTATTGGGTGAAAGGGTGAAAATGTTTGCGTTGTGGGAGTGCCAACCATCAAGTTATACTTGCCAAGGAAGCAAGCTTGAGATAGTAGTACTCCATAAAGGAAATGTGGATACTTCTCAACAAGCTATTGAAGAAGAGGAGCGACCATGGCGCCAGACTAGGTATATACCCTTTTTAGGTCCAGACTCAGTCGATTGAGGTAGTAGAAGGTAAGAATTTTGAGAACAAAATTCCTTTAAGGGAGGAAGGATGTGAGGGTTCGAAAATTTTTTTTTTTATCAAAAAAATGAATGATAATGATAAAAATAATAATTTTATGTACTTTCACTCAAATATTAGTGAATTTATGCTTTGAATTATTATTTTCTAATTTAGATGATTTTTCAAGAATTATTTGCCGGTGTGTGGTTTTGGCCATTTTAAATCTTTAATCGTGTACCGAAGTGTGAACAGTGACTTTAAGTTGAAACTGAGTATATGTGGGAATAATATAGAGATATAATTAAGCTTGATCAGTGTCGAAATGAGTCAATACAATAAAATTGGTTGTCGGCGTTTGGCGACAAAAGTACTGACCACTTTCCTTAAAATAAGGAAAAGGGTCACTTTTGCCTCTATAAAACTCTTTCTTTGCTTCTTGAACCTTCATTTGCAGCTGCATTTTGGACACAAGAGAGAGAGGGGCGAGAGCTAGAATGAGAGAGAGAAAATTCAACCTTGCTTCCATTTTCCTTCTTTCACTTTCTTCAAGTTTCAAAGCTTCCTTGAGACTTCATCCTTGGCTCATCCTCCTCCATAGCAGCCGAGAGAGAGAGTGAGGGAAAGAGGAGAGAGAGAGAGAGAAAAGAAGAAAAAGCCTTGGTGAGTTGAGTTGGTCTCGATCTAGAGCAAACTGTGGAAGATCATCTTCAAGGCAAGGAGAACTCGGGCAAAGATCGAAACTTTCGTGGTTATTGAGCTTGGAAGGGGTCAATTTTAAGAAGATATCACAAAGCCTCGGTGGATCTTGTCGGATCTTGTCGGATCTAGTCAGATCTGAAGGTATAAAGCTTGAATCTTGTAAATCTAACTTTAATTAGTATTGAAAGGGGTAGATCTATGGTTTATTCTGTTAGAAATACTATACTTGGAATGTTGAGTTGGGCTCTTGAAATCCCAACCTAGGTAGCGGCCTTGAGGTGACTTTTAGGTAGCGGACTTGAGGACCTGATTATGGTTGTGTTTGTCGTGTATGAGATGAGTGCATTTTATGGTTAGAAAGTAGCATTTATTGTTGAAAATTTCGAAAGAAAAGAGTGAGAGCTGGCCGAACCTCACTTGGAATATTTTGATGCTTGATTTCGAAATTTTACGATATTTCTTGGCGGGATTTTGCCTAAATAAAAGTGTATTATGTTTATTTATGAGTACATGTTTGAATGGAGTGAAATCTTGAATTTTTAAGGATGAAAAGTTGTGTCCTCACCAATTTTGGGGTAACAGTGTTATTTGGACTGATTTTGTAAAAGTGATAATACCGTGCTTTAAATACTATTGAATCTTACGTCTTGATTTGACCTATATTACAAAATGAATTTGAAAGTGAAGTTTTCTAGTGAATTGTAGTTCTTCGAGTCTAGCATCCATACCCATAAGCCTTGCTTAATTTCAACAAGAGTAATCTTAGATATGGTTCGAACAAGAAACCGTAGTAGTGAGGGTTTGGTGATTCTGAGTAGTTGAGTTAAGACTTTGAGTTTTAGATATTTTAGCTGGTATCTGATAGCTGAACTTTGGCTCAGGTGGCCAAGACTTTGTTGAGGGTGAACCGACTAATGAAGTTTAGCCTTCTTCTTTGCTCACTCGTTTAAGTGGATCGAGGTGAGTGTTCTGACTCTCTTTTAAATGAAAATCTTGTCCTGGTTTGTAAATGAATGATTTGTGAAATGATTTGCTAGTATTTACCAAGAAATGATTTACCACTATTTCCAAGTAAAATGCTTTTACCAGTGAAATAACTTATGAAGGATTTGTGAGTGTTTCAACTCCCTTTCGAATGAAATTTGGCTATGGTTTCCAAAGGAACGATTTATTGAAATGATTTACTATCATTTCCAAATGAAATGCTTTACAAGTGAAATGACGAAGAGTTTGTGAGTGTTTCCTGTATGTTATGTGAATTATATGCTTATGTGATTAATACTTGATGTTACTTGATCTCATAAGTGTTAAATACTTGTTTCTAGGCGAGTGTGTACTTTACACTTTTCGACCTAGCTATCAATATCTTGTTCAAACGTCTACTATTCCATTATTTGTATATTACTTGCATTTGTAGGCCATGTGTACTTTATCACATTATTTGAACAAGGCCTTTTCCCTTCGTTATCGGCCTATTTGAGCGAAGCGGTTCGGTCGGGTGGGGCTGGTAACCTAGAGCTTGTCGGTATACTCGAGTATTACCAACTTGGGTGTTATAAGGAGGTAGGAGGGTGATTGACCGACAGGGGTTTTGCTCTCGGAGAATCTTGTATCCTTCAATCGGATTTAAATGTGTACTAAATTACTGTTTACTGTATGTTATTTGTTAAATTGAGTATTGATGGAATGATTGCTTGAAAACTCAAATGTTTTACAAAGTGACATTAAATTCAAAGGTCCATGAATTTCCTGTTTTTACTGGACATTCACTGAGATTCTTGCTCACCCCAAAAATGTTTTATTTTTCCCCCACAGGGCTCGTGATGAAGGAAAGTATGAGTTGTGATCTATTTTAGCGTGACGGGCTGGATTCTTTCTTGTATTATTTGTAATCATGGATGGATGTACTTTTGTTGTATTTGGGCCTATGAGATGGTATTGTGGTTGTACCTAAATGCTGAGCTGTAATTTGGGAATGAGAGTTGTAAGTTGAATTTAGTAATGTTATCATTTGTGGTTTGGTTTGGAATGGTTATTTACGTTCACTTTCCAAGTGTTTTAGTTACTCGAGTGATTGAGTCCAGGCGAGAGCTAAGCTGACGGCCCGCTAAACCCTTTGGCACGCCTTAGGGTGAGGTGGGGCTATCACTGCCTAGCTTCACCGAACTTTCTGCGGAAGTCTTTTTCGGAGTTGTTCAACTCCTCTGCACAACCAACGCTAACGGTTAGAGCAAATCCCTCTGCACATCGGGGAGAGCTAGCCATTAATTTTTCGCAGGATGATCTGGAAATGTTAGCAGCTCCCTACAAATTTGCCTTGGTTGGAAAATTCTCCAGGGGTCGCCCATCAATGGAGGAGGCTCGGAAGTTTTTTCGTGCATTGAACTTGAAGGAGAAAGCGGCTATTGGATTGTTGGATACGCGGCATATCATCATCCGTCTGGGCAATGAGGCAGATTTCCTCAGATTATGGGCTCGTGGTCTGTGGTATGTTAACGGATTCCCAATGATGGTGTTCAAGTAGTCTCCCGCTTTTCATGTGGATAAAGAGCCATCAGTAGTTTCGGTGTGGCTGCAACTCCCGAATCTGCCATTGCACTTCTTCAATAAGGAATGTTTGTTTCAGATAGTTGGCGTAGTGGGTACGCCGCTCTTTGTAGATGTTGTGACGGCTGCGACGTCTCGTCCTAGTGTGGTGAGGGTGTGCATAGAACTTGATCTGCTTAAGCCGTTGCCTTCTCGAATTTGGATTGGGAATGGGGATCATGATGGTTTCTGGCAGTATTTCGTCGCTGAGAACGTTCCCAAATATTGTGACCACTGCATTCGGCAGGGTCATGACCACCGCTTTCGGCAGGGTCATGACCACCATACATGTCGGGTACTTCGTCCGGACTTGCCAAGAGAGACTGTGGTGCTAGGAATATAATTGAGAGAAAGCGGATAGAGATTGCACAGATGAATTCATGGGAGGCTCAGCGTAGAACAGTAGAAGTGGCTGCTGTTACCCCGATGCCTGCTGTTACTCCGATGCATGCCAGTTCATTTGCTGGCAGCGTCTAGCCCTCCGAAGAGGATTCTCACAGCATTAGAAAGGATGTTTGCTGATTTCTTGTGGGGAGAATTGGAATTTGGGAAGCGTTTTCATTTGATAAAATGGGCAGAGTTGTGTGCTCCTTATGATGAAGAAGGAGTAGGAATACGGTCATTATTTGATGTGTTCAAGGCTTTCTCCATCAAGCTTTGGTGGAATTTAGGCATCGAAAATCCATTTGGGCGAATTTTATGTATGCTAAATATTCTTCTGGGCAGCATGCCTGTCTAGCAGAATTAACTCCGGCATGTTCCCCAACTTGGCGACGTATGGTGGAAATTCAACCCCTTGCAGAGAAGCATATCGCATGGGTGCTTCGTCACGGTGGGTAGATTTCTGGCATGAGAATTGGGTTGGGGATAGGCCGTTGTGTAATCATGTGGAAATTTTTGGCGAGCATGTGGTCCGTGATTTTGTACAAAATGGGGCTTGGAATGTCACGGTGTTGGCTTCCTTCGTGTGTCTGAGGAAGATTTTGCCTATTCCTTCACCTTGCTCTTTGCTGGAAGATAGAATGGTATGGGCTTCGAAATCTAATGGCTTGTTCTCGATTTCATCAGCTTACTTGGTGGCTAGAAGGCATCGGGCTTCGTCATTTCTTGCATCTAATGTCTGGAATCCAATGCTGCCTGCGAAGATTTCTTTATTCATGCTGAGGGTGCTGTCATCCAAGTTGCCGGTGATGGAGAATTTGCATCGTTTTGGTATTCAGGGGCCTTCAAGATGCATGTGTTGTGCGAATTCGGCGCTTGAGACAGTGGACCATCTTTTTTGTTCAGGGGAACTAGCTCAGAGGCTGTGGGAGTTTTTTAGGATGGATTTGGGAATGGTAGGGGCAACGGGTACGGTGAGGCATATGGTATTGAGATGGTGGTTTCGGTCGACAAGGAATTGATACCTCTCTCTGTTGTTCAAGCTGGTCCCCTCCTTGATTTGCTGGCAGATTTGGAAAGTTAGAAATTCGGCGTTGTTCGAAGGAAGGATGTTTTCTTCTCACCTTATCAGCAAAACGTGTTGAGTGACATTTTGCAGGCTTGTGATTTGAAATTTCCAGAATTGTGTTTATCTCCTCAGGTGACGTGGCAAGCTGTTTTGGCCTCTATGAAGTGTTTTTGTCGTCCGGTTCACTTCTTCTTGGTTAAATGGTGTTACCCAGATGTCCACTTCAAGCTGAACACAGATGGTCGTTCAAGTGGAAATCCGGGAAGGAGAGGTGGGGGAGGGGTGCTAAGGGATAGGCGAGGACGTTTGCTGGTATCTTTTTCTGCCTATTTCGGAGTAATGAATAGTCTTCAGGCGGAGATGAGAGCAATGCTTGTTGGACTCCGACTTGCTTTGGAGCGTGGTTTCCAGCACCTGCACTTGGAATCGGATTGTAGGGTGCTAATTCAAGTGCTGAATGGGGAGTGTGAGTATCCATGGAGTCTGCTTCGTGATCTAGAGGAATTGCTGCAGTATAAAGCATGTTTCTAGTCTATTTCGCATTGCTATCGGGAAGCGAACATGGTTGCAGACGCTTTGTCTAAGACCAGAGCTGTGGAAGGGCGGGATAAAATATATGATGATCTGAGGCTATTACCGAGGGCGGCTAGAGGTCATTTGCGGCTGCATATGGGGGGCCTGTCTAATTTGCGTAGGAGCAAGACTGATAGCAGAGGATGAAGGCTGTTCGATTGATTGGATATGGGAGGATCCAAGAGCGGAGGGAGGTCGGGGATCACAGCTATGTGTGGGGAGAGTAGATGCCTACTGCGGTTCAGAATCCGGATGCTTTTTGCAGTATCAGAAACGGTTTCTAGTTATTGGATGCGATCCTTTTATGGGATTAGCTTTATTATACCTCTTGTACTGCGTTTTCTAGAATAAAATTTGGGTTGCTTAAAAAAAAATGGCAACAAAAGTATGTAATTCATTTATTAAGCCGTGTGTAATGAGCTTAATCTCTCCTCAGTTACATATTTGGTTGAAATAAAGTACTTTAGAAGTTTCACTGAGTATTAATAATTGTAAAGCACTCCATTTTTGTTATTTTGATACCATCATAACAAATGTGACTTTGAACTGTTCCAAGTTTTCCAAATAACAATGCATATATATGTTACTTAATTTTTTAATATTATTTGTGATATCATTTCCCCTTGTTTCCATATTGAGTGACGAGATCCAAAAGTACATGTAATCATTTCATGAAATTTGAAATTTATTGACAAAGATATGAAAGTTAACGAGCCAAGTGTAACATGCTTCCCAAACTTACAAATATTGTTCGGCTGGTAGATATAAAACTCAAACCCATGAATGTGCCCGATTTAAAGTATTTGATCTATTTGGAAAAAGGGATGTGTGACATTTAGTCAGGATTCAGCACCCATGAACACTAGCTGTGCTTTTCCAAAATGACTAGAGTTTATAACCAGTGGTTATAGCGGATTTTAGCTTTCACAAGGTCCAATCATCTACTACATCCCAGAAAGCTACCTAAACATTTTCAACACTTTCATAGTACCTTCCACATTGCAGCCTATTTCCAATTCCCAATGTTAACTTACACCAGTAAAGTCACGCATTTAATGGCAAGCAATTTTAGAATTGAATTATAAAACTTTTGTCAAGAAGATAAATTGCCATATGGAACAAGGAAAACACAAACCATCACACCTGTTAAACAAAAATAAGCTTAACTTCAAAAGACTCTTATCATCATCTACTGCATCCAAAACAAGCCAACAACAAAAACATTTTAAGCTCAAATGGCCCTTCCAAATTGCACAGCCAAAATATTTCTATCCAAAATCTCCAAAATAAACTTGCAAAACAAAAATTAATGTAACAAGTTTTCCAAACATAACAAAACTTTCTGCTAAAACCATTTTGCCTCAACTGCATTTCTCGGTAATAAAACTTCCAATATGTTTGGCTACCTATATATTGCTTTACAAAACCACATATGGGTTGCACCGCATCCATTCATTATTTTTGGCATAGTGTATTACTAGAAATAACAAAAGACAGACTCGACGCATTCATATTATCTGAGAGCCATATTTGTGAGGGTTCGGAAATTTTATTTTTATCAGAAAATGAATGATAATGATAAAAATAATAATATTATGTATTTTCACTCAAATATTAGTGAATTTATGCTTTGAATTATTATTTTCTAATTTAGATGATTTTTCAAGAATTATTTGCCGGTGTGTGGTTTTGGCCATTTTAAGTGTTTAATCCTATACCGAAGTGTGAATAGTGATTTTAAGTTGAAACCGAGTATATGTGGGAATAATATAGAGATATAATTAAGGTTGATCAGTGTTGAAATGAGTCAATACAGTAAAAATTGGACTTTCAGCCGGTGACAAAAAAAGTGTGCCTGACCACTTTTCCTTAAAATAAGGAAAAGGTCACTTTGCCTCTATAAAAGCCATTCTTTTGCTTCTTGAACCTTCATTTGTAGCTGCATTTTGGAGCACAAGAGAGAGAGAGGAGCTAGAGTGAGAGAGAGAGAAAAATTCAACCTTGCTTCTTCCGTTTTCCCTTCCTTCACTTCAAGCTTCAAAGCTTCTTGAAGACTTCATCCTTGGCTCATCCCTCCTCCATAGCAGCCGAGAGCAGTGAGGAAAGGAGGAGGAAGAGAAGAGAGAGAGAGAGAAAGAGAAGAAAAAAAACCTTGGTGAGTTAGGTTGGTCTTGATCTAGAGCAAAGCGTGGAAGATCATCTTCAAGGCAAGGAGAACTCGGACAAAGATCGAAACTTTCGTCGTTGTTGAGCTTGGAAGGGGTCAATTTTGAGAAGATATCACAAAGCCTCGGTGGATCTTGTCGGATCTTGTCAGATCTAGTCAGATCTGAAGGTATAAAGCTTGAATCTTGTAAATCTAACTTTAATTACTGTTGAAAGGGGTAGATCTATGGTTTATTCTGTTAGAAATACTATACTTGGAATGTTGAGTTGGGCTCTTGAAATCCCAACCTAGGTAGCGGCCTTGAGGTGACTTTTAGGTAGCGGACTTTAGGACCTAATTGTCGATTTGTATGATATTCGTGAAAATAGTCTTGATATGGCTTGAAAGTAGGGTTTTGTTATTGGAAATTTTGGAAGAAAAATGTATGAGATGGCCGAACCCATGCCTAGTAATTTTAATGTTTGATTTCGAAATTTTGTGATTTTTCTTGAAGAGATTTTGCCTAAATAAATGTGTATTATGTTTAATTATGAGTACGTATTTGAATGGAATGAAGCTATGAATTTTAATGGTGAAAAGTTGTGTTTTCATTGATTGTGGGTAAACATGTAATTTTGGGCAAGTTTGTTTTAAAACAGGGAGTGATTTTAATCGTCTAGAACTTTGACTTCCCGTATGAGTTTTTGACTGAATTTTAGTATAAACCTAGCATATATATATAGAAGAATAATTGTACAAAATTTGGCATTTTTCCCGTAAGATTTCGTTGGCTTGTTTTTTTAACAACGTGCTTTAGCTACTACTGAATCTTACGTCTTGATTTGACCTATATTACAAAATGAATTTGAAATTGAAGTTTCTAGTGAATTGTAGTTCTCGAGTCTCTTCCATACCCATAAGTCTTGTCTAATTTCAAGCGAGTAATCTTAGATATGGTCGAACAAAGCTGTAGTAGTGAGGGTTTGGCGGTCGAGTAGTTGAGTTAAGACTTTGAGTTTTAGATATTTTGGCTAGTATCTGATAGCTGAATTTTGGCTCAGGTGGCCAAGACTTTGTCGAGAGTGAACCAACTAGCGAAGTTTAGCCTTCTTCTTTGCTCACTCGTTTAAGTGGATTGAGGTGAGTGTTCTAACTCTCTTTTAAATGAAAATCTTGCCATGGTTTGTAAATGAATGATTTGTGAAATGATTTGCTAGTATTTACCAAGAAATGATTTACCACTATTTTCAAGTAAAATGCTTTTACCAGTGGAATAACTTATGAAGGATTTGTGAGTGTTTCAACTCCCTTTCAAATGAAATCGGCTATGGTTTAAAGGAGCGATTTATTGAAATGATTTACTATCATTTTCAAATGAAATGCTTTACAATTGAAATTATGAAGAGTTTGTGAGTGTTTCCTGTATGTTATGTGAATTACATAGCATGTGATTAATACTTGATGTTACTTGATCTCATAAGGTGTTAAATACTTGTTTCTAGGCGAGTGTGTACTTTACCTTTTCGACCCTAATATCAATATCTTGTTCAAGCGTCTCTATTCCATTGTTTGTATATTACTTATTTGTAGGCCATGTGTACTTTATCACATTAGCTGAACAAGGCCTTTTCCGCCGTTATGTCGGCCTTTGAGCGAGGAAGTGGACTTCGGTGGGTGAATTTGGTAACCTAGGAACCTTATCGGTATACTGAGTATTACCAGCTGGGTGTTATAAGGAGGAGTAGGAGGGTGATTGACCACAAGCGGTACCGCTCTGGGAGAATCATATCCTTCAATACTAGATTTAAATGTGTCTTGAATTACATTTCTGTATATTGTTTGTTAAATTGAGTATTGATGGAATGATTGCTTGATAACTCAAATGTTTTACAAAGTGACATTAAATTCAAAGGTCCATGAATTTCCTATTTTTACTGGACATTCACTGAGCTTCTAGCTCATCCCAAAATATTTTATTTTTCCCCCCACAGGGCTCGTGACGAAGGAAAGCATGAGTTGTGATCTATCTTAGCGTGATGGACGGGATTATTTCTTGTATCACTTGCAATCATGGATGGATGGACTTTTGTTGTATTTGGGCCTATGAGATGGTATTGTGGTTGTACCCTAAGTACTTTGAACTGTAATTTGGAAATGAGAGTTGTAAGTTGAATTTAGTAATGTTATCATTTGTGGTTTGGTTTGGAATGGTTATTCACGTTCACTTTCAAGTGTTTTAGATTTACTCAGTGATTGAGTCACGGGCGAGCTAGGCTAACCCATTAAAAACTTTGGCATGAGGTATTTGTCCAATGTGACCCTCAAAATTTGAATTTATTTCTAAAATGCATAATAATATTTATATTGAGTTTATTTATTGAATTATTAGTGAAAATATGTTTAAAGTGATTATTTCTCAATTTAGAGAATTTTATACAAATTGTTTGGGTGTGGTTTTGGCCAAAATTTAGCGTTAAAATTGTTCCGCATTGAATAGCGACTTGGACTTGAAATCGAGCATATGTAGTGATATTTTCGAAATATTATTATGGTGAGACAGTGTCGGGATGAAAGAAACCAGTGTAAGTTAAAGTGCCAAAAAGCACTTTTTCCCTTAAAATAGGGAAGTGCACTTTTTAGGCTTTAAAGGCCTTGACTTCTTGCTCCCTCAAGCTTCATTTTCAGCTGCAAAACCAGTGAGATAGAGAGAGCTGCGAGAGAGAGAAGAGGAGAGAAGAGAGAGTTTGAGCTTGATTCCTCCAGATTTTCATCCATTCTTCTTGAAGTTTCAACCATCATCAACCACCATCATCTTCTTCCCTCAGCAGTAGAGAAGAGGAGAGAGAAGGAGGTTTGGGCTGAAATTTTTAGAAGAAACAAGAGGTAAGTGAGGCTTGATCTTCCATTTTCTTTTCTACCCACAAATGACATGAGTTTGTGAAGAGTTGATGATGGATTGTGGCTTGATTTCTTCCTCCATTGCAGCAGAACAAGGAGAGGAGGAGAGAGAGTGAGCCAAAGTTCTTGAAGGAAAAGAAAGAGAAAAGTGAAGAAACAAGGCTTGATCATTGAGCTTGGTGTAGATCTTAAGTCGAAATTGTAGATCTTGGGTAAAGATCGAGGCTTGAAGGTTTACTAGGCGACTTTCTTGAAGGAAAGCTCAGAGAATTCATTGGATCTTGCGGATCTCGTTGGATCTTGATAGATCAGGAGGTATAAACTCATTCTTGTAGATCTAGCTTTATTAGTGTTGAGTGTAGATGTGGTTTATATTGATAAAATGATCTCATCGAAAAGGTGAAGTTGGGCTCTTGAAATCCCAACCCTAGGTAGCGAGACTTAGGTGGCCTCAGGTAGCGGACTTGAGGACGATTGGGAATTTGTTATTTGTGAACTTGTCTTGATATGGTTAGAAATTAGGGTTTTTGGTTGTGAAAAATTGAAGGAAAATGTATGTTATGGCCAAAACCCATGCCTAGTGATTTTAATGTTTGATTTTGGAATGTTGTGAATGTTCTCGAAGGGTTTTACTTTTGAGAAAAATGTGTATATTATTTCAAATGTGGATGTGTGTGTGAGTGAGTGTTTGGATTTTAAAAGGGTAAAAGTGTAGTTTTCATGAAATTTGAGTGAAAAGTGCTATTTGATTAATTTGAAAGGTTTTACGGTATTTTGGCTAGAATTCAGGGATTTTAAATATAATGGCTTGATATGAATCCGTTTATGTCAAAATGGAAGTTTCAAAAAATGAATGTGGAGCGTGTTGTGTAAAAGTGGGTGAGGTGTGAGTCCTCACTTAAATGTTTTGTGAAAGAAAGCGTGCTTGTATAATGAGAATATCCGGTGAGATGTTTCCTTTTGAAATGATAAAGTGATTTTCCAAGGGATTAATTTGGAACTTTGAGCTATATGTGAAATGAAGGCTTTTCCTCGAGAGAGTTTTAGAAAATTATAGTTTGAAACTAAAGTGAAAGTGAAGCGTGATTAGTGAATGAAAAAGAATGAATTGAATCTCATTGATTGTTTTTTAAATTATTTTAGGGAGTGTGCAATGGTGATTTTGAACCCTACATTGGAAGCGAACCTTGCGGTGAGTTTCCATACTTGTTTAGTGTTTAAGTAAAATGTTTGTAAATGAATACAATGAGTGATTGTTATATGAAAATTGATCTTTGACCTGATGCAGGGGGGGTGTATCCTTTATCGCACCTACTCATTTGAGTAAAAGTGATTAATGAAAGTGACTTAAAGTGATTGATTGTAAAGTGCTTTAAAGTGTATTATAGTGATTGCATGTGTTTGGAAAGGTCGGGAAATCCACAGACCTATAGGGTGAACCGACTCGGAACCCGAGGCTAGGCCTAGGTTGAGGAGAAAGGGAAAACCATAGGGTTACCTAAATGTCTAAAAGCAGGTTGACTCAGAACCGGTGATATATGCTCGGAACTTGGTTTTGAACCAGGTCTCCAAAAGAGCAACAAAGTGGAGAAGTGACTGAAAATGTACTCACGGACTTGTATGGACTTGTCCCTAATGGAAGTACTTAAATAAAGTGCAGTGTTTTAAAGTGAAGTGTATTGAGACTTGTCTGAAAAGTGAAAGTGCAGGTATACTATCAAGTGAAGTGAAAAGTGCTTGACGATGCGAGCGGTGGGGTTTGGAGGAGTAGGAGAAGAGAAGTTCTACATGGTAATAGTGACGGTTGACGGAGTGTCAACTACTGGTTCGTGGGCAAGTTTGGAATTTGTTGAGGCATCCAACATTGTAGTGTTAATTACTTTTCTATACATTTTATATTCAAGTGTTCTTGTGAAGTGAAATTGTTTATGTGTTAAGTGACTTGCATGTTTTGGGAACTCACGGGCTTTAGCTCACCACTTCCATTTGTTTTCCTTAGCAAGAAATGGGCAACCAAGTGGTGGTGCCAACCATTGAGATTAGGGTTTTCATATGTTTTGATATGTATTTTGGAGAATTTTGAATCTTGCCCTTTTGTGGACTCTTGTATAATGGAACTATGTATTATTGAATTGTAACTTGGATGTTGTGTAATCGTAAGGCGTTGTATCCTTCATTGTATCGGGTTTTAGTTAGTTAAGTTATATTGAACAAGTGAGTAGAGTGAGTGAGTCTGGCAAAGAGTTGAGGTAATCCCGTGGCGGCTAGGGGAAGGTGGGGTGCGTCACAAGTGGTATCGAGCCTAGGTTTGGAATAGTGCAGAGAGAGAGAGTTAGTGAATTGCTAAGAGTTTAGTAGGTTAGGAATAAAAGTGAAGTGAGGGTTATTTGTTTATGAATAAGTATTGTTGACCTATAAGTTAGAACGAGTACTAATAGAGCTTTTCCTTGTTGGTCATGGAGCCTGGAGGTAGTGATGGATCTCGACAGAAGCGGACCTATCTCTATTGAATTCAGAGGTGCATGTACCTATTCTAGGATTCCATTACTAGCCATTAGCTCTTGTGGTGTGGAAGACCCATGCTTATCTAATCCGTGGTCAGCGGTCTCGAGAGGAAGAGGCTGACTAGGATCGGTTGAGCGCCAGAGATTGAGAGGCTTACTCAGCTTTCGATTGGCTAGGATTGGACAGCTTGAGGCAGGGTTAAACAACGGCGAGCGGCAGGATAGTGGTGGCTCGAGAGAGGAGCCAAGGATATTACTGCTGGTTGTTAGGCCTTGATTGGAGGGAGTGATTAGAGGCTAAGCAGTGAGGATTCGGTTAATCGCCTCTGTTGATGCTGATTTGGGAGGAGAGCCTCCAGTGAGTGCATTGGAAATGCTTTGCCATGGGGAGAGCCCTGGTGCGATCCCTCCGGGATGAGTCCACGGAGACTTCTTCTTACTAGACCGATAGATTAGCTTGACTTGACCTTAGAGCTTTTGTAATCTTTTGTGGAGTAAGCACAGAGTGGATTCCCAACTTTTTGTAAAATGCATGCATAACTTTGCTGGTACCATATTTTTGTTTAAGTGTACTTGAGAACTTGATATACCAATGTGTATCTTTTGACAAAAGCATGCTTAAGCGATGTATTCTTGGCACCATATTGTAATGAAATGTAATTATGAAAGTGTTTTGCCTATTTTCTAAAGCAATTGTTCTAATTGTGTTGCTACTTTTTCCTGTACATGATAATTTGATGGCCCTGAGAACCTGGGGGTGGGAGGGCGAGGTGGGGCGTGGAACTAGACTTCTTCAAAGTGGAAATGACCATGAATCTACTGATCCGAATCAGGGGCTGGGGGTTGCTTTTGGGGAAAGCAAATGGCTACGACATGAGCCGTGGCCGAGATTTTAGATCGTATGGCTGGGCAACAAGACCTGGACTGCAACAGGTAACTTTGGAGTTGGTGAGGATAGGGCGTTTGAGATTCAAAGATTTAACCCCAAATTACGGGGTGAACCTAACCAGAGTTCTTTGAGGGTTGGTTAGAAAAGGATTTCGATATTTTCAGCACTTTAGACTATCTTTGAGGAAAGGCAAATAACCTTTACACATTCCAATTGAGAGCTACCCATTCTTGGTGGGCCATGATAAGAACCAAGTGGGAGAGAGAGAACACCTAGGACTTGGGTAAATTTACTCGAGAGTTTAATGCCAAGTTCTTCTCCATAGTGCAAAGGGAGGGCGATTTAGTTAGGTGTAAACAAGGATTACAGTGTAGCGGAGTATGAGCAGTTACTATCAAGATTTGCCCTGAATTGGTGGCCAGCAGAGGAGAGTAAGAAGATTTGTCCGGGGATTGAATGTAGAGCTACAAAAGATTTTAGCTACTCAAGTTAATAGTTTTAGTGAATCCGTGGAAAGAGAGGATTGAAGGAGCAAAGCACAAGTGAGGAGTTTTAATGCAAAGAAAAGAATCGCCTAGTGGTAGTGGTGGTCCAATGGACATGATGTTCTAACTCTAAGTTTGGAAGAGGAATGGGTAGGGACCTACCTGGATCGTCAAGGGATCTAATTGAGAGGGACATACCCAAGAGGAGGAGGTGTCTAGGGAGGGAGGAGAAGGGGACTATCAGGGAGGTTCCCAAGGAAGTCAAGTCTCTACCCTAACGCGTGTCTTGTGGCTTTGTGGAAAGCCAAATCCTGGAGGAGAATGAATGTTGGAGAAAGAGTGGAGCATGTGGTGGTAGTGCAGACATGGGTTACCGTATGTCCGATGGCCCAGAGAGGAGTATGACAACCAGCAAGCAAGCCACCAGTCAAGCTAGTGCCAGGAGATCGACCAAGAGTACCAGCTAGGGGTCGCCATTGACCAAGTGACAAGTTCCTCAACCCTATCAAGTGGTTGAAGGTACCATCCGTCTTTCAGCAGCTAAGATTTTGATTGATCCTAGCATCACATTCTTTTGTGAATCCTTCCTTTTAAATGGAGTAGACATAAAGCCTACTAGATTACCTTATGACTTGGAAGTTAAGACACCCACGGGGAACAAAGTTTAATTACTAGTTGGGTATATGAGGTGTGATGTTTGGATGGGATAAAGGAAGCTAGTGGTGGACTTGATTAGTCTAGACATCAGGGGTATGATGTGATCATAGGGATGGATTTTCTAGCCCGTTATCATGCTAAATTGGATTGTAGGGCAAAGGCGTGGAGTTTTCTATTCGGAGAGGCCTTGAGGTTGGAGGCGTAAAGGGAGGTTAACATCATGCCACTTATCTGGGGATCAGCGAGAAAATTAAGTAAAGAGGCTCAAGGGTATTTGGCCTTTTTGATAAGTCCTCTAGTGATAAAATGAAGTTAGAGGAAGTCGATTGTGAAGGATTTTCCGATGTCTTTCGGAGGAATTAGAAAATCTACCTCGGCGAATGGTGGAATTTAAGATTGATTTGTTGCCGGGACAGCTCTAATTTCTAGACTCCGTGTCGAATGGCTCCAGCTGAACTTAAGGGAATTGAAGGTCCAATTATAAGATCAATTGAAGCGAGGTTTTATCAAAGAGAGTGACTCACCTCGGGAGCACACCTCTTTGTTAAGAAAAGGATGGAAGTTTGAGGTTGTGCATTGACTATCGAGGGCTTACTTGATGTGACAATAAAGAAGAAGTATCCTTTGCCACTTATTGATGAGTTGTTTGATCAGTTACAAGGATCAGTGGTCTTTTCTAAGTTGGATCTTAGGCAAGGGTACTACCAATTGAGAATTAGAAAGGAAGACAGGGAGCTTTTAACTTCGGACATTTTGAGTTAGTGGTAATGCCCGGATTGACCAATGCTCCAGCGGCATTTATGGATTTGATGCAACGGGTCTTTAAACCCTATTTGGACCAATTTGTGGTTGTATTCATAGATGACATTTTGGTATATTCAAAGACTCGAGAGGATCATGTTCAACATTTGAAGATAGTGCTCCAAACTTTAAGAGAACATCAATTGTATGCTAAGTTCAACAAGTGTGAGTTTTGATTAGAGGAAGTGTCCTTTCTAGGGCATAAAATTTCTAAGGATAGAATTGCTGTGGATCCCTCCAAGGTGGAGCGTTGACTCAATGGAGGCAACCTAGAAACCCGGGTTAGAAGTTTCTTGGGCTTGAAGGGGATATTACCATCGATTCATTCAGGATTTTCTCAAAGATTGCAGGCCAGACGGTTTGACTAAAAAAGCATGTTAAGTTTGCTTGGAATCCAAAGTGTGAGGCTAGTTTTCAAGAGTTAAAGAAGCGTTTGACAATAGCCCCTGTGTTGACTTTGCCAAATGGAAAAAAGATAGGTTTGTAGTTTATTGGATGCCTCGAAAAAGAAGGATTAGGTGCGTCGATGCAAAATGGAAAAGTTATTGCCTATACCTCTAGGAAATTAAAACCACATGAGCAAAACATCCAACACATGATTTGGGGTTGGCGGGTCATCTTTGAAAAGTGGAGACATTACTTATATGGGGTAACATTTGAGGTTTTACTCACAAAAGTCTCAAGTATTTGTTCTTTCAAAGGAATGAATCTGAGACAAAGGATGGGTAGAATTTCTTGAGGACTATGATTGCACCATAAGTTATCACCCAGGAAAGGCCAACAAGGTTGATACCAAGTCGAAGGCTCAAATAGACTTGATGGTAAAGGAGTGGAAATGTTAGAAAAGGTGGGTGAATAGAGCCCTCATTTGGAAAAAAAGAAGGTCATATGTTGGGAATATAGTGTTGAAATCTTCCATTCTAGAGCGTATTAAAGAGGCACAAAAGGAGATTTCATGGTGCAGAAATGGATTGGAAAAAATGAATAAAGGAGAAACCCTAGACTTTAGGGTTGGGAGCTGAGGGGATTTTTGAGGTTTTCAAATGTTGTTCAGTTGAGGAAAGAAATTTTGGAAAGAAGCACATCGTTCTAAGTATACAATTCAGGAATAATAAAATGTACCAAGACTTGAAAAGGATGTATTGGTGGGATGGAATGAAGAGAGATGTGGCATTTATTCAGACTTGTCTCGTGCCAACAAGTTAAGGAACACCAAAAGACTTTTGCAACCCTTAGAGATACACGAATAAATGGGATCATATCACTATGGATTTTGTTGTGGTTGCCTAGGAGTCAAGGAGATGATCACGTTTGGGTGATAGTGGATCGACTTACTAAAACTGCTCATTTTTTTACCGATAAGTATGAAATGTCCTTTGGAGAAGTTGGCTTGATTGTACTTGGATGAAATTGTTAGATTACATGGGATACCTGTGAGCATCATCTCTGATAGAGACTCAAGGTTTGTTTCTCGGTTCTAGCAAAAGTTACAAGAGAATTTGGGGACTAAGGTTAGTTTGAGCACCGCTTATCATCCCCAAACGGATGGACAATCTGAAAGGACAATTCAAACTTTAGAAGATATGTTGAGGTTATGTATATTGGATTTTGGAGGAAGTTGGAGTCAACACATGCCTCTAGTTGAATTTGCCTACAACAATAGTTATCATGCTTCAATTCAGATGACTCCTTTTGAAGCACTTTATGGGAGAAGGTGTAGATCACCTATTCATTGGGATGAAGTAGGGGAAAAGAAAATTTTAGATCCAACCACTATTCCTTGGGTTGAGGAGGCTTTTGAGAAAGTAAAACTAGTTCGAGAAAGAACAACGGCTCAAAGTCGACAAAAGAGTTATAGATAACCGAAGAAAGGATTTGGAGTTCGATGTAGGGGACAAAGTATTTCTGGATTAAGCCTATGAAAGGAGGAGTAGTATCCAAAGGGAAGAAATTGAAACCACGATATGTGGGACCATTTTGAATTCTCGCAGTAGGCAAGTGGCATACAGTTGGATTACCTCGAGCATGTCAAAGATCCATAATGTTTTCCATGTCCATGCTTAAGAAGTATCAACAGACCCAAGCCATGTGTTGCCCTTGGAGAGAGTGGCGTGGATGAATCCTTGTCCTATGAGGGCGCTTTGTAAAATCCCTCGGAAGAGAAAGACTTGAGGGAACAAGAAGATCCCATTGGTCAAAGTTCTTTAGAGGAATCATGCTATTGAGGAAGCAAGCAGTGGGAATTAGAGGAAAGAGATGAAGAAGAGTCATCTGAGTTATTTACCTAGAAGGTAAGAATTTTGAGGACAAAAAAGAGATTGAGGGCCTCAAAAATTTGAATTTATTTCTAAAATGCATAATAATATTTATATTGAGTTTATTTATTGAATTATTAGTGAAAATATGTTTAAAGTGATTATTTCTCAATTTAGACAATTTTATCAGTATTTTGCGGTGTGTGGTTTTGGCCAAAATTTAGCGTTAAAATTGTTCCGGCTGAATAGTGACTTGGACTTGAAATCGAGTATATGTAGTGATATTTTGGAAATATTATTATGGTGAGACAGTGTCGGGATGAAACCAGTGTAAGTTAGACGTCGCCAGCGACATATGCAAAAGCACTTTTTCCTTAAAATAGGGGAGCTGCTTTTAGGCTTTAAAGGCCTTGACTTCTTGCTCCCTCAAGCTTCATTTTCAGCTGCAAAACCAGTGAGATAGAGGGCTGCAGAGAAAGGAGAGAAAAGAGAGTTTGAGCTTGATTCTCCATAGATTTTCATCCATTCTTCTTGAAGTTTCAACCATCATCAACCACCATCATCTTCTTCTCCTAGCAGCCAGAAGAGAGAGAGAGAGAAGGAGGTTTGGGCTGAAATTTTAGAAGAAACAAGAGGTAAGTGAGGCTTGATCTTCCATTTTCTTTCTACCAAATGACATGAGTTTGTGAAGAGTTGATGATGGATTGTGGCTTGATTTCTTCCTCCATTGCAGCAAACCAAGGAGAGAGGAGAGAGTGAGGGAATAAAGTTCTTGAAGGAAAAAGAAAGAAAAGTGAAGAAACAAGGCTTGATCGTGAGCTTGGAGGTGTAGATCTTCGTCGAAATTCGTAGATCTTGGGTAAAGATCGAGGCTTGAGAGGTTTACTAGCCTTGGAGGCGACTTTCTTGAAGGAAAGCTTGAGAGAATTCATTGGATCTTGCCGGATCTCGTTGGATCTTGATAGATCCGGAGGTATAAACCTCGATTCTTGTAGATCTAGCTTTATTAGTGTTGATTAGTGTAGATCTGTGGTTTATATTGATAAAAATGATCTCATCTGAAAAGGTGAAGTTGGGCTCTTGAAATCCCAACCTAGGTATCGGACTTGAGGTGGCCTCTAGGTAGCATGGACTTGAGGGACCGATTGGAATTTGATTGTTATTTGTGAACTTGTCTTGATATGGTTAGAAATTAGGGTTTTTGGTTGTGAAAAATTGAAGGAAAATGTATGTTATGGCCAAAACCCATGCCTAGTAATTTTAATGTTTGATTTTGGAATGTTGTGAATGTTCTCGAAGGGTTTTACTTTTGAGAAAAATGTGTATATTGTTCAAATGTGGATGTGTGTGTGTGAGTGAGTGTTTGGATTTTAAAAGGGTAAAAAGTGTAGTTTTCATGAAATTTGAGTGAAAAGTGCTATTTGATTGAATTTGAAGGTTTTACGGTATTTTGGCTAAATTCTGGGGATTTTAAATATAATGGCTTGATATGAATCGTTTTATGTCAAAATGGAAGTTTCAGCCAAAAATGAATGTGGAGCGTGTATGTAAAAGTGAATTTGAGGTGTGAGTCCTCACTTAAATGTTTTGTGAAAGAAAACGTGCTTGTAGTGCCAATGAGAATATCGGTGAGATGTTTCCTTTTGAAATGATAAAGTGATTTTCCAAGGGGATTAATTTGGAACTTTGAGCTATGTGAAATGAAGGCTTTTCCTCGAGAGAGTTTTAGAAAATTATAGTTTGAAACTAAAAAGTGAAAGTGAACTGTGATTAGTGAATGAAAAAGAATGAATTGAATCTCATTGATTGTTTTAAATTATTTTGGGAAGTGTACAAGGCGGTGATTTTGAACCCACGCGGAAATTTGAACCTTACCGGTGAGTTTCCATGCTTGTTTCGGTTTAAGTGCAAATGTTTGTAAATGAATGCAATGAAGTGATTGTTATATGAAAATTGATCTTTTGAACCCTGGGATGGGGTGGTGTGTACTTTATCGCACCTACTCCATTTGAGTAAAAGTGATTGTGAAAGTGACTTAAAGTGATTGATTGTAAGTGCTTTAAAGTGTATTATAGTGATTGCATGTGTTTGGAAGGTCAGGAAAGAGACCTATAGGTGAACCGACTGAACCGAGGCTAGGGCCTAGGCTGAGGAGAAAGGAAGAGCCATGGTTACCTAAATGTCACAAAGCACAGTGACTCGACAGTGATATATGCTCTGAACTTGGTTTTGAACCAGTCTAAAGAGCAACAACCAAAGAAGTGAAGTGAATTGAAAATGTACTGACTTGGCATGGACTTGTCCCTAATGGAGAGACTTAAATAAAGTGCAGTGTTTTAAAGTGCAGTGTATTAGACTTGTCCGAAAAGTGAAAGAGGTATACCATCAAAGGAAGTGAAAAGTGCCGGCATGGACGGGGGTTTGGAGGTAAGGAGAAAGAGAAGTTCCCTACATGGTGGTGACATGATGAGTGTCAACACCTGTTCGTGGATCGGGCAAGTTTAGGAATTTGGCCCCGAGGGCCCCCGTATCCAACATTGTAGTGTTAATTGCTTTTCTATCTGTTTATATTCCAAGTGTTCTTGTGAAGTGAAATTGTTTATGTGTTAAGTGACTTGCATGTTTTTGGGAACTCACGGGCTTTTAACTCACCCTTTCCATTTGTTTTCCTTAGCAAGAAATGGGCAACCAAGTGGTGGTGCCAACCATTGAGATTAGGGTTTTCATATGTTTTGATATGTATTTTGGAGAATTTTGAATCTTGCCCTTGTGGACTCTTGTATAATGGAACTATGTATTATTGAATTGTAACTTGGATGTTGTGTAATCGTAGACGCGTTGTATCCTTCATTATTGTATCCGGGGTTTTAGTTCAGTTAAGTTATATTGAACAAGTGAGTGAGTGAGTGAGTCCTGGCGAGTTAAGGTCCACGATCCCTTTGGTCTGCCTTAGGGGAAGGTGGGGTCGTCACAACAATATTGACATCATCACGGAGAAGTACAAACTACTGACAACATAGCTAGATATTTTAGCTACTAACCAAGATTCAAATTTAGAATTTTTTACCATGTTAACTTATAAAATTAGGAATTGGCATTAGCTATAGTCCTGCTTTTCGCTTCTACCATCAACCAATCTATTGACTCTTGTAGGCGTTGAAGTTGAGCTTGTTGTTCCTCAATTTTAGAGTGTGCAACCTATAATTGTGACTTTTCCTTAGCAATGATACTCTTCATTTGTTTATCATTGCTGCCATTGGTTCCTCTGATATATTGCCTTCAAGATGGAGGTCTGCCTCCATGAGGTTTCCCACAAATATAACTGGACTTTTTTGGCAAACTTTTTCAACTATCTCAATGTCAAACATTGGTGGGTCATTTTCAGAAACAAGTTGGTTTTTCAAGTTAATCATTTCTTGCCGCAAGATATAACTTATGTACCAAAGTATAAAGTCTTAAAATATTTTATTGACAAATTTGTTTGACATGCATGACTTACATGCCTTTCTTCAGCAAGATGGGAGGACCATCCTTTTTTGTTTCTATAAGTAATATCAAACAAATCAATAGGACCAGATTTCTCATTTGTCTCTAGATTTGTGAGGGTCTCAAAAAATTCTGATTTTATTTTTAAAAAATAACAAATATTGTTTGTATTATGTTTATTCATTGAAATATGAGTGAGTATATGTTTAAAGTGAATATTTTCCAATTTAGAGAATTTTAAACGAATTATTTACCTAATGTGCAGCTTTAATTAATTATGTTTAATTTTCTACCGGAGCGTGATTAGTGATTTTAAATTGAAATCGAGCATATGTAGTGATATTATGGAAATATTATTGGGATTGGACAGAGTTGGAATGGAGTAAAACAGTGTAAGTTAGATTGACGCGACATTAAATGCGTGCTAAAAGGCAATTTTCCTTAAATTAAGGAAATGGCCACTTTTTGTCCTCTTTTGTCTTGACTTTTTGGCCTCTTGAGCTTCACTTTTCATCTGCCAATCTTGGAGCAAAGAGAGAGAGAGTGGCCGGAGATTGAAGGAGAAAAGAGAGAGAGAAAACTCAAGTTCTTCCATCTTCTTCCTTCTTGTTTTGATTCATCAAAGCCACCATTGAAAACCATCATCTTGATCTTGGCAGCCTTGAGAGGGAGAGAGAGGAGTGGTCCAATTTTCTTGAGGAAGAAAAGAGAGGAAAGCACAGGTTTGAACTCCAATTTCTACTCATCTAGCCTCTTGAAGTTTGGATCTTGGTGAAGGATTTGGGTGATATTTCCTCCATCATGGCAGCGTATGAAGGGAGAGAGAGAAGAAGAGGGGGAAGATCCAGATTGGAGAGAGAGAGAAAGAAAGAGAAGGAAAGCTTGAGTGGGTTGTCTTGTACTTGTTCTTGGTGTTGGAAATCATCGTCAAAAGCACTAAGACAGGCTAAGATCGAAACTTTTGGGTGTTTCTAAGTTTGAAAGCAACTTGTTTGAAGAGGATCTCGAGAGATTGTGTTGGATCTTGTGAGATCTTATTAGATCTGAAGGTATAAGCTTCAAAACTACTATATGTAGCTTTATTAGTGTTAAATATCGTAGATCTGTAGTTTACCTCGGTAAAAATGGCTATATTTGAAATGATGAAGTTGGGCGCTTGAAATCCCAACCTAGGTAGCGGTAGGTAGCAGACTTGAGGACCTGATTGGGATTTGAATGACATTTGTGAAATTTGTCATGATATGGTTAGAAAGTAGAGTTTTATTGTTGGAAATTTTGATAAAAAAATGTATGAGACGGCCAAACCCATGCTTGGTAATTTCCATGTTTGATTTCGAGATTTTGGGATTATTCTTGATGAATTTCTGTTTAAGAAAATACGTTTTCTGTTCATTTATGAGTGTATGAATTTTAAAAGATGAAAAGTGAAATTTCTCGTGAACTTTTGTATGACAAATGTCATTTGACAGAATTTGAGGGTATTACAATATTGTGACCAGATCTTATGAATTTCGAAAATAAAGATATGGTTTGAAGTGTTCTAAAATTATGTTAAAATATTGACAAAGAGTAAGTGTTGAGTTTTGTGATAAAAGTTATTTTGAGGTGATAAACCTCACTTAAGTGTTATATTAAAGAAATTGTGAAAGTATTAAGTGCTTTGAGTACGCCGGTGGCATGTTATATTTGAATTGATATAGTGATCTTCAAAAGATTCATTTGAAACGCTAAAATTCATGAAATGAATGTTTTCCCTGAGGGATTTTGGGAAAAATATTGATTGAAACCAAGTGAAAGTGGTTTTAGTTAATAGTGAAGAGGTGAATCTCAATTATTGTTTTAAATTGTTTTAGAAGTTGTGTGCAAGGAAGTTGAATTTGATCCTTACATGGAAAGTCGAACCCCACTATTTCAAGTGAGTTTTCCATATATGTTATGTGATTTGTGAATGTGATTGAAGTGTATTGGTCAAGTGATTTGAAGTGATTTTGGATTTTAATTGCGTTGAGTTGGGATAGTGTGTATTCCATCGCACTTACCTTTATTCAAACAAAAGAAATCATGAAAGTACGCGATTTGCGTGTTCTATAAGTGTGAGTATTCCGATTTGTTTATAAATCCAATATTTTACTACTATGTGAAAATGACTTGTGAAATAATTTGCTAGACTCTCATTTGCAAAGATATGATTTACCATTATTTTCCGTAAAATGTTTTACAAGTGAAATAATTTATAAAGGAGATATGAGTGTTTCAACTCCTTTTTCAAATGAAAATCTTGCCATTGTTTGCAAGAAATGATTTGATGAAATGATTTACTAGCATTTATAAGGAAAAGAATTTGGAATATTTAAAAGACTTGAACTAGCTGTGTGAGTGTTTACTCCTTTTAGGTGTGACTTGGAATTAAAGGAATAGTGTTATCTTGTGATAAATGTGATGTCAACGGGGCGTTTTTCAATGGTGATGTGGACGCCGTTGGGTAGGTCCCGACTAGTTTAAGTGAATTATTGTGACGCGTCATTGGGAAATCCCTCGACTAGTCTACCGCCGTTAGGCGAAGTCCCTCGAGTAGTTTTGTGAGTATTGTAGCGTCGTTGGATGAAATCGACTAGTATGTGACGTGAGGAGAATACCGACTAGTTTCAATGAAATAAAGTGGCGTCATAGGGGTACCCTCAACCAGTTTGCAGCGATGTCTTGAAGTCCCTAGACTAGTCTACTTTGATGGGCAATGTCCCTCGAGTAGTTCATACGAACAATATCCATTTAAGTGTCTATCTACTTGATTTGAATTGTATACTTGAAGTATGATTTGAACCGATTTTTTATGTATTGTAAGCCTTTTTTGGAACTCATCGGACTTTTAGCTCACTCTCTTCCAAATTGTTTTCTTTAACAGGGACCGAGAACTCAAGGAAGGAGCCAACCTTAGGGTTTGCTTTTGTGTTGATGTGAGAAAACGATGGATTGTGATTTAGAGTGTTGTATTATGAGAATTTGAACGTTTGATGAGTATTTTATGTAATAGAAGGTTTGGGATTTTAAGAATGGTGTAATGTGATTATAAGTTATTGTTGAGTTTAGATTTGAAATTGGAATGTTAGTCTCCTAAGTGTTTTAGCAATATTTATGAAATGAGTGAGTCTGGCCGAGGATGGAAGGACACACGGATTAGTACTCAAGTGCAGTGGAGAATGGCGGTCACAAGATTAGTCACGACAAAATAGGTACAATATAAACATACAAATATGTCAAAAAAATTTCTCTTTAACTAGATTTAAGAACTTCAACTCCCCAATGTCATAGTTAATATAGGATACAAGCTTTCCATTTCATGACATTTTTGAGGGAAAGACTTAGATCCCAGCTTGTGCATATAATCCAGATTTGAAAGATTTAGTACATTAGTTATTGAACGTGCCTAATATACAAGGTATAATTTTGGCAAGGAGTTGCTATTAATATGCATGAATCATTTTAACAAAAAGTAATACATAGATATTTACTTACCTTCCAATCCTCATTGTCAAAGATATTATCATAGATCCAAACCCAATCATCCCTTTTCTCAAGAAAGTTGACAGAAGGATTGGCTGTTGCATTTGCACCTTCCCATACTTTTTGTAGTGTTGTGATATTTTTTTCTAAAATTTCCATACAATTGTCCAAATTGATTATTAACAACATCTTGAACATGTGGCTTTGTCCAGTTCAAATTAAATTTGTCTCGTAAAATTTGTGACAGCCCCACCTTCCCTTAAGGTGAACCAAAAGGGGTTGGCGGACCGCCTGCTCGGCTCTCGTCGAGACTCACTACAATCCTCAATCGATTGAAGTGCCAACTTCTAATAATTATAGTAAAACTCCAACAATTACATCCAAGTACTTCCCAATAATAACATAACCATACATCTTACACCTTAAACTCCATTACGTATAACCCAAGTATTTCAAAACCATGTTACTTCCCAAATACTCCAATCCAATAAGCCCATGGCACAAGACATGAGGAATATAATACATGATGAACTAGAGTTAACCCAACTAGTCACTTTAGTAAGTCTCTTCAAGTGCTTCCTTTGTCTCGATTTCTGACGGAGGGAAATAAAACATTTTGGGGTGAGCTTAAAAGCTCGCAGAGGTTCAAATTAAGCAAATACACGTTCGATAAAAAATCTTAACACTTGAATTGAATAGCACTTTTTCAAAATATTTACCATTCAACTTAAATCATGAGCAAAGCCTTCATGGAGGCGATAGTAAATCATACTTGAGTTAATTCCAAACGAGTAAAATCTCTGGGAAACTCATTTCACTCACTTGAGCATTTAAACAATAAATAAACAAGCAATTCACTTCAATCACTTCAAAGTATCGAGACTGGGATGAGAGGTTGCCTACCACTTACACACTTTGGTGTGACACATGCTACCGTTCCCTCAGATTTAATTACAATTAAAATATTGAGATGAGATGAGAGGTACCTCCCACTCATTCGAGGTGGGCACATACTATCTCAATCATAGTCGAGACAACGCCCAATCGACATATTCAAAATAGACTCAGTCAGGAGGGACTTCACCAACTTGACATTATCGCTAAAACTAGTCGAGGGTAATCACCCACGACGTCACATACTAGTCGAGGAACTTACCAACGACGTCGCACAATACTTCATCAAACTACTGGGGACTTCACCCAAGTAGACTAGTCAAGGGCCTTCACCCAATGACATCACAAACTAGTCGAGGGTATTCACCCTACGACGTCACATTATTTCATTGAAACTAGTCGAGGGACTTAGCCCAAATGACGCACACAATAGTCACAAGATAGCACATTATTCTTTCAATTTCCAAAATCACATTTAAAGAAGTAAACACTCACATGGTGGTTCAAACTATAAAACCGTTCAAGTATATATCTCATGAAATTCAGGTCTTTCAAATAATCCAAATTCATCTCAAGTCACAATTCCAATTGCTTTTGAACATCACGTCAAGTAACATACATGGAAACTCATATACTCTTCAAAAATCATTTCATTGGCCAAAGCATTTTACTTGGAAATAGTGATAAATCATTTCTTGGTAAATACTAGTAAATCATTTCACAAATCACTCATTTACAAACCATGGCAAGATTTTCATTTAAAAGAGAGTTAGAACACTTACCGAAATAGTAGGGTTCCGCTTCCACGTGTGATCAAGTTCGGTCTCCCTGTACACTCCCTAGAACTGTTTAAAAAAATAGTAGTTGAGATTCACTGCTTTTACTTATTAGCTAAAACATTTCACTTTCACTTCATAGTTTCCAATCAGTATTTTTTCCCAAAATCCTCAAGGAAAAACACCTCATTTTACATGATTCAACATTCAAATGAGTCTTTGAAAATCACTATATCACTTCAAATATGCCACGCCACCGGATGTACCTAAGCACTATTTTCACACTTTCTTTAATAAGACACTTAGAACAAGTGAGATTTATCATCTCAAAATCACTTTATCACAAAACTCAAGCACTCACTCTTTGACAATACTTTAATATAACTTTAAAACGCTTCAAACCATATCTTTTATTTTCAAAATTCATTAGAATTTAGCCTGATATCAGAAAACTCTCAAATTCCCTCAAATAACATTTTTTCACTCAAAAATTTAGAAATTTCTACTTTTCATCTTTTAAAATTCATACACTCATAAATGAACATTTTATGTGTACTATATATTTTCTTAGGACTTGCTGTCACTGTACCACAAAATTTCTCAAGACAAAATGAACATGGGAGGTACCAAGCAACCCTCATACATTTTCTATCATAATTTTCAACCACAAGAACCTACTTTCTAACCATATCATAATAGATTTCACAAATACCATCAAATCCACAATCGTCCTCAAGTCCCTACCTAAAATCCATCTCTAAGTCTCGCTACCTAGGTTGGGGTTGAAGAGCCCAACTCAATCATTTCAAACATTATCGCTTTCTAGTATAATACACTGTAAATCTGTCTTATTAAATACTAATCAAGCTTGATCTTTTACAAGGTTCAAGTCCATACCTTCAGATCTAAGCAGGGTCTGGCGGGTCTAGCAAGATCGCCAAGATCTTGTGGGAGGGAAATGACACTCCAAGCTCGGATATTCCAAGAAGTTCCAACCTTAGCTTGAGATCTTCTTACTTTGATGTTGATTTCCACCAAAAACTCAAGATCAAGCAACACACCACTCAAACAAGCTTTGTTTTTATTTCTTCACTTTCTCTTCCCTCAAGAGTTCAAACCACTTCTCTCTCTCTCACATCGACTTTGCCAAGATGAAGATGAACAAGCCCAAAATCCTTCAATCAGTCTCACAACTTCAAGATGATGAATGAAGAAGAAACTTGGAAGATCAAGGTTGAAGCTTTTCTCTCTCTTCTCTCTCAAGACTCTCAGAATTTCTCTCTCCCTCCAATCACTCTCTCATGGCAGCCAAGAAATGAAGAAAACCAAGATTAAAGCCCTCCAATGGTGTCAGGCTACAAGCTTCAAAAAATTAGCAAGATGAGCTTCAGATTTTCTCTCTCATTTCTTGCTCTCAAATTGTCCCTCTCTCTAAGCTCAAAATAGCAGCTGAAAATGAAGCAAAAGGAAGTATGAAGGGGCTTTTAAGGGACAAAAGTTGCCTTTCCCCTATTTTAAGGAAAAAGTGCTTGTCAACTTCCCTTTTGTCGGTCGCTGACACACCAACTTTACTGTCAGATATCTCATTTCACGACTGTCCAACCTTAAATATATCTCCGTAATAGCTCTACATATGCTCGATTTCAATATCAAGTCACTATTCATACTACGGAACAAAATTTAGCACTTAACTCGGCTGAAATCACACACCGGCAAATAATTTGTATAAAATTCTCTAAATTGAAAAATATTCACTTTAAACATTGAGTGCATTTGGATTGTTCATTTTTTGCTAAAAAATTTTGCTTACATCATCGACACAAATTTCAATCACCTTTTATCTGGGATACATCATCAAAAAAGTGCTCACGGTAATTTTCCCAGATACGATTCTTTTCAACAAATTATCCCAAAAAATCTACTATCCAAACGTACTCATTAATTCACTCATATTTCAATAAACAAACACAATATAAACATTATTATGCATTTTAAAAATAAAAATCTGAATTTTGACGCCCTCACAAAATTTACGAAAAATAGGTTTAGAAACTTGTAAATGATACAAAATGAATTAAATGTATCATACCGCTACGCATTCATAAAGTCCTCCTTGGTTGACTTATCAATAGCTATCCACTAGATTGTGATCAAGCATGATTTTGACGTAATTACTCTCGAGGGCTAACCATAGGTTCAGCGGACCGCCTAACTCTCCGACTCACTCAATTACATATCCACCCACACATTCATTCAGAAGTCATAACTAAAAGTTATCAAAACTACTAACAAACTCTCACAAAATACAAACCTCAAAATTACATCCAAATTACATTGATAACAACTCATTAATACTAACTCCAAAATACCATAAACCATCAAATTCAACCATTAAATTCAATCTTTGCATACATGGGAAATCCTACAAAAGTACTAGCTGATTCATCATGCTCCCACCTCAAAACCCTATGTTAGGAAGAAAACAAATTGGGGTGAGCTAATGAGACCAGGCTAAGAAAACATGCAAGCATGCAGGCTCAAGAAAATTACACATTTATTAAACAAGATAAGTAAACTGAACTTTGAACAAGAACACAAATACAGCCTTTAATTACACATTAAATAAAGGATACAGGGCTCTCGTGACAAATTCCATAATCTTGATCACATTCCAAATAGTTGACACTCCGCCAACTTCTTCTTATCCATAGAACTCCACTTGTCAACCATCTCCACCGCTTTCACCCCAACCGGGGTCCCTTCGCCAAACAGGAAATTTGGTAATACTCGAGTATACCGTGTAAGTAGTCGGCGGAATGATTCCAACTAATGAAAATATGTGAAGACTCATGATTTACCAATCTCGCCAAGCCCTCTCGCCCAAGGTGAAAGGTTTACCAATGAGGTTTTAAGGCCCCCAACAGGTTTAAATAGTAAGAGTAAGATGATGAGACAATGCTCAATCATCAAACAAGTATAAGTACAGTCAGCAAGTCATTTCAAGTGGCACAACAAATACAAGTAAGCAAAAGTCAAGTCAGTAAGAGAGGTCGGATGAGATAAAGTACATCGTCCATCTCGCCAAGTTTAATAATACAACATTTTAAACATGTGTAACAGGTAAGCAAGTCAACAAATCATCCACTTGACACTCACCAAAACCGAGAGCAAGCGAGAAAATTCGGAGGTCATCTGCCGTCCTTGTATCCACGCGATCACCGAGACATGATGAAAATCCATTTTCAAACATGAAATGATGCGACGTACATATACTCAATGCTAAACTCGAGAAACATTTATAAATACTTAAAATAGCAAAGGACCACATGTGCATGCTAAACGAAAAAAACGGACGAGACGAGCCAAACGAAATGGAAAACACACACTAAAAGGTGTAAAAGATTAGTCTACATTTTATGCCGCTACCCATAACTCAGGCTACAAGTATCAGATTAGAGTGCACAAGGTGCCGTTTCGAAGCTAAGAGAACAAGCTACAACTTTCATGAAGACAACTTCTGCCCAGATTCACTCTTTCTAGGTCAAAAATACAAAAACTGTTTCAGAAATTTTACCGTCAGGATTTCCGACAGGCTTAATTCAAATGGTCATAACTCAGCGCTCACAAATCGAAATCAAGAAATTCTAGAGGCATTGGAAAGCTAGAATGAAGGGCTATAACGTTTGTGTTTTGGCCAAAAGCCAAATCACAAAGGATCGACATGAACAATGGAGCCAAAGTCGCTGCCGGTACAACCCTGTTTTCCTGCTCAACGCCCAAATGTGTTCCGTGCACCCAAAACGCACACATACACACACACACAACAATCCAAGACATTAAATCAAACAAAAAATTCACCCCAATTTCCTCAAACCGGTTTTCCCCCTTGGGGTTCATGGTTCCATTTCGATCAACAAATTCCATATAAACATACACCATACATCATTAGCTTGCTAGTGGGAATCCAAGAGCCCACACAACCATTTAAACCAACAATCCAAACATTAATTTCTAACATTAGCACTTGAAAGGAAAACCCTAACCCTAACCCTAACTCAAAATCATGGCTAGGCATAAATACATCACAATCAACCATTCTAATCCGTAGAATCATCCCATAAGCTAAATATAAGCATGAATCAAGCCAAAAGAACCACAAAATCCAACAACTTCTCAACTTCCACAAAATTTCAGCTTGTACAATGAAAGGAAACCTTTCTAGTTGATGTTCTTGGTGCAATCCCAAGCTCTCCAAGTGCAAGCTTCACCTCCTTGCTCCTAATCAAGATTGAAGGGTTGAAAGTTGCAAGAATTTTCCAAGTTTTTTTTCTCTTTTCCTCTCTTTTTTCCTCTCTTTTCCCACGGTTTTTTCCCCCTTTGTTCTTCCTTTGCTTGGCCAGCACTTTGAAGCTTAAAACAACTAAAAGATAACATCAAATAGATATTTTCTTGCTTAGTCAAAATTGGTCAAAATTATCATGCTAATAAAACCTACCAACTTAGGTTATCTCCCACATTTGCCCAAGAAATTTTCTTTCCTTTCAAATTAGTCCATAGGTGCCCAATTTAACCTAGTCTATCAAAGCTTAATCACACCTACTTAGGCCACTAATCACCTAGGAATCTTAATCACTCCTCTTAATCATGCATTATCACACATAAAATTAAAGAGCTAACAAACTCGTAGTTAAACGTAAAACTTAAATTCATTTTCAAAACTAGGGTTTTCCACATTCACATTAGGGTTTTATCGAAAATTAGGGTTGTCGAAGCAAACTAGGGTTTAAGTTTCAAATTAGGGTTTATATTTAATATTTTCCAAAACTTGGGAAAAATCGGGGCCTCACACATCTTGCCTAAGATTAAGACCGAGCTCTCTTGCAAAACATGCACTCCAATCACCAACAGGTGCATTCTCATCTTTAGGTATTAATATTGGTGGTCTGTATTTTCACCTTCTGGATCTTGTTCCCTTGCCCTTATTTCTTTCTCAAGCCTAATATTTCAATTGTGCCCACACTTTCTAGGAGATAATAAAAATAAGAACAAGGTGAGTACGTGGAAATGGCAAATTTATAGTAGTTTAGCATAATACCAAGTGTTGACATCTACAAAACTAGAACACGTGTAGAATATCAACAAGGTTGAAATCACTTGCATTTGTTCCCAATGAATTGGATGTGTTATGTATCTGCTGTGCATCATGTTCGTTATCTATTGATTGAGTAATTTGGTTTGCCACTCTTGAAGTGGCATTGGGATTACTAGACTCATCTCATGCTCCACTTTCATTAGCTGACAGCTCCTTTCATCAAACAAACAAATGATCAAGTCAGCCCTGAAAAGAAGGCCAACTCTTTGAAAAAAAATGTAACTTAGCCAGAATAATCACAATGCAGCATTTACACTAACTGGGCCAGTTTGAGAGGGAAAAAGATTAGCAAATGAAGAAGATGTTGTTTGGATGCTATATTTTTTCTAGCATCTATCAAAAGAAAGTCAAGTTATTTAGCAATCTTAATTGGTTAAATAGAATATCTAACAACATTGTCAAGTAAGCCTTAGCTAGTGCACACTAACAAGTAGGGATTTCTGTTGTGGCTGAGTTGCAGCACATCCTATGTCTATAAAAAGATTCATGACAGGTTTTGTGTTTGATGTTCCATGAGGGATGTTATTGGAGCTTGATTCCTTTGGAGCTATCTACTTTACAGATTAGAAAACATCATATTGAATTTATTACAATAATGTGAGTAAAATTCAAGTAATTATAGGAAAGGTTTTAGTTCTCACTGTAAGAGATTTTTGCATTGGCTAATTCCCAGCACAAACCTTTGCTGCATTAGATGCTTGATCAGATTATTTGCTAATTGCAACTTTATCAATTCGTCTTGCTCGTAACACATTTCCTGGCATCTATATCAGAACACTATTACTATCTCAAACAAGATTACAAGAATAAAGAATGCATTTAATATGTGAACCAAATTAACTTTTAGCTATCATAAAAAGAGAGAGAAAGTAACTGTAATGATCATAACAACAAAATAGATCTTTAGTCATGAAGTAGGAGTGAAATACGTACACTTCATTTTTACAAAATTTTTCATAATTTAATCTATACCACTTTTAGAATTAGAGCTCAAATAAGGTTCTTCTTCACTTTTTCTTGGGCTTCATGACTCTTCATCGATCATGTCATTATTAACGAAATCATCCAAATCATTTTCAACTTTATCAATAGATGCATGGTCCTCTGAATCAATTATTTCAAGATCAACATCAGCTCTATCCAATGAAAATGCATCATGGTCTTCAACTTTAGACATGATTTCTGAACACTCATTCTGTTGGTATGCTTCATAATTACCAGATGCGCCTTTCGGATCAGTTTCATCAATAGATTGGAAAAGTGACGTGACTCAGAGATTGGCATTTGGCTTTGGAATGAGGGATGAATCTACACTGTTTGCAGGAGTAGTAGTTTGATATGTAAATCACTGTATGTAGTGGTTTATTCACTAGTGTTGGCTGTGATGTAGTAGGAATTTTATAATGTTGTATAGTGCTTTATTCACTAGTGTTGGCTATGATGTAATAGGAGTTGGCAAACTCCAGTGTAAAGCTCTCTTGCACATCAATAAAATAGTGCAAGGTTTGCTCCAAAAAAAAATTCCTAACTATAAGGCTGTCCTAATTCAACCATTTTAGTCGAATGGTAGGGACATTGAACTGAATACCAGAGGTATCAGTCTGTATCCCCTTCCCCCAATCATATGAATACAAGAGAAAAGGAAAAATATGAAAAGTGCTATAAAACCCTAGACTCCATTCGTGTCAATCCTTAATTCGTCATGATACTCTTCTCTCAAAACTCTAATATCCATTTCATATACTCTATAATTCAATAAAAATAGTGCCTCCAAATCATCCTTGACCATTACACTTCAGGTGTTAAACTCTCTATCACAGTATTTCCATGTATAAGCATGACTGTTTCACTATGTAGGATGACACGCTTTTTGTTATAGATTAGGGAAATAAGTCCCATGGGAGTGTAATCATCAAAATCCCATTACTAATTACTTTAAATTGAAATAGAAAAGGATACATTTCAAAAATAATACTTGTGATGCCACAAAAGAATTCAATAATAATGATAGTTTCTTTTCTTGTACAAAATCTACACAGTACAAAATATGGTAAGTGTATACCAATAATGTGAACATGGAAAGAGCAAGCAGCTTGAGAAGCATCTCCTCTGGACAAATTACTTTAAGTATTTGTGTGGTTGTCTATAACTAATACATGAAACTGAGGATGTTCTCATTTTCTGAATTCTTGAGAGGTTGGAGAGGAAAGTTTGAGAAGAGTATACACCAAAGCCATGTGGGATTTGATGCAGTATAGAAGCGTGTGATGGCAAAAGGGTTACATGAGCACCCTCCATGATAGAGAAATTAGAATAATATGCGATCAAAGTCTAAATAGACAAGATTCGAAGAATCTTAAAATGAGAGTAAACTATCAACCATTGAGATAATTGATGAGGTTTATTGCTATACTCCAAATTTGTAAAGCTAAATATTCCATTTTCTACAAGTATATAGATTGTTTATAAAGTAAAAGGATATTAGGTGTCAATCCTATGGAAAAGAGTGATCAACTACCCATGGTTTTTGAACTCCTCTATTTATTTTGAAGATCACAAGTGCAAAAAATTAAGACTAAACTTTAAGCATATAATAAATTGAAGTAAAATTAACAATTAAAAGCTCCTAGGCCTATGGAATCCCCAACCATTCTTGCAAGTGAAATTACTGGTTAATTGAGTATTGTTATCTTAGCTAGGTTATGATGTAATTTCCTAACATATGTGAAACCTACTCTCATAATGAATCAACTATACTTATAACTAGTTGATCATGTGGTTATCAAATTAGCTATAAGTTTATTAGTTTCTACGAAATTATATGGAATAAGCCATCGTATGGATGCAAATCTATTATTGTGAGTGTATCCCATAGGTTTAGCACTTCCTTGAACTAATATTAAATCCCAATTCCCATTGTAAACTTGACACCTTGATTAGAAAAGTACAAGTGCTAAATAACTTTGTTCAAAATAATAGTATCAAATAACAAAGTAATCATCACTAACAAGATATAGAAAGTTCATCCACAACTCTAGGTATAAAAATCAGAAACACATAAATGAAAGGAAAAGATCTAAACTTATACTGCCACTAAACTTTACAATCCAAAGTACAAGAAATCAAGAGTTATAGAGAAGAGCCCTTGTCACTTGAACCTCCAAACTTTCCCTTCTTCATCCTTTTTCTTCATCTTTGTGTAGCAAAATACAAGAGTTGGATGAAAACTAAACTAACCTAATCTAATCCTACACTAAAGAACTAAGAAAACTAGCTAAGTTCTACATTTTGTAGTGTTTTTTTTCTACTCCTCTTCTCTCCTTTCATTCTTTCTCAAAAGGTGTATATATAGAGATAATGGAGTCCAAAAAAATGATTCTAGAGCCTCTGTTCCATCAGCAAAAGATTTGAATTTCATCTCTTAAAAGATGTGAAATTATTGAGCAAGGTACATAAGTTGAGCCGCACTTTCTAACAACAAATCTGGCCCCAACTTGGTTACAAAAATACTCTGTTTTTCCTCAAAAAATTTGCATTCTGCCTTCCATCTGGCCCATAATCCAGACACAAATCTAGTCCCAAATTGATATGAAGATATCTCTACGAAAATGGCTGAATCAACTCTTGCTCAAGCATAGAAATTGTAGTCCATCAAGTAACGTTTCAAATGGCTCAAGAATCAAGTCATTTAGAGAAATGAGTGTTGAATTGTGCCCAAAATATTGATGACTAGTCAAAGACCATTTTAAATTGCAACAACACACATGTACATCTTATTTTGGGTTTTTGGCCCTTGAAACATGTGAATACTTTGATATCTCACAAGAAATGGAGAACTTGGTCTTAACTTTAGAATATTTCAAGAATCATCTCAATTCAATATGTGTGACTCAAGATATAGCTAAAATATCAACATGT
Organism: Gardenia jasminoides; assembly: GCA_013103745.1. Taxonomy (NCBI): domain Eukaryota; kingdom Viridiplantae; phylum Streptophyta; class Magnoliopsida; order Gentianales; family Rubiaceae; genus Gardenia; species Gardenia jasminoides. The sequence continues at coordinate 22,932,028 of CM023100.1, read as the reverse complement.
GTCATTGCTGCTATTGCTTTTCATCCTCATTTCTTCATTGCTTGTCATCGTTCGATTCATTTGCACTTCATATAATATGAAATCCACTTCAAATCATTAACAATTATTCAAGTATCTTCTCAATTCACTCCAATTGATGATTGAATCATTAAAACCAATAAAAATATAAAGATTTCACACTTAAGTCCATAGAAATGCAATTTTCTCACTTAAGCACAAAATATAAAATTCTACTACAATCCTAGCTATTTAGTTCTAATAATGACTAAAACACACTAAAAACCTAGTAATTAAACACACTAAAAAAATGTAAAATATACACTTACAAATAACCAATTAGTGATTCATTAAAATGTGGTAGAAAGGAATGATTACAAAAGCCCTAGAAATGCCTAATTATAGGTTTAAAAGTCCAACGCTAAAAAGGAAATCAAAATACAAGAAAAAACCCTACACAAACTAAAGATATGTTTAGCTGTTGCAAAAGATCAAACAAAGTCCAATCCAATGCTCGCTTGAAATCCGGTCCTAGACTTCGTTAGAATCAACTTCAAGACTGAATTCATAGACAGATCCACAAGGCTTTAGTGAAGGATCCATTTGTAGATCTTCAATAACCAGGATCTGAAACTATCTTTTTTTTTCCCCTCTTGATCACCACCTTATGCTCCAATTATGACTAATAATAATAATACTAATGATGATGATAATAATAAAGTATAGAATTTATCCTAATTATGTAACCCCTAATGAGATAATAATAATATAAATAGGGAATTCCTAAACCCAGGTATCCTCATTCTGCATCAGCCTCTTCCATTTAAATAGATTTCGTGCTTGAGTTCTAAGGGGAATCTCGAAACAATAGCAAAAAAATGAGCCAACAATTCATCCATGAATTATATAAGGCTTGAACAACACTTGGTCAAGAACACAAGAAACTGCATACAATCGTAAAAAAATCTCAAACCCAACCATTTTCGCCATTTACCATTATCAACACAAGTTTAATGAATTTTCCCTAGACAATATAGTATTCCACTTGCCTAGTCATGGTGCAAAGTTATTAATAAATAAAAACTTCTCAAAAATAATTTCCTTACCGAGGCAAATATTTTCTTGGCCTGGGATATTGCCAGCAACAGTTGATTTCACTTGAGGTGAACTTGGTGATGGTAGATCTACAAAGATCTCATCAATCTCCAAATTAGCCAATTCACCCAAATCCACCAGCTCTATAGATGCAAAGTCCTACTTGGCCTGGGGCTCAGTAGTTGAAGAAGATAGACAAACTCAACCTTTTCATCATCAGGGTAGTAGATGAACTCTTCTTCCTCGATCTTAAGCTGCGGCTCTACAAGATAAGGTTTTATTATTACGTCAGTTGTTGACATAATTCCCAAGATTTGGCATGTATTCTCATAAAACTGATAACTATGAGGTAGGGAAAGACTATATAGCTAGCAGAATTATCAAGAACAAATCTCCTAATTGCACATTCATGATGTGTAGATCTCTTGAAAATAGTTGGTTCACTCCAATCTTCGGGAAAACTCCTAAATGAGATGTTCAATATGATCAAGTTTAGCATCAATGCAGTCGAGGTGAGTATGAAAGTGATCAAGGCTATCTCAAAACACCTTAATGGTCCTTACAGAAGAAGCCTGCTTCGATATCACCTGACACGATATAGAATTGTGTGATGGCAAAGGGGTTCCACAAACACTTTGTATGATAGAGAAATCATGGAGATACACGATCAAAACCCAAATATACAAGATTCAAAGAATCATAGAATGAGAGAAAGCTCTCAACAATTGGGACAATCAATTAATAATTCATTAATATGTGATAAAAAAGAATGATTACAAAAGCCCTTGACATGCCTATTTATGGGCTAGAAAGTCAGACACTAAAAAGGGAACAAAAACACAAGAAAAAACTATAAAGAAATTAAAGATGCATCTAGTCATCGTGGAAGATCAAACGAAGTCTAACTGTGAAGGCCAGCCACAAACTTCATCAGTTGCAACCTTAGGACTGGATCCACAATGCTGTATTGATGCATCCGTCCACCGATCTTCAATAAAACAGGTCTCAAAACTTTCTTTTTTTTTTTCTATTGAGCAACACCTCGCGCTTCAATTACAATTAACAATAATAATAATAACAATACTAATAATAATAATAATAATAATGAAAGTATATAATTTACCCTAATTGTCTAGCCCTATATAAGGTATTAATGCTGTGAGCACCCATGTAAACCCTAGATGTTACCGGTCGATGTACTCATGAGTTTTGCATAAATGAACAACTCGTTTTGCCTTGTTTTCTATTGTGCCAAAACCCTACTTGTGAAAGGTGGATTTTGCTAAAATTTCAACACTTGTTACAACAATTTACAATACTAAAATGCTGTTCAAACAACTAGCAAAAAGTGTTAGAAGACATGTGTGGATCAAAGTATAAAAGTACTTGAACTTCGAGGACCCAAAAAGAAATTGAGTTCTTGCACTTAAGGCCTTTACTAAAAATAGACAAGCCAAGAAAAATTCTTGTCTTGAACCCTTGAAACTTTGGACAAAATTCCGGCCTTGAATAAGCCTTGACTATTCTTGAAAATTCCTTCCTAAGCATGACAATGCGAGCTAGGACACTTGTCTTGAAACCTAGCTAATTAGTTGTCCAAACTTTGCCTTGTCAAGCTTGAAGTCTTGCCTATAAATACCTAAATTTTTTCAGCCTTGAACCATTTGTTTCCTCCTTCCTTTGGATGAAATTAAGAAGAAGAAATAGCCACAAATTCACTTCCTACTACTACAAGAAAAACAGCCACAAACCAAGAGTGAATAGGCTTGAACTTTGCTTGGACCTTGCTTGAATTCCATATGCTATTGCCTGTTCAATCTTCCAACATTTTGGTGCCTTGAGTAAGGTAACTTGAAGCTCAAAATCTACCTTACTTATGATTCAAAAGTCTCGTCTAGTATGTCAAGAAAATTTCTGGTTCATATGCTGAAAAATCGATGTTGTGGCTAGTTGAGCATGCTTAGAAATTTTCAGCTTTTGTAGCATGACTTGTGTAGTTTACCTTGATTGATTCTTGCTAGAATTTTGGCCATGAACATCTTTTATATGGTGAATGATGTGTATGGAAGATTGACTATGAAATTCAAGTTAAGCCGATAGCATTAGAATGAGTAAAAGACATGATTATGCCAAGAACCCTAATTTCGGGTCATGACAAGTTGCCAAAACCAGTTTTGGAAAAATGACTACATCTTGCTGTGGGAGAGTTGGATTCAGGTGCCATTGGTGGCGAACTAGACTCAAAGGGCTTTCCAATGGTATAAAATACACCATCAGATTCTATTCCTACAAATTGCGGCAATCTTGTGAACTTACTTGTTTTTTGGAACCTATTAGAACTGTGAATTGTTCCTACAGTAAGTTTAGAGCAAAATTCAACCCTTTTCTGAACTAAATTTGAAACTGATGTCTTCTGAGAAAATGTAGTACTCTGAGTCTTGTTTCTGATGGTATAAGATGGATAAAAATTGCACCAGTAAATCTGAAGATATGACCCATGAAAGAAACTGCGATGGATAGGCTACTCAATGCATGATACGTTAACAGAATTGCCAACCGGTGTGCCCTCCGTTAGCAGCAACTGTTGTCCATGTGCATGCGTCCGTTAGCAGAATTGCTGCCTTTAGTGCACTACCATTAAGGGAAATGCCGGTCTGTCATGCAATCCATTAGCGGACTTGCCGAGCCGTCGTGAGATCCGTTAGCGGAACTGCCAAACCCCCATGCATCCATTAGCGAAATTACCGAGCCGTCGTGCAATCTATTAGCGGGACTGCCAAATCTTTATGCTATCCATTAGCGGGATTGTCGAGCCGTCGTGCCGACCCATTATCAGAATGCATACCCTAACATGACTGACCATTAGCGGAATACCCGACTATACCATGCCAACCCGTTAGCGGAACCGTGTACCCTAGTCATCCCCATTAGGTAAACGACCACCCAACCGTTACACAGGTCTGTAGGCATAGCCTATGCCCAAGAGGTTTTCCGGCAAACCATACTTGTACACACTGGCCAAACACAACAACCAGAACGGTAGCCTACTAAACGTGGCCTAACATGCCGACGACCTCAGCATCCGACCTATGTACCACAACCGAACCGATCGTTTCCGTGCCTATCCTGTGGAATGGTTGCCCAACTAGTGCCGGTACGGCCCGACACCGACACTTACTCAAGCACCTATTAAGAAATGACACACCACTCATGACCACTAACCACAATGACTCTATGCCTTGGCCGTGACCATTACCTAGCCATAGTACCGATCGTGCCCAACACCCGATCAATTCCGTTAATTCTAGCCACCCAGGACCCCAGTCGCTAACCAACGTATAGCTATTAGCCAACCATTGGTATTATCATTAGTCACCCGTTAGCCATAACCGTTAACTTCAAAACAATCTTCACCCGCTAAACATTAAACGGACCCGTGTCAGACCTAAAACGGCCAGGTCACAGACAATCTGGATCTTAGTCGTGCACGTTTGCAGGTAGTCGACCGTTTCTGTTCTTACTCTACTGTTACCAATCGCACTCGAGACATACTAACTAGAGCCGATCGTTGCAGGACGCACTCGACTCGCACTAGCTGATGCCGACTGGTGCCGACCATCACCAAATGGTGCCGACTGATGTCGACTAGCACCAACTGGATCTGACTGATGCCGACCGATTACCAGTAGCGCATAGAACTTACCGACTAGTGCCGACTATTACCGATCGCGCACGAAACGTGCTGATTGGAACCGGTCGCACAACGATACCACACCCCGCAACCTGTACAGCCCCGATACAGATCCAAACCCTAAAATATATTCCGACGTGTGAACTAGACCTAATTTCCACTGTTAGCCTATTAATAGAAATGAATTAATCAAAATTATTCTTAAATGAGAAAATTAGCCAAAGTTAGTGTCTAATACCTGACTGCTCATAGGATCTGGCCAGGAGTTAGGAGAACCATCCGGACAGACAAATCGGATTTAGACAATCAAAGGTGAGGGACCCGACTTGCTTATTTATTTACTTGCTATTTATATCAAACGTGCTACTTGCCTATCTATTTATGTAACCATTTGTCAATTATGTGGAATGGGCAAGTGTATATTTCATCGCACTCGCCCTGAATAATATTATCTTATGTGAATTACTTGTGCATAATTGTAAGCCATATTTACTGACTGAACTGGGCCCTTGCCCTTCGTTACCAGCCAACCCGAGCTAGTAAAGGACTAGGTCAGGACGCTGATAATCTTGAGATAATGTTTGGTATACTTGAGTATTACCTTGAAGTCAGATGGCAAAATGGCCAATGAAATGAATGAATGAACAATGCACAGTTGTTTTCTAAAAATTTTGTGGAGGGATAAGGAGGATGGTAGACGAAATGAATGAAATGACTCTTAACGAGCAATTGTACCGAATTGTATCCTTTTACTGAAAGTGTTATTGTTCATCCACTACTCGTGAAAATTGTGATACATGATGTTGTTATTGTTCTCGTTCAACGGGCCTACGTGCTAATTGTCTACATGCCAATTATAAAAAGTGACTTAATTGATCGTTTACCGGGAATCTCACTAAGCATTAAACTTACCCTTTTAACTATTTTTCCTCCCAAGTTCGGAGCCTAGTTTTGAGATTTAAGAGTTAGCAGATAAACCTCCATGGACCTGACTTTTGTGATATTAGATATTTGTAACATTGTTGTTTAAATTTTAGGATTTGAATATAGTTTTGGCTTGTAAAAATAGATAGGTATAGGTTTATAATTTCTTAAGTATCAATTGTCAGTTATTTTGTGGTATTTATCCAAATAACTTATCAATTGACTGATTGATTCCCGGCGAGAATGCAGCTATACATGAGTTGTACAGCAGAATGGGATGGAACTTGCGATATACATTAGGATGCATGCAGCTATAAGTTCCGGACCTGAAAGGTTCGTGAAGAAGCTTGGAGAGCTCTTCCGTCCGGTAGAGCAGGTCAAGGAGGTATTCATGAGGGATAGAGAGGAAGAAGACGAGCTTAGCTCGACTGGTAATAGCTCCAGCACAGAAGCAAGAACATAGTGCTCATTCTATAGAAGAAGTGGACCCCACAATGTAATAATATCATAGAAAAGTGCATGCACACAGTGCATGTTGTAATTCACTTTATTAATAAAGTGGGACCCATTACAATTCATCATGGAATTTAATACACTCGTAGTGAAAAGTAATGCAATTACAGTTAATTCAAGTACGTACAACAGAACTACACGCTGCTTCTATTACAATTGAACTGATAATACCGTAATTATTGATATAGCGCTTTACGAGTGCACGTACTCTCTTATTAATGGCATCTGCAGGGACATCCTGTAGTTTATGTTAAGTTCCGATCCTGACCCTTGCACGCATTGCTTTTAGTTGGAGAGTCTTACGGAGGTTGTAGTTTGCGCGTATTAACATCGACCAGTTGGTCGGTGAGGTCTGATGAGTGATGAAGTGGAGAGGATCCCATTGGAAGTCCGAAATAAAGCATTCTCGTGATATTAACTAGGAGTACGAATTGCCCATCTGTGCATCCATTGCTGTTGACTAAACAGCAACCGCAGCTGAATTTAATCAGCTTCCTGTTCTTCCTCTTACACTTCTACCTACGAGAAGAGAGGTTGATCGATGAAGTCGAGCTCAGCATTCTCTCTGGTCCAACTGTATAGATCGGATCGATCTATTGCAATTAAATAGTCGTAATAAGAGGAGTTAGGACCGGGATTACAAAGCACGGTTGATAGAATTCCCCCTTTTACCCTCCTGAATTTTGCGTATTTACAGTTAGAGATCCAGTCATGTTGGGCCCCAATGAACTCCTTTCAGTGGTTAAGGAACTGTGGATTGACATTATCAATGACGTTATACCACGCGTCATCAGAATGGTGGTTCAGGTCAATGTGGCCCGTGTAATAGTTACAGGCCTGTGGATTGAGACTTCTGACCCAACAATTCTTCCCTGTTCAACTTGGGCCTTCTATAATGATTGACTTAGGCCTGTAAGGCCTGTTGTCAGGCCTACATACATTTTCTGCGGCCTGCTGGGTCAGAGCCTGTAGAACATTCTGGAAATTGAAAAAGTTGATCTGGTAGGGATCAGATGGTCTATGAAAGATGCGATCGAGATTACTGAACATGCGGTCATAATGAATTACCAAGGATCGAGGATCACTCTTCTTAATTACATTCAAAGCCATTCCTTTATCCTCTGAGACTAGCGCAGCGGCATATACATCATCCAATCGATCAGAAGCTCTTCTGCTCCGACCATCGGACTGAAAAGTCCCCTGCTCTGCAAAATCTCCATTCTTGGAGATGTAATCCCTAACTACAGAGGAATTTCTTGCACCCTCTATGTTAAGATGGAAGGAGGATGAAGAAGTTGTCGAAGAAATGTCGAATAACCTCTGGTTCTTCATTCTGAACTTATCGAAAATTTGCAATAAGTAATGGAGGTGGGGTGTTCCGTCTTGGTGCTGCTCTGCAGCAACACGGATGTACATCGTGGGAATGGGATACTATTTCTGTCGGAGAACATCGAGAGCCTGCTCTTTGGACACTGTACACCTAAGATAAGTGAGGAAGATGTTCTTCGTATTGACAAAAAAGGAAGAAGGAGATCTGGTCATGATATAACTGTAGCAATGGGTAACTACTGTAGCACTGGGTTGTCAAAAAACGGTTGCCACTATTGGGTGTATTGGATATTATATAAGACGCTCGAGGGGGATAGGGGTTCATTGTTTAGGGTACCCAATATACCCAATCGTAACGATAGTTTTTGAGGAACCCGATGACGTCATCAGATATCTACAGTACATAGCGAACGACATCACTTTTCTATAAAACGACACCGTCCCATTCATTTAATACATAATCAGGGAATTGCCTTCCTCATCCTCATTGAGTGCTAGTGAATATAAGTTTAATGGAAATACCAGTCGATCACTTAATCACCGGCTACTACAAGTCTAAGGTCCCCGAAGCACAGGTTTCATCAGAATCGCAGATCATCAAGATCTCCTTCCCGACATTTACATCCAGTCTCTTACAGCGGGTACAGAGATCTCCCTTTTAATCGACCACTATGAAATCCAACACAATCCCTAGATTCCGATCAACAGCACCGGTAAGGTTCACGTGCTCATATACGACACACGACTGAGGGCACATGACTAGTTACAGGCGGAGTACATCTTTCCAGTGACCTGTTTGATCATCCTGCACTATTACAGCACCTCTTACTCATCTCTCAACGATGAGAAGTGCCCGTGGGTAGCGAAGTTCAAGTTAGAAGACTCCAACATCAATGCGGGGGTAAACTTCTGCAAGATCAAGGCCTATATGAAACTCTCGACATCCAAGATGCCATATCTGCTTCCATTTCGGGCCCCAACAGCCCGGATTATATTAGGGCAGTTCTCTGAACAAGATATAGATCTGTGGCACTACAACTATGCGCCCAAACAGCCCATCTTGTGTAGATCTGCTTCTGCACTGGACCGGTCCACACGGGCCCAATTTCTTATTGGGCCAAGCATGTCACTGTCGCAAGCCCGAACATCCATTTCTGAAATTGGGCCAACCTAAAGGTTTGTGGAGTCAGATAGTGGATCTGATCCAGACCCATCTGCATCATAAGCAGGTCTCAATAGTAACGTAGGCTACCAGATGTCTGCAAAGCAATTGGACCAGGTTGCAGCCCAATCAATATCAACAATCATATCCAGTTCTCAGGCCCAAGATGATCATGGGCCTTCAAATAAGAAGTCTCTAATATAGAGGCCCATTGGGCTGACTAGCAGCCCAATTGAATTTCTACTTTATAGTCCGTTGCGCTATCAAATTCAATAAAGGATTCATGTTCCTCTTAATCATTACTCTCTTATTTGCATCTGCAAATTACACAATTACATCCTTAATCAAGAAATTAATGTGCTTAATCACACATTCAAATGTAAATACACTTAATCATGATACATCATCTTACAATTAATATTAACGGCAGCAGTGTTGCCTGATGCACATTCCCAAACTATGTACATCATAAGTGAATTCTCCATCACATTACTGTAACAGCCATCCGTTAATGTGCCGTAATCCTTGAACTTTGCCAGGAATTTATTCTTCCCAAATAGTGGGAGGAATCTATCGATTGATATATGGCTTCCAACACTAGCATTCCGCACAACAATCTTCTCGCGCATAAGCACCCGAAATCTACTCAACATGTCTGATTGCACGTTCAGATCAACTTTGACCCGTGGGTTTCACTAACCTCACCGAACACATTGGTGAATGCGGGCTTCCACTGATCACTGGGTTCACGATCGAGAATTATGAATAGGCCCAATATGCCATCTGCTGGGTCTGACATTTCAACAGTGTTCCCGTCGTTCATGTGAGTGATTCCTGTTTCTATCACGAGGAACCCATCTAAGTTGATGGAGCCCACCTTGCACTTGTTTCCGTACCTATTTTCTGGATCTTGGCGAAGGGATGGCATGTTCATGTAGTCAGACCACACAGCATCATGTCCGATTCCTTCATCCGGATTGAATATCTCGTCTATTATACCAGTCTGTGTGAACTGCCTCTTCCTGACTCGAGCAAAAAGTCTTGATCTTCTTCCTGTCATACTATTGGAACTACTACCGATAAGGCTAAACAGTAGCTTACGCTGCCGTGCCGACTGGTTCACCAGCGTTCCAGGAGGAAAGTACCTCTTCACACAGCGACTTCCCATTTTCTGGCACAACAACAACCACAAAAGTTCCCTTTGATCGACTTCATTTCCATTTATCACCGCGTACTCCTCAGGAGTTTGTACTGTATCAACTTTATGTCAATCAACAACAGTTCCTCGTGAACAGTTGCACTGTGTGTTTTCCCCTATCCAAGACATCAACAGGCACTGATGGCCTGTTCATTTTCAATTCAAATTTTGAATTGTGTACGGCACCACAGTAATGGTGCCACGTGGCCCGCTACGCGGGCCATAGGAATAATGCCACGTGTTAAGGTCCGTGCCGACCTGACCTGTGAAAGATACGATCGAGATTACTGGACATCCGGTCATAATGAATTACGAAAAATCGAGGATCACCCTTCTTAATTACATCCAGATCCATTCCTTTATCCTCTAAGACTAGTGCAGCGGCATATACATTCATCTAGTCGGTCGGAAGGAGAACCTAATGCTACAAGGTTTACCCATTGCTACAGTTATATCATGACCAGATCTCCTTCTTTCTTTTTCATCAATGCAAAGAACATGTTCCTCACTTATTCTAGGTGTACAGTGTCCAAAGAACAGGCCCTAGATGCTCTCCGACATAAATAGTATTCCATTCCACTCGTGTACATCCATGTTGCTACAGAGCAGCACCAAGATGGAACACCGCACCTCCAATGCTTATTGCAGTTTTCCGGTAAGTTCAGAACGAAGAACCAGAGGTTATTCGACATTTCTTCGATATTTCTCCATCTTGGTGCTGCTCTGTAGCAACACGAGTGTACACTGGTGGAATGGGATACTGTTTATGTCGGAGAGCATCGAGGGCTTGTTCTTTGGACATTGTACACCTAGGATAAGTGAGAAAGATGCTCTTCGCATTGATGAAGAAGGAAGAAGGAGATTTGGTCATGATGTAACTGTAGCAATGGGTAACTACTGTAGTACGGGGTTCTCAAAAAACTATCGCTACTATTGGGTATATTGGGTACCCTAAACAGTGAACCCCTATTCCCCCCGATCTTCTTATATAATATTACCAAGATGCTCGGGGCTGCCACGTGGACGGTTGAGATTGAAAGTTGGAGAAATGTCCCAAAAGGATTGGACGATCAAGATCAGCCCGGAGGGCTGATCAGAGCTAGTTTGGCCTTTATCAAGGACAAATTTGCAGGTCAACTTGGTATATTTTCGGCCAGCAGTGAACAGTTTCAGCTAGGGCTGCAAACGAATCGAATGGCTCGCGAGTGGCTCAAATTTGAGCTCGACTCAAACTCTAAAATAGCGAGCTCGAGTCGAGCTCGAGCGGCTCATTTCCATGTTCGAGTTGAGTTCGAGCTCGACTCTCTCAGGCTCGATAGCTTGCGAGCCAACTCGATAAGCTCGAATATATATATTTTATTTTTTATTTTTATTCTACTAGTGAAATTACATATATATCCCTAATATTTTTATTATTTATTAAGAAAAATAATTATTTTATTTATTTTTAAAAAAAAATTTATTTTTTTCGAGCTCGAGCTCGATTAAGCTGGGATTTAAACTTGTGCTCGAGCTCGAGCTTCATTTTTTGAGTTCATCGAACTTGAGCTCGATGAAAAACGAGTCGAGCCGAGCTCGATAAGGTCAAAACTCGGCTCAGCTCGACTCGTTTGTACCCCTAGTTTCAGCAAGCAATTCTTGAAATTACACCAACAAAATTCCATTCTTTCATGCTTAAATCTTCAACCCATACAATATACTAGTTACCCACAATATATCAAGACATATAATCACCAATCCCATCAACAATTTCAATCATCAATTCAGTATATAGTCAAGATAGTCATCCAACATAACCCACCAAAATTCCACAAACAAAAACCATAGATCTACTTAGATCTTGCAAGATCTAGCCTAGATAAAGGAGATTCAAAGGTGTTTAGTAGTTTTACCTCTTAGGTGGTCCAAATCAAGCAAAACAAGTTGGATTCTCTTGATTCAAATCGGTAGAAACCTTCCTCTAGATCTTCGAAAGCTTTTAATCGGAGCGGATCTTGGATAATCTCGATAGATCTTCACTTAGATCAATTAAAATGGAAGCAAGAAGGTTGTTATCTCTCTCTCTCTCTCTCCCTCCCCCCCTCTCGGTTCTTCAACAAGAGAAGAAGAAAAGTTGTGATCTTGGTGATCTCTCAAGGGTTTTCTTCAAGAAATTTTTGTGGAGCTTCTCTCTCTTATCTCTCTCTCTCTCTCGGCTGCAACTAAGAAGAAGAAGAAGAAAATGAAGTCCCTCAATCCTTGGTATTCCCTTTTAAGTGGTAGTCGGTGAACTACTCACCAACTCCGCTTATTTGTCGCACCCTCGTGCAACAATCTATCCTTAACTAGATTTCCTTCATCCAACATTATCCTATCACAATTCTATCTTTTTAAAGCCTCTACATATTCTAGGTTTCATCTTAAAACTAAGTTTCACGTCACGTCTTAAAATTTAACACTTAATGCTGGCCGATAGAAAACTGGGCAAATATTTCAATGAAACTTATTATTAAAATCATCGAGACTAAAGAAATTTATTTTTTTCCAAACTTTAAATCAATAAATAAGTCAATGCAAATAGGATACACAAATCATTCATCGGGAAATCAATAAATGTAGATAATCCAAAGTGAAAAATTGGAAAATAAATTTCACAAATTTTCGGGCCCTAACACTCTCCGCTCCTTAAGAGAATGTCGTCCTCAACATTCTAAAATTTGATTAAACCCAAGAATAACTCCAGTTAACCACAAACACTTCAATATCTCTCAGTCAATCATCAAGCACTAAGGTCACATTGCACTTAAGACACAATCAAGTCACACAATCCGACATCCTAAACTTTAAGCATAAGATATACTACAGAGATCTGAAACCTAAGCTTTGATACCACCTGTGACGACCCCACCTCCCCCTAAGGCGAATCTAAGGGTTCGGCGGACTACCTGCTCAACTCTCGCCGAGACTCATTTTAGTTCCTCAATCAGATTACAGATCTCAAATAATTACAATGCAAGATGTCCCAAAATAATAATTACATTTCCAACTAGTCCAAATACTCCAAAAGTAAAACTGTTCAAGATTACGAATAGTACAAGAGATAATCCTACTAGTCACACTAAGAAAGATCACTACACATGCTTTCCTTCATCTCGAGCCTTGTGGGGGGAAAAATAAAATATTTTAGGGTGAGTTAGAAGCCCAGTGAGTGTCCAGTGAAAACAAGTAGGCAAATAAATAGTTCAGTAAATCAGTTTATTGAACAGTGATCAGGTATCAAATGAATAGATTTTATTTGTTCTTGTGAGCCAGTACAGCCATTGCACTCAAACACCCAACGCTCAAACAAGTCATTAAATAGTAGATTACTGATCAGTACAAGTAGAGCCATTAACTCAAGCAAGTCATTGAACAGGAGATCAAATGGAGCAGTTGGTGTCGAGCACAAGACCACCACATACTCATCGAGCCAAATCATGTACACACAAGCACACACATGTCATTATGAAGTGATGCAATTAACAGTAGAAAACTTTAGATTTGAAAACAGTTTTAGGAACACTCACCAAGTTTAACATCCTTCCACATCAATCCCTAATCACCAATTAACCTGCATGGCATATTCGAATTCTGAAATGAAACATAATAACAAGACTTTCACTAATTTCCAATCCACAAGAAATAAGAAATGTTCACTTTAACATCTCATTCAACATTTTCATCTTTAATTCTCCAAACTTAGTATCCAAACTCACAAGGCTTTTAGTTCAAGTTAAGGGAAACGACTATAAGCATGCTAGGGCAGTGGTTCGGGTGTCAAGTGAAGCAACAAATGTTAGTTAAAACCAAGAAAGGTGAATTAAACCCAGGAAAGTGAGGAAAACAAGCTACAAAAGTTCAACTTGGTTTAAGTTTCAAAACTGAAAATTTCGCTGTCAGTCCCCCTTGCGCAATCATGGGAAAATGGCGATAACTTGGTATCGAAAAATTGAAATAGAGTGCCGTTGTGGCGTTTAAAATTAGACTCTGAGTGTTTTCCAATGGTGTAAAATTCACCCTCTAATTTTTTTGTACAAGTATCAATAAATTAGGGAAATCGATAAAATTTTTGGACCTGCACCAAAACCGAAACAAAGTTGACAGCTTTGACACCTTTTGGCATTTTGATCATATCTGGAGGTACACTTATCGGACTAAGATGAATTTTATGCTATTTCAAAAATAAGACATAGGGCTACATTTCTCATGAAGATATCGAAAGCCAAATCATGCATTTTCATGGTCAGAAAGTGAAATCACAGAAGCAACAGGAAGCTGTCCGGTGGAAAAGGGCATTTGGGCTGTCAGGGTTATTTTGGTCATTGTACAAGCTACATTTCTCCGATTGCTCTGAAATTTTATTGGTAGAAATTTCACTCAATCCTCTGCAACTTTCATGTTTTGTGAAACAGCTAGTTTGGCCTTTATCAAGGATGAATTTGCAGGTCAACTTGGTAAATTTTCGACCAGCAGTGAACAGTTTCAGCAAGCAATTCTTGAAATTACACCAACAAAATTCCATTCTTTCATGCTTAAATCTTCAACCCATACAATATACTAGTTACCCACAATATATCAAGACATATAATCACCAATCCCATCAACAATTTCAATCATCAATTCAGTATATAATCAAGATAGTCATCCAACATAACCCACCAAAATTCCACAAACAAAAACCATAGATCTACTTAGATCTAGCAAGATCTAGCCTAGATAAAGGAGATTCAAAGGTGTTTAGTAGTTTTACCTCTTAGGTGGTCCAAATCAAGCAAAACAAGTTGGATTCTCTTGATTCAAATCGGTAGAAACCTTCCTCTAGAGTTTCGAAAGCTTTTAATCGGAGCGGATCTTGGATAATCTCGATAGATCTTCACTTAGATCAATTAAAATGGAAGCAAGAAGGTTGTTATCTCTCTCTCTCTCTCTCTCTCCCCCCCCCCCTCGGTTCTCTAACAAGAGAAGAAGAAAAGTTGTGATCTTGGTGATCTCTCAAGCGTTTTCTTCAAGAAATTTTTGTGGAGCTTCTCTCTCTTATCTCTCTCTCTCCCTCTCTCTCTCGGCTGCAACTAAGAAGAAGAAGAAGAAAATGAAGTCCCTCAATCCTTGGTCTTCCCTTTTAAGTGGTAGTCGGTGAACTAGTCACCAACTCCGCTTATTTGTCACACCCTCGTGCGACAATCTATCCTTAACTAGATTTCTTCATCCAAGATTATCCTATCACAATTCTATCTTTTTAAAGCCTCTACATATTCTAGGTTTCATCTTAAAACTAAGTTTCACGTCACGAATTAAAATTTAACACTTAATGCTGACCAATAGAAAACTGGGCAAATATTTCAATGAAACTTATTAATAAATTCATCGAGACTAAAGAAAATTATTTTCTTCCAAACTTTAAATCAATAAATAATTCAATGCAAATAAGGCACACAAATCATTCATCGGGAAATCAATAAATGTAGATAATCCAAAGTGAAAAATTGGAAAATAAATTTCACAAATTTTCGGGTCCTCACAGTTTTGATCCAATCCAAGGTAAAAATTATGATCTATTGGGAAAAATCAAAGTTTGGGTGCAAATTGCATAAAATTTTGCCATCTTTGGATTTTTTTATAAATAAAATTTTTTAGAATTCTTAAAGCACTATCAAAACTAACCATCCAAATGTATCATTATTTATCTAAGAAATAAATTCGTATCGATAAAATTTGATTACCTTAAAACTTATCCTCATTATAAGAGTATTATTTGAAATTATTCATAAAAATATTATCATGAACATCTAACATAATTATAATGATGTTAAATAAAAAATGAAAGAAAAAGTAGAAAATACCAAAAAGATATATTTATTAAAAGAAGATACTAAACAATCATAAAAATAATTAGATTATATAGTTGCTTTAGAATTTCCTAATAAAAGACATGGAACTAACTTCTCCATTCCAACCAAGCATAGTAAAAGAAAACTAATTGACTAACATGAGTATAAAAGTTAAAGGTCATCATATATAAAATCATGATAATTGGACCATATTTTTAGGTGATTAATAAAATGATTTTTTTGAATGATAACACATTAAATCTAAATTTTGTGATTGCCTTATGACTATTAGTACTTGATTTTTTAAAGCAAAATTATTTGACTTAAGAGTTTAGAATATAATTTATAAAACATTTTCTTATGAGTAGCCTTAAGAAATCAAAAATTAAAAGATTAAATGTTAAAATAAAAGAAATACATGGCTTGTTATATAAGATAAGAAACATCTAAAATGCTCAATTATTTTATAAGTCAAAAGATATCAACATACATATAGTTGTATGGTTGTTATGGTTGATTTTGAGAAATTACAAATAGATTTTGAAATTAGTACAATAAATATCTCACGGTATGAGCCACTTAATTTATTTAAGGAATTCCTAAAAAAAGTTTACTATAAAACTAAAAAAAGATTAATGTGATAACACATTAAATCTAAATTTTGTGATTGCATTATGATTACTACCACTTGATATTTTTAAAATAAAATTATTTGACTTAAGAGTTTAAAATATAATTGATAAAACATTTTCCTATGTATGGCTTAAGAATTCAAAGACTAAATGTAATAATGAAAGAAATACATGACTTGTTATATAGGACAAGAAACATATAAAATGCTTAGTTTGACTATGTAATTAAAAGACATCAACTTGCACAGAACATGTATAGTTGTTTGCAATCAATTTTCAGAAATTATTAATAGATTTTGAAATTAGTATAGTAAAATATCTTATTGAGAGATAGAGAATCGTTAAACATACCTTGCATTACAGTGGAGCAAGTTTCTTACTAAAATAATAGATTTTGCTAGAACAAACAAAGAAATAAAAAACAATTTTGTTTCAAATCATTAATCATTTATAGTTTCCTTAATTTGATATTCAAACAGTTAGTATGCTCATAGTTATTTTTCGTACAATCAACCAATTGCAAAGATGTCCCATTGAATTTGTTATATAGGTATTAAATGGCTCAATTTATTTTTGTTAAAGTTAATAAATGACTAAGGGAATTGGGGAAGTTTCCTTATTATTATGTTCAAACATTTAATTGTTCATTCTAATTTTGGTAAAATTAACCAATCTCGAACATGATTATATTTTATTTTGTAAAATTAATAAAAATTGGAATTAGATTGCTAAATCATAGGCATTCTTTCCTATTTTTTGGTACACTATGTTTGGAAGAATATAATTTTAGGGAATAAAAGCATGTTTTTGGCTCAATCCCAACAAAAAGATATTAATGATATTTTCAAAAACTAAAATAAATCAAAATACTGAGAAAAAACAATGGAGACTTGGAAGTTCAATAAGTGATTTAGAATGAAAAGTTGTCTTCAAATATATGATACTAGATTGTGTCCTTTAATATTTGGAGGCTCCTTCATGACCAATACTACCTTCATTTTCAAAAAACGAAACAAGGAAAGTTTTCCTTTGTATTCACTTTTTACCAGAGAATTAAGTTGCTAGTAATATTCATCTGCTGGGAAACAATAAGGACATCGGCCATCATATTTAAAATTGAACAAAACCAAACGTAATTCAAAGAGCTGCAAAACCCTTGAACTTTATACCCAACAAGTACATTCAAACAACGTTTAAATTAATTTACACTTATTATTCACAGTTGTTAAATTCCAATTCGTGCGGTGAAGGATTGGCCTTTGAAGACAATTTTGAAAAAATACCATCTTCTGTTACTTGCCAATAGCATATCCAGTTACCGATATAAGATCTAGTTTCATTGTGCTTTCCAATAAAAGTGACCAAAAAAAAATAGTGCCAAAATCTGAAAGGCTATGAGTCTATGACAACAAAAACATGATATTTTGGATCAAATAAATCCCAGAACAATGCAAGTGCTAGGACAAAGCATAAGGAGATTGGAAAACAAAATAGAGATGCAGAGAGGAAGAGAGGGATGGAAAGATAAGAAGAGAGGAAATTTTTGGAGAAAAGAAAATGGTGGTTGATAAGGCATAAATGGCGCTATTTTATATGTGTTTAAGTTCAATTATTTATGCCCTATATATTTAATTTGAGTGCAAAAACTGCCTTAATTTGGTGATTATGTGTTTTGTGAGGATGGAATTGAAGATTGAAGGAAACTGGATGGAAATTGTACAACAAATACAAGGTTCGAGCGATGAAACAGAATCTTTGGAAAATTGAACGCAATGACTCGCGCCAGACATTTAGCCGGTCATCAGACTGGTCATTACTAGAAGGTGAAATTGAGAAGTTAACATCAATGACCGACGCAAGTCATTGGACCAGACATTGTGTCGGTGTTCATTAGATATTTGTTGCACACGATTTTCTTTGGTCAAAAGAAACCCATTCCGACTAGGATTCATTTGTAATTTTTAGAAACTACAAAGAGGAGTAGTTTAGGATATTTTTAGGGGGGGGGGGGTTAGAAACATTAGTTTTTAGTAGAGAAACATATTCTTTTCATCTTTTCTTGGGAAATCAAGATCATTCGTGGGTTAATCAATGAGCGATCAAGAAAAAGATTGGGGTGAGCAAACTAAGAAATTTTCTTTTTTTTTTTCTTATCTTTGTAAATTCTTTGGATTTGTAGTTTTACTTCTTTCAATTATGTTGAACTAAATTTGTTTCTAGGGTTAGGATTTTTATGAAAGGATTTTGATTAATTTTTCCAGTTAAATTCTTGTTTTTTTCTATGATTTATCTATCTTGATTTTAATTGTATGGTTATGCCTGATCACTATGAACATGACTTTTGGATTTGCATTGAATTCAGAAAGGAGATACAACCGTGTATTAGATAAATCAATATACTTAACCTAATCACAAGAGTAGGTTAAGTTTGCATAACACACCTATATCATTTAAGTTTTTAATGAGTTTAATTGAAATATTATGGTCTTGAGGGAGATGTAAGAGTTAATTAGACATGCTTTAGATGTATCAAAACATGAACTAAAATATAATTGTGTGATCCATTCATAACTTGACAAGAAAATAATTGAGAAATTAATTCAAAATTTTGGATTAAAACTTGTCACCCTAGACTCTCACTTATTGATTTCTCAACACTTAATTTCACTTGATTTGTATACTTAAATTACTTTTCAAATTAGATCTTTTATTCCCTTTAATCTGATTTTGTTTCGGTGTTTTTCTTAAAATAATTAAGTAGAAAATTAACTCATCCTTATGGATTCAATCCCTAAATTACTCCAAATAACTTAATACTACGATCAACCTTATAAATTTACAGGAATTTATCGATCAAATGTTTAGCGCCGTTGTTGAGGACAACGTTTAATTTTTCTACTTTAGTTATTTTTGTTTTCTTATATGTTTGTTTATCTTATCTTTAGGTCTTCATATTATTTTTGCTTCTCTTGTTTAGGTACCTTGGTTTATGGCTCAATCTCAAAAAGGTGGCTTGCTATTTGATGCTGAAGTAGGAAAGACTACAAAATTTTTGAGGAACAAGCCAAGTTACAAAAACAGGGTTCGCAACAATCTTCTCCTAGGGCACCATTGCTATTGAGTTAACAGTTACAGAGCTCAGACGAAGAAATAATGGTAGAGAGAAATCAAGCTAACAACAACAACAATAACAATCGTGAGGTTGTGCCACGAGCAGCTCTACCTGCTGGGCTTCATTTAAGGGACCTCCAACATCCCACAATAGCATCTTCCTTATACTATATCCAGCTAAGTGATTGGGCAAGGATTTATGAGTTAAAGATTGTGCATTTTGATATGCTACCTACTTTTCACGGTTTAGGCAATGAAGACTTCTTTCCTTAATCCGTAAATTCTATTCGGTAGTGTAGAATTTTTTGTTAAATGGAATTTCATAAGATGATTTGCAGATGAGATTTTCCCCCTACTGTTTGAAGGATCGTACTAAATCATGACTTCTTAATTTACCGGAAGGGTTCTTGAGAACTTGGGAGGATGTGTATAATATTTTTATGACCAAGTACTATTCTCCACAAAAGATGATTGATTTGAGAATGACAGGTGTCGAGCCTGTTCAATAATAATAACAATAATAATAAACCTAGTTGCCAACAAAAGTAGTCTTAGATAAATTCTAGTACTGGAGTAGGAACTCTGGATGTGTAATGGGTTACTTGATTCACCCTGGTTCCAAAGAGCATGTTTAATCTGATATACTAAAATTTACTCACGAGAAATTATTAATTTGTATACAGAGCAAGTAGGGTCGTGCCCTCAGGGACTAGAGAAAATTTGCTCTTTTCCAAGTTAAAGAGAAACGGGGGAGTTTTGAAAAGTAAAGACTAACAAAATAATATCAAGGTGATAAAATGCGAAAAATCAAAAGAGGCAAATAGTAGGAAAAACACTAGCCAAGGATACACTTCAGAGATGCTTCAGGCAACTGATCATTGATGCAAATATAATTCTAACATTCGTTAATAAACAAGTTTTTTAACTGCCGATACGATCTGACAATCAGTTTCTCCTTACTGTATCGATAGCCAAGGTACGACCACTGACTATTTCCTTAATCTAGAAATAGCCCTTGCTACGTGCATAGGATTTAATTTCCTAATTGCATTAAAAGTTAGAGAAACCTGTTTTAATTAATAAACACGCTACGAGAGTTTATTTAGATTAGATTGTACGTTTTCCTAACACAAATCTAATTATGCCAGTTGCTACTGGGATTAGAATAATCAAATAATTACGGATTCAACTATTCTAATTAGCAAATAGATTAGTGAGCAATTAAATATTGCACACATATTCAATCACACACAATAATCGTCACCAATAAAAGCACAAAACTTACAAATACCAACGAATAGTAGAGACAAATAAAGTCAATTAGATCTTACAGTGATAGTTGAACCAAATTCTCTGTTGCCCATTGACTAAAAATACGAAATTAGTTCTCCATTAATGGAGAATAGTCCATGCAAAAAGAAGTTGAAAGCTTCCAATTGTTCTTCCAAAAATGTCAAAAAAGAAAAAGAACAAAAGCCTTCATCGTGTGTTGTTCGTTTTGTCTTTTCTCTTCTGAGAGCCCCCAAAAAAACCCTCGAAAGACAATTGCCAAGAAAAGTAAAATCACCCCTCTTCCTAGTCTCTCAGATCCATAACTAGTGAAATCACTAGTTTCCTATTACAAACCAATCACCCCAAACCAAAGTCCTATTCTCTCAGAAAAACAAAAAGGAAAATAAAAAATAAGGAAATCTCAGTAGTTATCAACTTGGAATTTGACTTGAACTGGGAAACTGCCCGATGTCTATCCCGATTCTCTGGCTTTGGACCTAAACTTAGGCGTGCCCACATGCAAACCACTAGAAAATCTTCATTTAAATACTTTTCATTCCAATTCCTAAAATTAACACAAAATATTAATTGTAAGTAGAACCAATCAAATAAGGCGATATTTGGTACAAATTAAAGGAAAAATATAAGCAAATATATCAACTAAATGCACCCTATCAGAAAAATAAAATCTGTACCTTTGCTCAAAAGAAGGGAGAGCCCATTCACGAAACTTGGAAACATTTTAAGCTGCTACTTGCTCAGTGTCCTCACCACCAGTACTTCTTGGCTCTACAAGTGCAATTCTTCTATGATGGGTTGACCGTCACAACCTAAAATATGGTTGATTTTGTAGCTGGCGGGTACAATGGGGATAAAACTTTGGAAGAGTTAGTTGGCATTTATGAGTTGCTATCCAGCAACTCACAACAAAAGGCAATTTGAGGAAAAAGAGCAAGTGTTCATGTAGTGTCTACATCCAAGTATTTGGGTGCTAAATGGTTGAACTGAGTCGTCAAATGTAGCAATTATTAAATAGGGAATCTCAATTACCTAAGCCATATTCTTATTGTCATATGTACAGGCACATAGCTACTGGCAGCTATAATAAATAGCCTACTGTTATGATAGAAGATGTTAATTTTACTGGAGCATATGGCGGGCAAACATTGATGCAAACGAATAATCTCTTCCCCAACACAGATAGTCCGGGGTGGAGAAACCACCTCAACTTTTCATGGAGAGAGCAAGGGAATAAGCCAATGGGACCACCTAGGTTCCAAAATTAGCAGTGGAAACCTCAATTTATGCCTCAATCTGTTCAAGAGAAAAAGGCAAGTGTAGAGGATATGATGCTTCAATATATGCAAAAGATGGATCAGATAGCTCAATCACAACAAGCATCTATCCAGAATTTTGAGAGGTAAGCTGGCCAATTGGCCAAGGCATTAACTAATAGGAGACAAGGAAAACTGCCCAGTACTACAAATTCCAAGAAAACTACGATGGCAATAACACTTCATTCAAGAAAAGCGTTAGATGAACCCCCTCAAAAATCTAGGGAAAAATCTAAGACGCGAGAAGAAGATTAATGAAGACAAAAGTGAAGAAATTAAAGACAAGGAGCATGAACCAGGCAAAGATCTGTAAAAGAAATTATCAATGTGGAATTACCTAAAGTCAACGCATATGTGCCAACTATACCTTTCCCCAAAGGCAAGGAAAAGGCAACAGATAATCTTTATCAGAAGTTTGTTGATATGTTTAAGAAACGCCAAGTGACAATGCATTTTTTTGAGGTGCTAGCAAATATACCTACTTATGCAAAGCTCTTGAAAGGGATCGTTTCAAATAAAAAGAAGTTGGAGGACTTTGTACAAGTATCTCTTACCAAGAAGTGCAATGCCATGTTTCAAAATCACCTTTCTGTCAAGATGAAAGATCCACCAAGTTTTACTATACCTTATCAGTTTGAAACATGTTTGTTGATAAATATTTATATGACCTTGAATCAAGTGTTAATTTGATACCTCTCTCATTTTTTAGGAAATTAAAGTTTGTGTCGCGCCCCATTTTTTGTGGAAAAGGGAAGATTTTGGTTTTTTTGAAAAAAGAAAGGGAAAGGGGTCATGGGACTACAAAAATACGACGATTTGGACCCAAAACAAAAGTCTAGAAAAGGGTTTTAGAAAAGTTTGGAGTCGCCACTTGGTATGGAGTTTAGGTGTACCAAGTCACCCAAAAAATTTTAATTAATGAAAATAAACTAAGAAAACCCTTTTTTAGACGACTCCGGGTCTTTGAAAACTAGAGAAAAAGGTTCGGGGGTCACAGTTGAAAGAAGGGAAGGCAAAGATTCGATGTTACTCGTCTCTAAGGCACCCTTCTAACCTAGCCAAAGCTAGTTGCAAGATTTAGTTAAAAATTTCCTAATTCTAACCTTAAATTTATCACATTTGGATGTTATCTATATGGATGCAAAACCTAAACCTAATGTTGGATCGAGAGGGGCAAAATGTCTCCGTGAGGTTTGATTGGAATTGATCACATTAGTTGTGTCATCCAAGCTTGATCCCTCAAGGAGGTCACGAAGAAGGCAAATGATGAGACTCGAACAAACGGAAAAACAGAGTTCTCAAAAGGAATAATAATTTTATAAAATTTCAAGGGAAAAGAAATTGGATTTTTGAAAAGATCAATTTTAAGTGTAAAGAGGAACTTGAATTTCCAAAAGATGCAATTTTAAGGAAAACGGTTTTTTGACTTGGAATTGCTTAAAACATGAAGAATAAACTTGACTTTTAAAGAATGATTTTGATAGAATAATGCATATGTATGTCCTAAAGAGGGAAAATGCAACATAATGGGTGCAGGGGACTAAGTTCGTGACTTTAAATCTTCCTTTTCATAGAAGCAAATAAAAGCGTGCTAAGGCTAAGAAGCCATACTCGCTCTTTTCCCTAATTCAAAGGATAATGCCTTAAATGCACTAATCTATTTTTTTGACGAAAAAGAAAACTTAAATGACATGTTTCGCATACGGGATGGGAGAATAATAACATGCAAAAATGGGAAAGAAACTCTAAAAGTGAAAAGTGTGTGAAATTTGTATCTAATGCATGAACGGCATTTAAGGGTCTAGCATTGGACTAGCCCTCGTTTAAAGTTCTCACTAACATTGGATTAGTGAGAAATCGAAAGGGAGGCCACAACTAGCGTTGGACTAGTGTGGTGACGCCAATATATTTACACAATAAACATGTAGACATGATAATAAAGCAAGTAAACACATAAAACACATAAACACATAACACATAGGCATAATATCTAGATGCAAGACCCTAGGAAAGCAAGTAAACACATAATCATGCAAGCATGCAAGATAAGCATATAAAACCTAATTATTACATTGGGGAATCTAAATACATTCTAAAGGGAAAAAATTCGGAATAATAATCTAACTATTACATTTTCTAGAATAAATACACTTTTTACAAAAATAAGCCTATCTATTACAACTTGGCATCCAAGGCCTCCAAATGATTTACCCAAAAATTAAATGACATAAATAAAGACTAGGCATGAATAAAAGCAAAGGAAAACTTAATTTAAAACATGCAAGATCATGCAAAAACACATAAGAGCACATAATAGGAGAAAGAGGTTACCATCCCTTGATGTGATGCCTTAATTGAATCCTTAAATGAGGGGAATGGTTATCTAAGACTTAATATCAACAAAAGGGATCAAGGTACCAATTTAAAGGAAAAATCAATCAAAAATTCAAAGAAAAGATATCAAAACAGATTCTACAAGGAACATGAACAAGACCTGGAAATATGAACAATAGAGTAAGATTCTGGAACAAAAGCAGAAATATCAACCGTAATACGAAATGAGAGGTTACGCTGGAGTAGAACGCTGACGAGCAAGAACTAGGTTCACAAGCAAATATCAAAGTCCAGAGGCAAAACGCTGACCGAACGCGATTCAGCCCAGAACGGTCTCTTCCCATCTTCAAAATATCAGGAAGATTGCTTCCAGTTTTTCAGACAATAACATAAAACAAAAATCTTCAGAGGCAAGGGGATCTATTCAAAGCATTAAACATCATCATTCAAATCATGTCGAAACAAGCTAAAACCGAAGAAGGCCAAATCTTAAGCATCAACATCATCAAATAGACAAAAAAAGGGAAAGGGAAGAACCTGCCGTTAGAACGCTGGTGGTTACGCTGATTGGCCCAACAACCCCGCTTTCACATCTTCAAATATTCAAGCAAACACAGATCGTTACGCCAACGCCGCTAAGAACTCCGCTTTCTTCACATCTTCAAACATTCAAGAGGAAACGCGGACCGTTACGCTGGCAATTCGTAAAGTGGCTGCGTTCTTCACATCTTCAAAACGTGAAGAACATTTTTCCAGAAATTTTTCAGAAAACCCAACAGAATCATCACAGAAGCATCAAACGCCTGATTTTAAACGTAAAAACAAATCTATTAGCCTTACCAAGGCTATCTAAATGTAACATACTCATATAACAACAAATAAACATCGTCAACTATTATAAAACATCAAAAAACATAGTCAAAACCTTGGTTTCACCAAAAGGTCACATTTCTAGCAATTTTTGACCAGGAAAAACAATAAATAGAGTATAGGAAGACTACCTGATTCGGAAGCTTGAGAAGAACGAAAAGAAATCACCAAAATTCCAGAAAATCTTCACTAAAAAAGGAAACCCTAATTCTTTCTTTTCTCTCTTTTTCTCTTTTTTCTTTGATTTTCAATCGTTTTTCTCTCCTTTTTCTCTCTCTCAGCCTCCCTCTTCTCTCTTTTTCTCTCAAATTTCGACCTCACTTCCAGAAAACCCTAACATGGGTGATTTATAGGCATTAAAACCTACAACCAAAGGCTTAGATACTTTGAGGGTTTTCTTGGGTTAATTTTGATCATTGATGCTTTTATTTGTGTCTTAAGGTTCATGGTGATTTGGGCATTAACTAAATGATTACTTGATGCCAAAGACAAAAAAATACAGCTGGAAATGAGGGAAATGTTGGAAAAAACGCATTTTTTTTTTCACTGATTAGCTGGTTACGTGGACTTATCCACAGATCGTCATGCTTTTGACTTTTCTCTTTTTTTTTTTGAAAACCTTCAAAAAATAAGAAAAATGTGTTAGAAAATTCAAAATAAATAACTAAAAAATTAATAGATAAAAATATAAGAAAATAAATGAAATAGTCAAAATTTGGTGTCTATACTTGTTCTCTTTGTCTGAAGTTTTGAAGAAACTCTAGACAAAGACGAGACACCAAATGCTTACCCGGTTTCACTGGTTGTATCCAACCATTGTAAAACAAAGGAGTGTTATATTGCCAAATTTCAAACTAAAAATGCATAATGTGACCAACTCAGAGTTGCCTACGATCTCGACATTAGATGAGTCAAACGTCCAATGCAAATGAACTATGATGAAATGAATAACGAATCTTGTAAAATTCGAGAATGGGAGATAGAAGGGTGCCCGACGGAGGTGAGACTCACCAAATGTAAATTTAAAATATCAAGAAGGGGAGATAGAAGGGTGCCTAGACCGAGACTCACCAACAAATTTAAATTTTGAAGGGGGGATAGAAGGTACCCTGCCGGGTGAGACTCATGAAATTTAAATTTGAAGAAGGGGATAGAAGGGTCCCTGCTGAGGTTGAGACTCACCAATGAAATTTAAATTTGAAGAAGGGATAAATGAGGTCGAGACTCCCAATGTAAATTTAAATTTGAAGAAGGGGATAGAATGAGGTCAGACTCACCAACGTAAATTTAAATTTGAAGAAGGAGGATAGAAGGGTGCAATGAGGTCTGAGACAGAACCAAATGTAAATTTAAATTTAAAGAATGGGATAGAAGGGTGTCTCTGGAGGAGACAGAACCAACGTAAATTTAAATTCAAGAGGATAGAAGGGTGCCCAGGTGGAGGTCGAGACAAAGAACCAATGTAAATTAAAATTGAAGGGAGGTAGAAGGAGTGTCATGAGTCGAGACAAAGAACCAAATAAATTTAAATTGAAGAAGGGGAGGAAGAAGGGTGCTCGGCGGAGGCTGAGACAGTAACCAACAGAAATTTAAATTCTTTCCAAATTTAGACTATTCAGTGGGATTGGACCCAAACCTGAATGATTAGATGGGAAAATATAAAAAAAAGCCCAATGTCTAAATTGCTGGTGGGATTGGACCCAAATCTAGACACTAGTGGGAGAGATGAAAACATAAATGCTGGATTGCCAGACTTTGAAAAATAAAACACAAGTTGTTCAAACATGATAAATGTAAAATGCAAGTAATGATGCACTCGATGAAATGGTGCATTTCTGATTTTTGATTTTTCTTGACTTGAAAAGTAAGTGATTGATAGGAACAATGACTTTTTTCTTTTTCTTCTTTTTTTTTCTCTTTTTTTTTCTCTCTTCTTCTCTTTTCGTTCTTTTTTTTTTTCTTCTTTTCTTTTCTTTCTTTTTTTTCTTTTTTTTCCCTTTTTTTTCAATAATTCATGGATTTTGAAAAATTGAAAAGTGTAACTGAAATCTTTCCTCTGCAGGGTTGAAACAAATACACATATGTTGCCATCCTCTTGATCTGCAAACCTTTTCCGATAAAAATTAATTTTGAATGCATTATCCAAAATTGGAGATCACTTCTCTCAAAACAAAATTGCCCCAGTATCAAATGGATCGTTAATCCTGCAGAAGTCATGAAATATTAACCAATTAGTCCATGGCAATTCAATTTTTCTTTTTTTTCTTTTTTTTTAATCATAAAGTGCAAATTCTCTTAGGATCACAACTGTTAGCCATTAAACTGATTAAAACGTATCAGAATCATGCGATAAAATGCATTCATGAGATACTTATGTTCATGAAACATTGCTTGTTCTCAGGTGGTAGGAAGTATTCATCAAAACAAGTTATGGGATTGAAATAAACCATGCGATCTTGGAAATCCAAATCCTCATAAATCAGGCAAAACATTATTATGCAATTATTCAACTTGCATCAAGTACTCATAATATCAAGTAAAAGAGAGACAATTATACCTCAATTTTAACAATTCAAGCTTGATTTCTCACTTTCACCAAATTTTGCAATCAAACGACTCATATAGTCAATTCAAGCTTGCCTTTTCCACAGTTTTCTCAGATTTTACTGCTAAAAAAAAAGATTTACTGAAACACATCTTCTTATTCAAATTGCAATAATGCCTTTTGACGCGAAAATCAACACTTTTAGGTGAAGATTCCCGGTTACTCAATATTTTACTTGTTCAAACTGCTTTGCATACTCATAATTCAAGCACCGTTTTACACAAAAGTTAGCATTTGTAGATGCTAAACCTCCGGTTACTTAGTACTAGAATCATTGGAGTAAAACTTTAGATCTCGCTTTGCCTACTTTTCTTGCTTTTTTTTTTCTCTCTTTTCTTTTTTTTTTAGGCATATCAATTGAAAAGGATCGTTTTCCAACTATGTCAATCATTTTCTTGTAAAATCCAATAAAAGAAGAAATCTCATTCAATAGGAAAAAAAAGACCGAGGCATAATTTTTCCTATTTTACAAAACATACTTTCTAAAATGCCAATATCTTAATCACATAATGATTACTTCCTGAGTAAAATGAAAAATGGGTCTTTCAAATCACACGGGCTTTATTTCAGAGGAATGAAAGCAATTGCAACCAAATGATTGGACATTTGCACCCTTTTTGAACCAAATTTTGAAGAACAAATCAATTTGTGGGGCAAATGTGCAATTTAGATAAAGTTTTTTTTTCCTTTTTTTTTCTTTTTTTTTCTTCTTTTTTTTTCTTTTCTTTTTTTTTCAAATACATATAAGCACATAAGAGCCAAATTTAAACAAATATACACATCCTGATGCAAGCAATTTAACCAAAAATATTCCTAACAATTAAACCTATGTCTAAAAAAAAACAGAACGCAGGATCAAACATAAGAAAAGAAATAAAGCAAGAATGGAATAAACTGCAAATCATGGGGTGGGTCTATCGACCCCCTCAACTCCACCATTGCCTTCGGTGGCCTCTGACAGTGCTTATGAAATGTCGAGAACGCTGTTTGAAGAAAAGAATTTGAAAAGAACTGGGTTATAACACCTAGTAGTGTGTATGAAACCCCGTTTCCAAATTTTTCCGAAAAGGCACTTGTCCTTCCTCAATTTTACAATTAATCAACCTTCAAATGATTTAATCATACAGTCTAAACATGACTCAAAATATACTGTCTCCTCGACTTGACCGACACTTGTCCCCGCTCGCAAAGAAAAGAAATGGTGAAAAGTAATAATAACCGCCACCGTTTGACCCTTTTATCTCGAACATCCCGTAAACATGAGTTCTTGGACGTCGATGAGCGGTGTCAGTTGAATTCCTTTTGTTTGACAAGTGCAGATTCCGTTCCTTGCTTCGAACCCATATCACCCATACCTTCATGGTAATCTAAGAGGATTGTCCTTGATGAAAATGCCCTTGATGAAAATATGTGCAAAGTTTGTGCAAAGAAACAATTTTATTTTAAAATGATACCATGACAATAGAATGAATGCTAAACATGGCATTTTAAATCAATAATAGCTAAACGCGTCGTGAAAACTATACAAAACAAAAGCGTCGCGACTTGACCCGCTTTGATATCATCTCCTTGGAATTTATCGACGGTAGGGAGTGTTGATATAAGGTAAACCCCGATAAACGTAATCACCGGCTTCCCTTGTCCCATGAACTTTTCCTTTGTTGTTTTCAAAACTTGCCTTAGTACCCTTTCGATTTGCAATCAAGTTGACTGATTAGGTAGTATAATGAAATGGACGGACTTAAACCCCAATTTTGTCAATTTAAACATGTTTGTTAAAATGGTGGCATCAATTGAGACAATCCCTTCCAAGAGGGAATGTATTTGCATCATTTGCCTTTTGATTGAGAAAGTTCCTTTCTAAATTTTTTTGTAAAAGGTGGGGTCTATAACACTAGGCTTTGCAAGAGGTTTGAGTGTGTGTAGGGTTTAAACTTGAATGCAAATTTTTTTTTTTTTTGTAAAAAAAATTTGCCCCAGTTTAGTTTTAATCAAGGGTCTCTCTCTCTCTTTTTTTTTTCTTTTAAATAAAATTGCCCCACTTGGGGTTTGCAATTCTCGAGGGTTTTGCTAAATAATTAACTTGCTTTTATAGGCTCAAATGGGGAATTGGGGTTGAAGTGTTTAAGCGGAAAGGAAGAAGGTCGGTTTTCGACCACCCTTATGGGTAATTTCTAAAGAAAACTTTGCTCAATCATATGAAAAATCTTTTACACATGTCTCAATTGATTGGTTGAGGAAAAATCTGTCCATCCATCTCCATGAGAACCAATGCTCCTCCAGGTAGCATCTTTTGAATAATGAACGGCCCTTGCCAATTCGGAACGAATTTCCCTTTAACCTCTTCTTGTATCGAAAGGATTCGTTTCAAAATCTTGTCCCCCACTTCGAACCTGCGAGGTCTAACTTTCTTGTTATAAGACGAGCCATCCTCTGCTGGTAACATTGCCCGTGACAAATGGCATTCAACCTTCTTTCATCGATCAAAGACAGTTGCTCGTGACGTTGCTTGGTCCATTCAGCTTCTTCCAACTGAACTTCCATTAGAATGTGCAAAGATGGGATTTCAACTTCAGCAGGTAATACCGCTTCCATCCCATACATGAGAGAGTAAGGTGTTGCCCCAGTAGAAGTTCGGATTGCCGTCCTATGTGCCATCAAGGCAAAAGGTAACTTTTCATGCCAATCACGGTGAGTTTCTATCATTTTGCGGATGATCTTCTTCAAATTCTTATTTGCAGCTTCCACGGCTCCATTCATCTGAGGTCTATAAATAGCTGAATTTCGGTGTTTGATTTTGAACTGTTCACACAGACCGTTGACCATGTCGTTGTTGAGGTTCTTGGCATTATCCGTGGTCAAAGTTTCTGGCACTCCAAAACGACAGATGATATTATTTTTCATGAAATCTGCTACTACCTTCTTAGTCACGTGCTTGTAAGATGTAGCTTCTACCCATTTAGTGAAATATTCAATAGCCACTAGAATAAAACGGTGCCCATTCGAAGCAGGAGGATCAATAGCTCCAATTACGTCCATTCCCCACATCGAACATGGCCAAGGAGCGGTGGTACTATGCAGTTCTGTAGGAGGGGCATGTATAACATCACCATGCAATTGGCATTTGACACACAACAAGATTTACGCCATGTCATAGTAAGCCAAAATAACCCGTTTCATGATCTTCTTAGGCAGGTGCCGCTCATGTGGCCCATAAACACCGCTATGTACTTCCTTCATCGTAATCGCTTCTTCTTCATCAACACACCTCAAAAGTCCTAGGTCGACGCTTTCTTGTAAAGCACCTCCCATTTAGGAAAAAACTTTGAAGATGTCCACGAGAAAACCCTTGGCTGAATCTGCCTCAGGATAAACTCGCTTTGATGAATTCTTGATGTCATGGTACCAAGGGTGACCGCTGTTCCTCGGACCGCAATGTGTGTGCTTCTCTTGAAGTTGGATCTCAGATAGGCTCGATCACTAGTTCATCTGGATGTTGAATCATTGAAGACAAAGTAGCCAAGCCGCAAAGACATTAGAGTGCGGGCGACGTGTCTAAGCTCCAACTCTCTAAACCTCTTGATCAAATCGGTAAGCAAAGTGATACCAGTATGATCTTCAATCCAGTCACCAACCGCTGGAGAGTTTGATGCACAAGTAAGTCTGAATCAATCGAATACTATCAAATCTTTGATGTCTATATCTAATGCCATCTTTAACCAACATGCAAGCTTCATATTCAGCCATGTTGTTAGTATAAGAAAATTGTAGTTTAGCTGCTGCAGATAATGCTTTCTCGGCGAGAGGCACGCCCCATTCCGCCCCGAAGAATTTGAAGCACCGTCAAAAATAACCTCCATCCTTGATATTGCTCATCCATATCTTCCACAGCATCACAAACAAGATCTCTTCATCGTGAAAATAGGGTGCAAGGGGCTGGTAGTCATCTTCTATTGGGTTCACGCCAAGTGATCGCTATTGCTTGCCCTTTAATTGTCTTTTGCATGGTAAAGACAATATCAATTCAGGGATAACATCATCTCGCCATTTGGCCATACGCCCCGCTGGCATTGGCTTCTCCAACAAATACTCGTGAGGGTCGCGGAGATGAGATAATTGGGTGGACCGAAAGGTGTAATGTCTTAACTTTGAACGGCCCATGCTAAAGCACAACAACTCCTCGGAGAAAAGAGTAGTTAGCTTCATAGGTGGTGAACTTTTACTCAAGTAGTAGATGGCTCTCATTCTTTCCGATTCATTGTGTTGTCCCAAACACACCCCACGGCTTCATCGAGCAATGATAAATACATGATCGAGGTCTTCCGGGTGGTACTAGGACTGGGATGAAGCAAATAATTTTGATCTTATTGAAGGTTTGACGTCTTCATTCCATCCATCGGTGCATTTTTCTTTAACAACTTGAACAGGGTTCACACGTAGATGTTAGTCAAGCTATGAATCTACCAATGAAGTTGATCTTCCTAGGAAGCTTTTCACATCCTTCCGGTTTCGGTTGGTATATCCTGATCGCTTGATCTTTGCTGGATCTATTTCTATACCTTTCTTTCACAATAAATCCTAGCAATTTACCAAATGGAGCCCCAAAGGCACACACTTTTGCAGGATTCAACTTTAAATTGTATTCCTTAATCGCCAAACAACTTTCTCAAATCAATCAAATGATCTTCAACCCTTTTAGACTTGATGATGATGTCATCAACATAGATCTCCATCTCCTTGTGAATCATATCATGGAACAGGGTAGTCATG
Source organism: Gardenia jasminoides (assembly GCA_013103745.1). NCBI lineage: Eukaryota > Viridiplantae > Streptophyta > Magnoliopsida > Gentianales > Rubiaceae > Gardenia > Gardenia jasminoides. Next base: position 22,899,345 of record CM023100.1, on the reverse strand, counting down.
GTTCGCTGATAGGTAGTTCTCCGCATTTTTCAAACCAAAGGGCATGACTCTGTAGCGTAAAGTCCCCAAGGTGTGATAAAGTAGTCTTCTCGTCATCCTCGCCATCAAAATCGATGATACCCCAAACAGCCTCCAAAGGATTCGATCTCATGTCCAGAGTGTTGTCCAAAAGGATGTGAATGTTCGTAAGTAGGGAAGTCATCTTAGGGCTAGCTGTTCAAATCTCTCAGAATCAACACACACCCGCACCTCTCCACTCTTCTTAGAACGGGACAGGATTTGAAAGCCATATAGGATAGTGTGATACCATGATAATCCTAGCATTCAGATTTGCTTAACGACTGCTTTTTATTTTGAGACTCATGTCCGGTTTAAACTTATGGGCTTCGCTTTATCGGTGACATATTTGGATCGGTAGCAGTCTTTGGACCACAATATCTCGTAGAAATCCCTGCATATCATCATCATAAGACCATGTGAACACATCTTGAAACAAAGTTAAGAACTCAATCATCTCTCTTCTTGCTCCATGTTCAAGTGAATACTAACTTTGACTTCTTTAACCTCCGCCTTTAGTTCCAATGTTAATGATTTGCTTCCTCTAAATTGCCCTGGTTTTTCCTCATATTGTTCAAGGGTTTTGAAATAGATTCATACTCATAATCTCCCTCTAGATCGCTTTCGCTTTTGAATTTCAGATTCTAAAACTTCATATTCATGAAAGATATCGAGATGCAATATCAAATTCCAAAGTGGTGATATCCAAAGGGTCAAATGATTTTATTTGAGGCCATCCTCAAAAGAAATAAAATAAATGTGTGAAAGTAAAATGAGTGGAACATAACAAGGACAAAAGAGAAATTCCATTTCATTTAGCAAAGAGCAAGATGATGATAGTAACACTAAAGTATAATTAGCATAATTTTAAACAAGCAAAAGTAAAATAACAAGTGCATTATTTTTGAAGACGGATTGATATTAAAGCATGATTCATTTTTTAAGGACAATCCCATCGATTTCACCAAACCTCCGGTAGGCGCACAATCGATGCCCAATTTTGTATGGTTTCTTGAGGAATCAAAGGAAATTGTCAGATTCTCCCAGATCGGTGTCAAGGCCCACAAACAAATGAGATAACCCCGCTTCTATATCATCATCGACATTTCTTTAAATGATCCACCACCATCCTCATCTTCTCCTTAATGAACCGAAAGCATGGTCAACAAATTCCTCCTCTACACTGATCATTCCAACGACATTTTTATGTTCTAAAAGAGGGTTTCTATTGACGTTCGGCCCTTGCTCATTCTTTCTTTTCAGAACTATATCCCCGGCATCCACCATGTCTTGAATTTTATGCTTCAAGGCCCAACAATTAATCATCGAATGCCCCAAACTTCCAGAATGGTAAGTGCAAACAGCATGGGGATCATACCCAGTAGGGAGTACTCGGGGATACAGTTTGGGAGGGATAGTGCCGATTTTCCCAACGGCCTTCAACTGCTCATACAGCTGGTCAATAGGGCGGTCCAGATTGGTGAAAATTCGAAAGGTTTTCTGATTTTGCATTTCATTATGCTCAAAAAAATTTTGGACAGGATTTTGTGGAGCAGGTCTAGGAGCATAGTTTTGACAGGGGTAGGAGATAGGTTGGGAAGTTGAAGGCAAAGGGGAATTCAAATAAATAGGTCGGGGTGAGGCATTTAAGGCAGCAGGATAAACAGCTGATGGTAGGATAAGGTAAGTATGAGCTTGAATTGGTGGGGTGACTCCTGAGCTCGACCAAAGTGGGCTCTGATCCCACACAAAAGTAGCTTCTCCTTCATTCTTTTAAATGGGAGTTTCTTCCCACCGCCATTTTGCCCCTGTAATGCTTCCAATTGTCTCTGTATGTCACATTGACAATTTTTCCAGCTTTAACAAATTCATCGCATCCTCCAACTTGTTGACAATTGAAGCAAAAGAACTCCCGGCCATTCAAAATCTCCTCAAAATAAGACGGATCATGAGCCTTAATGAAAGTACGCACCTCTCTCTCACATGGGAGGCTCAACTTTAGCTGCCAACTTTCTCCACCATTTGGCATATGACTTGTGATCTCTCTCGAGGGCCTCTCTTGGTCCCCTCAAGCTGGTTCCGTCGATGCTAGTTCACAATTGTATTCTATACTGTTTCACAAAAGCAGCTTGACAAATCCAGCCAAGAATTAATTTCACTGACTTCAGTTCAATACCAATCCAAAGCATCCCTCCAAACTCTCAGAACATGACGCGATGGGCAAGTTCTCATCATCTATCTGGTTTGCCAAGTTTGTTGGCAAACATCTTAAGGCTTAGGGTTACCGTTCCGGCCATACTTGCTGAACTTGGGGGTCTTGAAACCCACGGGCAGCTGCACGTCAGGAAACAAGCAAAGGTCGTCATAGTCAAGACCACCATGTCGGTTTAGTCCCTGATTTTTCCTTATGAACTCATCGAATTTATCAAGTAAACACATAATCATGCAAGCATGCAAGATAAGCATATAAAACCTAATTATTACATTGGGGAATCTAAATACATTCTAAAGGGAAAAAATTCGGAATAATAATCTAACTATTACATTTTCTAGAATAAATACACTTTTTACAAAAATAAGCCTATCTATTACAACTTGGCATCCAAGGCCTCCAAATGATTTACCCAAAAATTAAATGACATAAATAAAGACTAGGCATGAATAAAAGCAAAGGAAAACTTAATTTAAAACATGCAAGATCATGCAAAAACACATAAGAGCACATAATAGGAGAAAGAGGTTACCATCCATTTATGTGATGCCTTAATTGAATCCTTAAATGAGGGGAATGGTTATCTAAGACTTAATATCAACAAAAGGGATCAAGGTACCAATTTAAAGGAAAAATCAATCAAAAATTCAAAGAAAAGATATCAAAACAGATTATGCAAGGAACATGAACAAGACCAGAAATATGAACAATAGAGTAAGATTCGAACAAAAGAGCGTGAAATATCAACAGAATACGTAAACAGAGGTTACACAGTAGAACGTGGACGTAGCCGCAACTAGGTTCGCAAGCAAAATCAAAGTCCAGATGCAAACGCTGACCGTAAACGCGACTCAACCTAATCCGAACGGTCCATGCCTCTTCCCATCTTCAAAATATCAGGAAGATTGCTTCCAGTTTTTCAGACAATAACATAAAACAAAAATTTTCAGAGGCAAGGGGATCTATTCAAAGCATTAAACATCATCATTCAGATCATGTCGAAACAAGCTAAAACCGAAGAAGGCCAAATGACGTCATACTATATAATGTTGTGTAAAAGCTAACTTTATTTAATTTTATATAGTAAAACCTCTATAAATTAATAACATTGGAACCATACAAATTTTATTAATTTAAAAAGATACTATTGATAGTTAATAATTTATCAATTTATGGAGTGTACTTATAATTCAAAGAAACTCTCATTTAATTAACTAAGGTTTTGTTTTATCAAAATATGAACTATTCTATTAATAAAAGGAGGCTAAAAGTCAACTTAATTTGCAAATATAATTTAATTCTATTAATATTTTCAACATATATATGTAACTAATGTCATTTTTCTATTATAGAGAAGTCAAAAAGACATAAGAATACTAAATGATATATTAAATGCACCAGTTTCTTTCTCGTGCATTTGCATGGGTCATTTGCAATCGGCAACATAATTAGATATTGCAACATAAATTATAAAATTTTAAATATTTATTTATACATATAAAATACTATGTTAACTAACTACCTAAAAATAGTTTGAGAATACAAAAAATGATATATTATATGTAAAACTTAACATGAGCCAATTTTTGAAAAGGATATATATTATAAATATTAAACAAAATGAGAATTAGATAGGAGCACTAAACAAAATTTTGCAAACATTTAGTATAAAGTTAAGGTAATTAAATAAATTAATGGTGGGCTAGAAGTTATTGGTCTAATGGTTGAGACAGAGATTGTAGGACTTAACAGTTTTGGGTTTTAATCTCCTTTTTCCCTCCTGCCTTCTTAAATCCAACCTTTCCCTACTAGAAAGAAATAAAAAATTAAAATTAATGGTGACCAAATTGTAACAAAAATTCAATTCGAAATTAATTTGGAAACCAATATATAGTCTATTAGACCAATGCATATACTAGAGCAAAAGCAATATTTTCCTTAAGAAGGGAATAAGTGTCATAAGGCATTCAATAGTGGAATTTCCAAATTTTAGGAAAAAAATAAAAAAAATAATATTTTGAAAGAAATTTGTTATAAATAAATAAGTAATGAATTATAGGAAAAAATAAAAATTGTCTGAATTTTAGTAATAATAACTTTTAACATATGATCAATCTAAATTATCAAAATATAAAATATGATTGGAAGAAATATATGCAAAAAAAGGAAAACTATAAATCGATTGCTTAAAAAATTTAGTAAGACAAAATTAATATGAATGTATATAAGGAAAATAATAATAAATAGATTAAAAGTTGCTATAAATAAGGAAAGGAATTAATAGTGTAGGTCCCGAATGCAACCAAAAAGGGGGTGAATTAGATTGTTTAACAAGACAATCAAATATAGCAAGAATTTATCCAATAAAATAAGTACAAACTATTTCTCAAGTATGCACCAAAATATGTCAAATTAAGCACAATAAAGATATCACAATTGAGCAATAAAGAAAAGAGATATAGAAAGAATTGCAAACCAAATTTTCAAATTGCACCGAACTTGGATAAAATCCACTAGTAGTTTCTTCAATTGTTGGTGAAGCTAACCAACTTGTACAAGTGAAGGTTCACTCTTTCCTCACCCTAAAAGCCTTTAGTTGAGCCAAGGAGTTTTACAACTATCCTAGTTAACTATCAACAAGCTACAATTGAAAACTTATTCAACCAATTAAGAACTACTATTACAAGTGAGGCAACTTTCACCAAGGTTTTACTCCTCCTATTGAGTACCCTCACAATACCCACTTTTTTCACACCTATATAACAAACAAAGAATATTTCTATCTAAATATTTCACTTGAAAGCTCGTATTTCATGTAGGCAAAAGTCGCTTATCTTCTTGAACTTGTGCGTACTTATAGAGTGTGAGAAATGGCCTCAAGAAACTCTTCAACGGTCAAAAACATGGCTGTTAGAAAAAGAAAAAAAAAAGCCGTTGGAGTTTCGGACGTCCGAACCTTTGCCTGTCAGACGTTCGACAGAACCAGTAACTATTTAAATTTCATTCTCAATCTGTTGGACGTTCGAACCCTTGTCCTGTGTCCGAAAGCATCGCTAGAAGATGTTGTCGTAAACTATCGGACATCCGAAGCGATTGTTCGACAAAACCAATAGCCATCTCAATTTCCTTATCAATCTGTCGGACGTCCGAACCTTTGTTCATCGCCCGATCCTTGCATCCGATAAGTTAAAACCTTCTCGAACCTTCTCAATTCTTCTTGAATTTATTTCTTTTCTTCTCTAATGAATCAAGAACCTATTCTAACATAATTCTCACATAAAAACATTAGTCCAAATCATCATTTTGTTTTGTTATCATCAAAACCTAGGATCAATTCCAACAATCTCTCCCTTTTTGATGATGACAAACCAAATGATGATTTTGTAAGGGAAAGGAGAGAAACTCCCCCTCAATAAGAGCTAAAATGATTTAGAAAATCATCTAACATTTCTCCCTCTTTTGTCATCAATCAAAAAACATATTAACTCGCCCTCACTAGTCCCAAATTTTGACAAAGCCAAAGCATTAGAAAGCAAAAAATTAAAGCCAGTAGATACAAAGTATAAAAGAGCAATAAATAAAGCCAATAAACACAAAATAGGTCCATTAAGGTCTAACCAATAAGGTCAACAAGTCTAGAGACCTATTTTTGGCCAACAAAATATCCAAGGCAAATACACATAAATATTTAGAAAAATACTGTCGGACATTCGAAAGTCTATAGGATGTCCGATCCCCTGTTTTCCTCAAAAGTATTTTTCCTTTGAAAACAATGTTAAAATTAATATTAAGAACCAAACACTTATGTTTTTTAAATAACACATAAAGATTTGTATCACATAATTGATTAACACTTAATAAATTATAACCCAATTTTTCTACTAAGAGAACATTATGAATGAAAGTTTCACTATTTTTACCAACATCATCTATACCAAATTATCTTTGCTTTCATATCAACACCAAAGGTTACTTTTCTTCTACTCTTTTACTTGTCCTTGATGAATTGTGATGGATCACCTCATGTGCCTTGACCAACCATTATCTATAAACCATCTTGTCTCTTTTATGTTGTTTTTCAAGCAAATCTTCACATGAGATCAAGAAATAGTATTTGGTACCCTTTTGTTTTTTGGGTCCATGAGAGTTTATACAACATGATCTAACAATCTACATGGATTTCATGTCTTTTCTTATATTTTTCTTCACATAACAATCATTTTGCATATGTCCAAATTGGCAACAAAAATGACACATAGTACTAGGATCATTCACAAAAGTAGGTTTAATAAATCTAATTCCTCTTTTTCTAGAAATAATAAAATCATTTTGGCCATATAAAATATGTTTTTCTTTTCTTTGTAAAACATTTTGTTTCTCCTTTTGGAGAGAAGCATTCAGATCATTAATTCTTTTTTTTAAAAGATTTTGTTCCTCCAACATTTTTTCATTAAACTTTGTTTTATTTTTCAACTTCTTTTTCAAATCATTTTTGCAATCAAAATCAATTTTGTACTTTTTCAAATCATCATTGTCTTTTCTCAAACTCTTATTTTCTTGAAAAAGTCTAGAATTTTCTTCCAATAAAGCATTTATTTTTATTTTTAAATCCTTGTTTTTGGCATAAGATTCTTTCAAACTTTTATGTATTTTGATCATAAAAATTTGCATATCATCATCTTCTTCTTCTTCATCACTAAGAGAGTGATTAGAGTTTACCTCATCATCTCCAAAGGCCATAAGTACCATTTGAATTAATTCTTCTTCTTCTTCTATTTCTTCATCCAAATTGCATTCATCCCTAATTTTAAAATTCTTGAATTTTTGTCTTCTATCGTTATTTGCTCTTTCTCCTCTAGAACTCCTTTTATTTAGAAGATTCTTCAATGTCCTTGCCATATTATTTAACTCCACATTTTCATCATCTTCTTGTGAGGCCTTGAATGCTATGCCTCTCTTGATCCATGCTTCCTCATCATCTTGTATTTTTTATTTTAACTTCAACTCATACGATGTTAACGAATTCACGAGAGATTCAATAGACATAGAATTTAAATCCTTTGCCTCTTCTATAGCGGTAACTTTATTTTCTCATTTTTTTGGCAAAACATTCAAAATTTTTCTATTTTTCTCACCCAAAGTATATATCTTGTCAAGCAATTCAAAATCTTTAATAATATTATTGAAACTACAAAACATTTTTTCAACATTCTCATGAGGATGCATTTTGAAAGATTCATATTAAGCAACAAGCATAGATTTCCTTTGCTCTCTAACATTGTCACTTCCTTCATAAATCTCTCTCAACTTATCCCATACTTCCTTAGCCGATTTGCACCCTTTTACTCTAGTAGATTCATTTGCATCTAGGGCATTGTACAATACATTCATGGTCTTAGCATTCAAAGAGAGATTAATTCTATCTTGAGCACTCAATTCACTTCTAATTTTAGTTCTATTTCTACCGGTTGTTTCATCTATAATGGTAGCCTCATAAGGTCCTTCACTAACAATAAACCACAACTCCATATCTATAGATTGCAAAAATATTTTCATTCTATCCCTCCAACTAACATAATTTATACCATAAAATATGGGAGGTCTAATGATGGATTGCCCCTCTAAAAACAATGCATTATTGGTTGCCATCTTTACTCTTAAGCCAATTGAGATTAATCTCAAGGAGACCAAACTGTGATACCAAATGTAGGTCCCGAATGCAACCAAAAGGGGGGTGAATTAGATTGTTTAACAAGACAATCAAATATGGCAAGAATTCACCCAATAAAACAAGTACAAACTATTTCTCAAGTATGCACCAAAATATATCAAATTAAGCACAATAAAGATATCACAATTGAGCAATAAAGAAAAGAGATATAGAAAGAATTGCAAACCAAAATTTCAAGTTGTACCGAACTTGGATAAAATCCACTAGTAGCTTCTTCAATTGTTGGTGAAGCTAACTAACTTGTACAAGTGAAGGTTCACTCCTTCCTCACCCTAAAAGCCTTTAGTTGAACCAAGGAGTTTTACAACTATCCTAGTTAACCCTCAACAAGCTACAATTGAAAGTTTACTCAACCAATTAAGAACTACTATTACAAGTGAGGCAACCTTCACCAACGTTTTACTCCTCCTATTGAGTAACCTTACAATATCCACTTATCCCACACCTATACAACAAACAAAGAATATTTCTACCCAAATATTTCACTTGAAAGCTTGTATTTCATGTAGGCAAAAGTCACTTATCTTCTTGAACTTGTGGGTATTTATAGAGCGTGAGAAATGGCCTCAAGAAACTCTTCAATGGTCAAAAAATGGCTATTAGAAAGGAAAAAAAAACTGTTAGAGCTTCGGAGGTCTGAATCTTTGCTTGTCGGACGTCCGAACCCACCGTCCGACAGAACCAATAGCTATTTAAATTTCATTCTCAATCTATCGAACGTCTGAACCCCTGTCTTGCGTTTGAAAGCATTGTTCAAAGGTGTCATCGTAAACTATCGAACGTCCGAAACGATCATCCGATAGAACCAATAGCCATCTCAATTTCCTTCTCAATCTGTCGGACGTCCAAACCTCTGTTCATCGTCCAATCTTTGCATCCGATAAGTTAAAACCTTCTCAAACCTTCTCAATTCTTCTTAAATTGATTTCTTTTCTTCTCCAATTAATCAAGGACCTGTTCTAACATAATTCTCACATAAAAATATTAGTTCAAATCATCATTTTGTTTTATTATCATCAAAACCTAGGATCAATTCCAACAAATAGATACAAAAAAAAAGAATAAAAATAAAAAAAATAAACATTAACGCTGTCCATGTGGGAAAAAGGTAGATTGTTCACTTTGCAATAAGTTAGAGTAGCTAACTCAGCAACCTATCAAATTCAATGTAGCCGTATATAAAGTAGGGTATAAGGAAGTATAGAATAATAGGAAAGAATGAAATTTTTTCCAAATTTTTGTAACAGTAATAAATTATCAATCTAATAATACGAATAGAGGATATGACTATAAAGAATTAAAATAGAAAAAATATTCACAAAAAAACTAAATTAAGGCACAAATTATGAATATATATATAAAATAGGTAATTAATAGATTTTTTACATTTATTATAAATAAGTCAGTAAAAAAGGAATGCAATTTGTTATTATCTAAAACAGATAAAAATAAAATCCACCAAGAAACATAATTAGCATAGACAATTTTTTTATTCACATGGCAAAAAGATAAAATTTTCATTTGACAGAATATAGCTAACTCAACAACTTGACAAAATGAAGAATGAAAAATGAATATATATATATATATATATGTATGTATGTATGTATGTGTGTATGTATGTATGTATGCATGTATGTATGCATATCTATGTGTGTATTTATGTGTGTGAGTGTGTGTATGTAAATCTCCTAAATATGAAGGTATAGGGAAAAACTATCTACGTGAGTATTAACATGACATATTTTGTCCAAATTTTAATAATAGCAATAAGTAATCAAACCACTATTAGGAATAGAAAATGTGACTGAAGATAATGGAAAGATATGGGTTGATTGACAAAAAATAAAGAAGATACAATTAATACAAATTTATAAGAAGAATGTCATTAATAGATTTATTGAAATTGATTATATAAAGGAAGCCATGCTATAAATGAGGAAGTAAAAAAGGATGGGAATTAATTATTATTAAAAAATGGAAAAAGAATAAAGAATAGAAAAACACAAATATTAAATATGTCCATGTGGCGAAAAGATAGACAGTTTACTTAGCAGAAAATTAGAGTAACTAACTCAACAATATACTAAAACTAAACATTGTATAATACACACACACACACACACATATTACATATATGTAATATATATACATATATAAATATATATACACACACATATATAATATCTATGTGTGTATGTGTGTGTGTGCGTATATAACATATACATACACACACAGATATATACATACATGCATGCATGCATGTATGTATATATCATATGTATATGTTATATATATCTGCATGTATGATATCGTGATATATATATATCAATACATTACATACATACATACATACATATATATATATATATATGTATATATATATATATATATATGTATGTATGTATAAGTATACATACATAAATATATATACACACATTGATTTCTAGGATTTCTAGGTCTAATTGATACGTTATTGGTTTTATTATCTATATGAAAAATGAAAATGGGATGTAAAACAGGTTATGTGTGAATCTCTTTCCTTTCATATACCCTATAGGATAGAGCATATATAAATAATATACTATCAATGACTTTTTAATCGTGGATACATATATATCCTTAACATACTGAAACGACTACTGCTATTGGTATCAAACCAATAGCAATTCATACAAGGCAAATCTTCTAATAGATAATTAGGCCAAAGAAAAAACTTTAATTTAATTAATTCTTTTTTCTCCTTATCAAGATCTTTCCTTTTGTCCAAAGGTTGACTAGAGTTTTTCTTGATACAAAATACTGAATTTTTATCAGCACTATTCCTATTTTTTGAAGTGAAACGGATTAGGATTCTCAACCCTCTATGGCACCTGGTCGATAAAATATTTTCAGGAACAAGTAAGTCAAAATGATTCTTATCAATATATGTTTGTTCTTGGTATCCTTGACTAGTTTGGTGCTTACACTTCACTGAAATACCTAAGACTTGATACATAATAAATTGTCCATCATTTTTTACAGATAGGCGGTCGGATTTGATAACCAATACTCCCTTTTTGATCAATTCTGTAAGACTTAAATTCTTCTTAAGCAGCATTATATCCAAACTCATTTCTCTTTGTTGAACCAAGGATATAGTAATTTTTCTTGGATTTGTCAGTTAAAGCAGGAGACAAAATATTTTGACATTATTGATCATTCTTTGATTCAAATTTTATGAGGGACTCAAAATTCAGATTTTATCTTAAAATTGCAAAATATTATTTATATTGTGTTTATTCATTGAAATATGAGTGAATTTATGTTTAAAGTGAATATTTTCTAATTTAGAGAATTTTACATGAATTCTTTGCCGGTGTGTGGTTTCGGTCGAGTTAAGTGTTAAATTTTGTTCCGAAGTGTGAATAGTGACTTGGAATTTAATTCGAGCATATGTAGAGATATTATTAAGATTGGACAGTGATGGAATGAAGTAAAACAGTGTAAGTTAGACTGTCGCGCTTGACGCAACATAAAGCGACCAAAAGTCACTTTTCCTTAAAACAAGGATTTGCTACCTTTTTGTCTCCCTTTAAGTCTTGACTTTTGATTCCTTGAAGCTTCATTTGCAGCTTCAATTTGGAGAGAATAGAGAGAGAGAGGCCGAGAGAGCTAAGGAGAAAAGAGAGAGAGAAAAGCTTGCTAGTTTCTTCCAATTCCTCTTCCTTCTTTTCTTCAACCTTCAAGCCACCATTGAAGGCCTTCATCCTCTTCATTCTTGCAGCCGTGAGAGAGGGAAGAGAGAGAGGGGGCTGGTCCAAAACTTGAGGGAGAAAAAGAGAGGAAAAGAAGAGAAAGAAAAGCTTATGGGTGTGTATTGTTCTTGTTCTTGAAGTTTTTGTGGGAAATCACTAACAAAGCTAATGGATCAAGGGCAAAGGTAGAAGTTTTTGGGTGTTTCTAAACTTGGAAGAAACTTGCTTGAAGTGGAGCTCGCGAGATCGTGTTGGAACTTGCTAGATCTTGATAGATCTGAAGGTACAAGGTCCAAAACCCTTAGCTATAACTTGATTAGAGTTAATTATGAAAGATTTACGGTTTATTTTACTAGTATTGAGTATGTTTGAAATGATGAAGTTGGGCTCTTGAAATCCCAACCTAGGTAGCGGACTTGAGGTGGATTCTAGGTAGCGGACTTGAGGACCTGATTGTGAATATGTTTGAATTTCGTGAAATAAGTTCATATTGTGGTTCGAAAATAGATCTGGTAGTTGAAAATTTTGAAGGAAAATTGTGTGAGATGGCCGAACCCATGCTTGGTATTTTTGATGTTTGATTTCAAAATTTTATGATATGTTTGAGGGGATATTACTCAAAAATATATGTGGTCCGTTTGTTCGTGAGTGTGTGTTTGTGAAGAGTAAAGTCGTGAATTTCGAATGTCAAAGTGGAGCTTTTCATAGACTTTTGGAATAAAAGTGATGTTTTGAAGGACTCAAGGGTTTTACAATATTTTGGTGAAATTCTATGAATTTTGAAAATATAAACTTGATAAGAATTGTTCTAAATTTGTGTTAAAGTTTTGAGTAAGAGCGAGTGCTGAGTTATTTGTGAAAAGAATGATTGCGAGGTTGGAAACCTCACTTAAAGTCCACATGAAAGGGAATTTGAAAATAGTGTTTAGGGAGTACATCGATGGAAGTGATATTTTGAAAATGATATAACGATTTTCAAAAGACCCGTTGAGACATTTTGCCAAGTGAAATGAATGTTTTTCCTTGAGGGAAGTGGGGGAAAAATAGTGATTGAAACCAAGAAATAAAAATGAATAATTTTAGTTAGTGAATGGGGAAATGAATCTCAACTACTGTTTTCATTTGTTAGGGGGTGTGCAAGGAAGTGAATTTGACCCTAACGTGGAAGCCGAACCCTACTATTTCGATAAGTTTCCATGCTTGTTATGTGACTATGTGAAGTAGATGAGATTTGTATTTAGTTATGTGATCTGATGTGAAAACCTAATTTAGCAAACCATCAAATGAGGTAGTGTGTACTTTATCGCACTTACCTATGTTTGAGTAGAAAATTTGTAATAATGTTTTAATGTGAATTCAGAATATGTGATGTGATTTACGTGTGCATGAAACTTCGGGATTTCCCGATACCTATTGGTAAGTCATTCGATTGGAGCTATAGGCTAGGCCTAGGCCAAAGAGAAAGTGACGAGCCGTAGGACTACTGTGTGATGAGATGTGTGCTCTGGACTTGGTATAAGCCCTTGTCAATTATAAAGAGCAAAACACAAACTACGTGATGTGACGTGATGTGATGTGATGTGACGTGATATATATATTCTCGAGACTTGGCATGTGGACTTGTCTCGGAGATGAACAATAAATCAGTGACAAAACGTGATGTGATGTGACGTGTTTGGAGTCGGGCCCGAACCGGGGGGTTTGGTGGAGTAAGGAGAAAGTGGAGTTCTACATGGATTATACCTATGAAAGTTGATGGAGTGTCAACTACTGAGATCGTGATCAAGCTGCGAGGACCTTAGCCCCTGAGGGCTTCCGTATCCTACCTTTGTAGTGTTAATTGCTTTCTTTAATTGTTTATGTTTACGTTCAAATGAAGTGAAGTTTCATATGTGTTATGTGTTCTGCATGTTTTTGGGAATTCACGGGCTTTTTAACTCACCCTTTCCTATTTGTTTTTCCTTAACAGGAAATGTGATTCTGAGTGAAAGTGCCAACCCTTAGTATTAGGGTTTACTTCTGTTTAATGTTTTTGAGAACTTTGAATATGGTTATTGAGGGCTTTTGTATTATGGAACCTGAATGTATGGATAAATGCTTTATGTATTTTGGGATTGTAACTTTGAGATTGTGGATTTGTAAGTTATTGTGTATTTTAAAGTTATGTAAGGAAGTTTAGTTGTTAAGTATTATTTGAACGTTTGAGTGAGTGAATCCTGACGAGAGTTAGGCAGACGGTCACTGATACTCTAAGGTACACCCTAGGGAGAGGTAGGGTCGTCACAGGTGGTATCAGAGTCTGGATTTGAATAGTCTGGGCATAGTGAGAATTAGTGAGTTGTTTGAGAGTTTAATAGGTTAGGAAGAAATGTTAAGTGAGGGTTATTTGTTTATGAATAAGTGCTAATGGTCTTTAAGTTTGAACAAGTTCTAATGGAGTTCTTTCTTATAGGTCATGGAGTTTGGTGGTGGTGATGGGTCTGGACACCGACAGCCTACAGTTTCTTACCGATTGGGATCTAGAGGTGCCCGCGCGGCCTATAACCCTAGGATTCGCACTAGGCGTGCCTCCTGCGAGTGTTGGAAGACTCATGCTTACCCAAATTATGTGGTCCTAGCTGTCTACAGAGAGAGGAAGAGGTTGACTAGGATCAGTCGAGAGCGCGAAGAGGAGATAGAAAGGCTCATGACTGTGGGACAGACTCGGCTTCCGAGGATCAGAGAGCCTGAGGCTGATATTTGCCTGGCTAGTGAGCGAGCCTCTAGAGTTGTGAGGGTGGCTCGAGAGAGAGCTGAGGGCATTGTGGCTGAGTGTGAGGCCTTGGTTGGAGGAGTGCTCGAGGCTAACCGAGATGAGGAGGATTCGGTTAACCAGCCTCTTAGTGATGCTGACATAGGAGGAGAGCCTAGGAGTGAGTCAGTTGGAGATGCCGCTATGGCTGAGGGAGATCCTCAGTACTTGGAGTCTGACCCGTCGGAGACTGGTTCCACGGAGACTTCTTCTTATGAGACTTGATGGACTAGTCTAGTTTGACATTAGGATTTTGTATAATCTTTTGTGGGAGAAAACTAGTAGAGCGGGTTCCTAAATCTTGTAAATTGCATGCTTGCTAACTTTTCAAGTACTGTACTTTTTGTTTAAATGTACTTGTGAACATGATGTACCTACGTGTACCTTTTGTCAAAAGCATGCTCATCTGATGTACTCCTGGCACTCTTTTATTATGAAATGTGATTATGAAGGGCTTGTTTGGATAGGAGATTATCTCCCAAAATTTACTCAAAATTTACTTGCTTGCATCATTAACACATTTTCCAACCACCTTTTTATCTCACACACATCACATCAAAAAAGTGCTACAGTGTTTTATTTCAAAAAATTATTTCAAATACTTTCTATCCAAACAAACCCGAAGTGTTTTGCCTATTTTTCAAAGTGATTGCTCTAATAGTATATTTATTTTCTTGTGTTTACATTAAATTGTCGGCCCTCTAGAGAATTATGGAGGGTAGAAGAGGCCAAACTCAAGGGCGAGGTACTAAGCTACTCCAAAATATTGGAGGTGATCGTGAGTCAGCTGCCGATCAGAACCAAGGGGTTGGGGTTAATTTTGTGGAGCAAATGGCTACGGCCATGAACCGAATGACTGAAATATTGGACCACATAGCTGGCCAACATGGCCCTGGTCCTGAACAACAACATGTTAACCTTAGAGTTGGTGAGGATAGGGCTCTTGAGCGATTCCAAAGGTTCAACCCCCCTAAATTCTGTGGTGAACCCAACCTTGAAGCTGCTGAGGGTTGGTTAGAAAGGATTTCAGATATTTTTGCTACTTTGGATTACACGGAGGAGAGGCAAATAACCTTTGCTACGTTTTAGTTTGAGAGAGCTGCCCGATCGTGGTGGGTCATGATAAGGGGTAAGTGGGATAGAGAACATAACCCTAGGACTTGGGTGAACTTTACTTGAGAGTTTAATGCTATGTTTCTTCCTCCAATAGTGTAAGAGAAAAGAGAAGATGACTTTATTAGGTGCAAGCAAGGGTTGTCAAGTGTTGCAGAATATGAGGCACAATTCACTAAACTGTCAAGGTTTGCCCCTGAGCTGATGGCAACTGAACAGAGGAGAGTAAGAAGATTTGTTGAAGGATTGAATGTAGAGTTGCAAGAAATCTTAGCAACTACCCAAGTCAATAGCTTTAGCGAGGCCGTGGAAAAGGCCCAGAGAGTTGAGGGGGCCAAGGCCCAAATTAGGACTTTAATGCCAGAAAAAGGAATGCACCTAGCAGTAGTCGTGGGCCAGTAGACGTGGGTGCTTCAGCTCCTAAGTTTGGGAGAGAAATGGGTAGAGCAAATACTTCTGGAGCCTCAAGAGGATTTGTATCAAGAGGAGCACGCTCTAGAGGTACGATGTCAAGGGGAATTGTAAGTGGAAGGGGGTTATCGAGAAGTGTCACTCAGGGAAGTCAAGCCTCCACCCCTAGTGTCTCCTGTGGCTTCTGTGGGAAGCCAAATCATACTGAGGACATTTGTTGGAGAAAAACTGGGATATGTTTCAAGTGCGGAAGTACCAAGCATCAGTTAACTGCATGTCCGATGATCCAAGGAGAAAATGTGACTAGGCAAGCGAACAAACCTAATTCCAGCCAAGCGAGTGCAGCAGGGAATCGACCAAGGGTACCAGTTAGGGTTTAAGCCATTGACCAACAGCAAGTTCCCGACCCCACTAAGGTGGTTGAAGGTACCATCCCCGTTTTTCATCATTTAGCTAAGCTTCTAATTGACCCTGGTGCATCGCATTCATTTGTGAATCCTTCATTTTTGAATGGAGTAGATATAAAGCCTGTAAGGTTGCCTTATGACCTTAAGGTTAGAACACCTACAGGGGAACAAAGTTTAATTATGAGTTGGGTATACAAGAATTGTGATGTTTGGGTAGGAGAAAGGAAACTAGTGGTGGATTTAATAAGTTTGGATATAAAGAGGTATGATGTTATTATAGGAATGGATTGTCTAGCCCATTACCATGCCAAATTGGACTGTAGGGCTAAGACTGTGGAATTTTCTATCCCTGGGGAGGCTACCTTAAAAATAGATGTAAAAGGGAGGTTACCGTCATCTGCTCTTATTTCAGGGATTAAGGTTAGGAAATTGTTGAGTAAAGGGGCTCAAGGGTATTTGGCTTTTTTGATAAACCCTCCAAGTGATAAGATGAAGTTGGAAGAAGTACCGATTGTAAAGGACTTCCCTGATGTTTTTCCTGAAGAACTAGAAAATCTTCCTCCTGAGCGGATGGTAGAATTTAAGATTGATCTGCTACCAGGGACAGCCCCAATCTCTAAAACTCCGTATCGAATAGCTTCAGCGGAACTTAAGGAATTGAAAGTTCAATTGCAAGATTTGTTAGAGTGGGGTTTCATTAGGGAAAGCGATTCACCTTGGGGAGCACCTGTATTATTTGTTAAGAAGAAAGATGGGAGCTTGAGGTTGTGTATAGATTATCGAGGGCTTAATGATGTGACAATCAAGAATAAGTATCCTTTGCCACTTATTGATGAATTGTTTGATCAATTACAAAGATCGGTGATCTTTTCTAAGTTAGACCTTAGGTAAGGATATTACCAGTTGAGAATTAGAAAGGAAGACGTACCAAGAACTGCTTTTAACTCAAGGTATGGACATTTTGAGTTTGTGGTAATGCCCTTTGGGTTGACTAATGCTCCCGTGGCGTTTATGGATTTGATGCAACGAGTTTTTAAGCCCTACCTGGATCAATTTGTGGTTGTATTCATAGATGACATCCTAGTATATTCAAAGACTCGAGAAGATCATGCTCAACACTTAAAGATAGTGCTTCAAACCCTAAGAGAGCATCAATTATATGCTAAGTTCAACAAGTGTAAGTTTTGGTTGGAAGAGGTGTTCTTTTTAGGGCATAAGATCTCTAAGGATGGAATTTCTGTGGATCCTGCAAAAGTAGAGACTGCGACTCAATGGAGGCAACCGAGAAACCCTACCGAGGTTAGAAGTTTCTTGGGTTTAGCAGGGTATTATCGTTGATTTATTCAAGATTTTTCAAGGATTGCGGGGCCATTAACTGATTTGACCAAGAAGCATGGAAAATTTGCTTGGAGTCCAAAGTGTGAGGCTAGTTTTCAAGAGTTAAAGAAGCGTTTGATGACAGCCCCTGTGTTGACCTTGCCGAATGGAAAGGATGGGTTTGTAGTGTATTCAGATGCCTCAAAAGAAGGATTAGGGTGCATTTTGATGCAAAATGGGAGAGTTATTGCCTATGCCTCTAGGAAATTAAAACCTCATGAGCAAAACTACCCAACACATGATTTGGAACTGGCCGCAGTTATCTTTGCCCTGAAAAAGTGGAGACATTATTTATATGGGGTGACATTTGAGGTTTTCACTGATCACAAGAGTCTTAGGTATTTGTTTTCTCAGAAGGAATTAAATCTAAGACAAAGGTGATGGGTAGAATTTCTAGAGGATTATGATTGTACCATAAATTATCACCCTGGGAAAGCTAATAAGGTAGCGGATGCGCTAAGTCAAAAGACTCAAGTGGTAGGTCTGATGGTTAGAGAGTGGGAAATGTTAGAAAGGATTAGCGAGTGGAATCCTCGTTTGGAGAAGCAAAAGGTCATATGTGGGAATATAATGTTGAAATCTCCAATATTAGAACGTATCAAAGAGACACAAAAAGGAGATCCTATGGTGCAGAAATGGGTTGAAAAAGTGAATAAGGAAGAAACTCTGGATTTTAAACTAGGGCCTGAGGGAGTCCTAAAATTTCGAGATCGCCTAGTTGTTCCAGACGATGAAGGATTGAGAAAAGAAATTTTGGAAGAAGCACACCGAACTAAGTACACAATTCACCCTGGGAGCAATAAGATGTATCAAGATTTGAAAGGGATGTATTGGTTGGATGTTTGAAAAGAGATGTAGCAAGATTCGTTCAAACTTGTCTCGTGTGCCAACAAGTTAAGGCTAAACACCAAAAACCATCGGGACTTTTGCAACCTTTAGAGATACTTGAATGGAAATGGGATCACATCACTATGGATTTTGTGACTAGGTTGCCTAGGAGCCAAAAAGGGGATGATGCAGTGTGGGTAGTAGTAGATCGACTTACTAAGACTGCACATTTTCTACCGGTATGTATGAAATATCCTTTAGAGAAATTAGCTCAGTTGTACTTGGATGAAATTGTGAGATTACATGGTGTACCTGTGAGCATTGTTTCCGATAGGGATCTGAGATTTCTCTCTCGGTTCTGGTAGAAATTACAAGAGATTTTGGGGACTAAGGTGAAATTGAGTACTGCATATCATCCTCAAACGGATGAACAGTCTGAGAGGACAATTCAGACTTTGGAGAATATGTTGAGGTCATGTATGTTGGATTTTGAAGGAAATTGGAGTCAATACATGCCTTTAGTTGAATTTGCCTACAACAATAGTTATCATGCTTCAATTCAGGTGGCCCCATATGAAGCACTTTATGGGAGGAGATGTAGGTCACCAATTCACTGGGACGAAGTGGGGAAAAAGAAAATTCTGGATCCAATTACCATTCCCTGGGTCGAAGAGGCTTTTGAAAAAGTGAAATTGGTTCGTGAGGAACTGCAGATAGCTCAAAGTCGGCAAAAGAGCTACGCCGATAATCGAAGAAAGGATTTGGAGTTTGAAATAGGAGATAAAGTGTTCTTGAGAGTTAAACCCATGAAAGGAGGAGTGGTGTCCAAGAAAGGGAAGAAGTTGAAACCAAGATACGTAGGTCCATTTGAAATTCTCAAGCGAGTTGGCAATGTGGCTTACCAGTTGGATTTACCTCCTAGCATGTCTAAGATTCACAACGTCTTTCATGTGTCCATGCTCAAGAAGTATCACCCAGACCCAAGTCATGTACTACAATTAAGAGAGATTGAAGTGGACGAATCATTAACATATGAAGAGCATCCTGTGAAAATCCTTGATAAGGAGGTGAAAGATTTGAGGAACAAGAAAATTCCTTTGGTTAAAGTTCTATAGAGATATCATGATGTTGAGGAAACGACTTGGGAATTAGAGGAAGATATGAAGAAGAAATATCCAGAGCTGTTTACACGAATTCTTTGCCGCTGTGTGGTTTCAGTCGAGTTAAGTGTTAAATTTTGTTCCGAAGTGTGAATAGTGACTTCGAATTTAATTCGAGTATATGTAGAGATATTATGGAGATATTATTAAGATTGGACAGTGTTGGAATGAAGTAAAACAGTGTAAGTTAGACTGTCGCGCTTGACGCGACATAAAGCGACCAAAAGTCACTTTTCCTTATAACAAGGATTTGCTACATTTTTGTCCCCCTTTAAGTCTTGACTTTTGGTTCCTTGAAGCTTCATTTGCAGCTTCAATTTGGAGAGAATAGAGAGAGAGTGGCCGAGAGAGCTAAGGAGAAAAGAGAGAGAGAAAAGCTTGCTAGTTTCTTCCAATTCCTCTTCCTTCTTTTCTTCAACCTTCAAGCCACCATTGAAGGCCTTCATCCTCTTCATTCTTGTAGCCGTGAGAGAGGGAAGAGAGAGAGGGGGCTGGTCCAAAACTTGAGGGAGAAAAAGAGAAGAAAAGAAGAGAAAGAAAAGCTTGTGGGTGTGTATTGTTCTTGTTCTTGAAGTTTTTGTGGGAAATCACTAACAAAGCTAATGGATCAAGGGCAAAGGTAGAAGTTTTTGGGTGTTTCTAAACTTGGAAGAAACTTGCTTGAAGTGGAGCTCGCGAGATCGTGTTGGAACTTGCTAGATCTTGATAGATCTGAAGGTACAAGGTCCAAAACCCTTAGCTATAACTTGATTAGAGTTAATTATGAAAGATTTACGGTTTATTTTACTAGTATTGAGTATGTTTGAAATGATGAAGTTGGGCTCTTGAAATCCCAACCTAGGTAGCTGACTTGAGTGGATTCTAGGTAGCGGACTTGAGGACTGATTGTGAATATGTTTGAATTTACGTGAAATAAGTTCATATTGTGGTTCAAAATAGATCCGTAGTTGAAAATTTTGAAGGAAAATTGTTGTGAGATGGCGAACCCATGCTTGGTATTTTTGATGTTTGATTTCAAAATTTTATGATATGTTTGAGGGGATATTACTCAAAAATATATGTGGTCCGTTGTTCGTGAGTGTGTTTGTGAAGAGTAAAGTCATGAATTTCAATGTCAAAGTGGAGCTTTTCATAGACTTTGAATAAAAGTGATGTTTTGAAGGACTCAAGGGTTTTACAATATTTTGGTGAAATTCTATGAATTTTGAAAATATAAACTTGATAAGAATTGTTCTAAATTTGTGTTAAAGTTTTGAGTAAGAGCGAGTGCTGAGTTATTTGTGAAAAGAATGATTGCGAGGTTGGAAACCTCACTTAAAGTCCACATGAAAGGGAATTTGAAAATAGTGTTTAGGGAGTACATCGATGGAAGTGATATTTTGAAAATGATATAACGATTTTCAAAAGACCCGTTGAGACATTTTGCCAAGTGAAATGAATGTTTTTCCTTGAGGGAAGTGGGGGAAAAATAGTGATTGAAACCAAGAAATAAAAATGAATAATTTTAGTTAGTGAATGGGAAATGAATCTCAACTCTTGTTTTCATTTGTTAGGGGTGTGCAAGAAGTGAATTTGACCCAACGGGAAGCGAACCCTACTATTTCGATAAGTTTCCATGCTTGTTATGTGACTATGTGAAGTAGATGAGATTTGTATTTAGTTATGTGATCTGATGTGAAAACCTAATTTAGCAAACCATCAAATGAGGTAGTGTGTACTTTATCGCACTTACCTATGTTTGAGTAGAAAATTTGTAATAATGTTTTAATGTGAATTCAGAATATGTGATGTGATTTACGTGTGCATGAAACTTCGGGATTTCCCGATACCTATTGGTAAGTCATTCGATTGGAGCTATAGGCTAGGCCTAGGCCAAAGAGAAAGTGACGAGCCGTAGGACTACTGTGTGATGAGATGTGTGCTCTGGATTTGGTATAAGCCCTTATCCATTATAAAGAGCAAAACACAAACTACGTGATGTGACGTGATGTGACGTGATGTGATGTGATGTGACGTGATATATATATACTCGAGATTTGGCATGTGGACTTGTCTCGGAGATGAACAATAAATCAGTGACAAAACGTGATGTGATGTGACGTGTTTGGAGTCGGGCCCGAACCGGGGGGTTTGGTGGATTAAGAAGTAAGTGAAGTTCTACATGGATTGTACCTGTGAAAGTTGACGGAGTGTCAACTACTGAGATCGTGATCAAGCTGCGAGGACCTTAGCCCCTGAGGGCTTCCGTATCCTACCTTTGTAGTGTTAATTGCTTTCTTTAATTGTTTATGTTTACGTTCAAATGAAGTGAAGTTTCATATGTGTTATGTGCTCTGCATGTTTTTGGGAACTCACGGGCTTTTTAGCTCACCATTTCCTATTTGTTTTTCCTTAACAGGAAATGTGATTCCGAGTGAAGGTGCCAACCCTTAGTGTTAGGTTTTACTTCTGTTTAATGTTTTTGAGAACTTTGAATTATGGTTATTGAGGGCTTTTGTATTATGGAACCTGAATGTATGGATAAATGCTTTATGTATTTTGGGATTGTAACTTTGAGATTGTGGATTTGTAAGTTATTGTGTATTTTAAAGTTATGTAAGGAATTTTAGTTGTTAAGTATTATTTGAACGTTTGAGTGAGTGAGTCCTGGCGAGAGTTAGGCAGACGGCCACTGATACTCTAGGGTACGCCCTAGGGAGAGGTGGGGTCGTCACACTTTTGAAATGATGTGATAGAAAGCAACGTGCTACTTGAAGGAGACGATCCTTTGTGGATTCGTTATTATATCCACCATTTTCTATTTCTATAGGAATGAAAGTGATCTTGGCTCGACATCATTTAATAATATAAATAGTCTCTGTCGTCAATTTAGTAAAAAATAAATAGAAATAGTAATTTCTATTTGTACCTCATAAAAATAGACTTTTTTATTTTGTGTAATTAACTATTTCCTCTCTTTTGGAAAGAAATTTTGTTCAAGGAAACAAATATTTCATGGTTACAGGAATCTATTCATTGCTTCTAGACTTTTGGGGCATCGTGGCATAACTGTCGAGGTAAATTCGGAACCTAAAAGATCAAATGGAATAGTACATAGACAAGTCAATCTTTTATGAATTACATGGTACTCCCTTAACTACGTGGTGATATGACTTTTTCGGCAAAGGATTTGCTTACATCGGAAAATTCGTAGACTCTGCGACACCATCTAGAGAAGTCGGGGGAATGGTTTTCGAAGAAAGAAAGAGCTATTCTTTCAAGCATATATATGTATGTATGTATGTATGTATGTATGTATGTATGTATGTATGTATGTATGTATGTATATGTATGTGTATATGTATATGTATATAGGTATACATATATACATACACACATACATCTATATGTCAATGTATATATCTATATATCTATATATGTATGTGTGTGTGTGTGTATATGTATGTATGTATGTATGTATGTATGTATGTATGTATGTATGTATGTATGTATATGTATATGTATGTATGTATGTATATGTATATGTGTGTGTGTGTATATGTATACATATGTATGTATGTATGTGAATGTTCAGAGATATATCTTCAACAGACAAATTGATGGGCCAACATCAATCCGGTTCATATATTATGTTATACTTCTCAATGGCTGGTATAACCGCCTAGCGTTATAATGACAGTCCATCTGTGATCCACTTCCATTACTTTGATTTCTTTATCTTCCTGGTTTTAGGGAAACTCTCTCGCTTTGCTCTGGTATCAGAGTCAGAGAGGGAGGTGGGGTTATGACGACATGAAGTAGGGATTCTGGCAAATTCAGATACATCATTCTAATAGATACAAAACTGCATTCACAGTGGCTTTTGGCCACTATCAATGAAATGTCATGCCTTTTGGACTCAAAATGCTCTTTCTGAGTTTCAAAAGATAATGAACGATATCCATATACACATATACATATATACATATATATACACACATACACACATATATATATATATATATATATGTATGTATGTATGTATGTATGTATGTATGTATGTATGTATGTATGTATATGTATATGTGTGTGTGTGTGTATGTATGTATGTATACATGAATACACACATATATACATATACATATACATATATACATATGTGTGTGTGTGTGTATATGTATGTATGTATGTATGTATGCATATATTTATGTATGTGTGTGTGTGTATGTATTAGATTAACAATATTACGTATAAGAAAATCTTCTCATAATAAACAAATACAAAGTCTACTTACATATTTCACTGTTAAAGTGTGGCTTCCTATCTAAAAGGTGTTCATAAATCAACAATAGACTCATATTTTAGAAAAAATATAATATATAATTTTAGTGAATTATGAATTTTAACATGTGTGAAACCAATGGGTTACATGAGGTTTTCAAAAAAAATTATTATCTTATTTATTTATTGAAATTATTAATTTATCTTGTTAGCCCAAGTTGGGACCGAAAAAATTATTATTTAATAGATGTTATTAATTTATCGAGCATTAATTTATAAAGGTTTTACTCTATAAATCTGTTGGAAGAAGGCTTTTGTCCAATACCTAAAATTAAGGATTCAAGATTAGAATATTTTGAATTCAAATGCCCTTTCTTTTTCCCTTTTGTTGGAGCATCAGGCAATGTAAGCCTTAACCACTGTTGATTAGATACCTGACCTTTCAGGCCCAACATATTAATTTTAGACCGAACATGACCACAAAGATTGGACCTTGTCAATTTTCATCAATAAAAATTGGATGTAACATATGTATCAAAAGTTAAAGACAAACCAGATTAGAATCAGTGCTCGTCATTAAGCCAACGTGAATGACATCAAAACATTGACCAATTTCTGCATAATATCTTAAATCGATCCCTCAAATTTATAATTAGTTATTAATAGAATCAACAACTGCGCAATGATTGTGCATGTCGAGAAAGTTGAGCAAAATGACAGAAGGCAAAAGTAATCACTGAAAAAATAATAGATAACGATACAAGACATACACACAGAAACACACACTCTATCACCATTTGACAATCAAAAGATTCAGAATCAGAACAGAGAGGAAGATGGGTGTGAAGTCCTGTGTGGTACCATTGGTGCCATTTGCAGCCATGGTGCCATGGTGATAGTGGAATCTTTGGATGTTGGCTTATGCACACTGAGGAAAGCAGCCAGCCATGTCCAAAGGAATGAATCGCTTTGTCTTTTTGCCTAATCAAATGCTCTTGCCACTGTCATTCTCTTCCCTTTTTCATTCTTCTTTGAAAGGTGTCGTTAACCTCTTTGATTTTCTCTTCCTGGATTATCTAGTCGTTCAAACAATTTAGCTGATTTTCTCGATTCCATTTTCAGAGAAAACGGGCCTCCTTTCAGCTTGGCTCTCCTGTGTAAGTTTTTCCTCCTCAACCTTATTGGATATGTATTTTTTAATCAAAACA
Source organism: Gardenia jasminoides (assembly GCA_013103745.1). Lineage (NCBI taxonomy): Eukaryota > Viridiplantae > Streptophyta > Magnoliopsida > Gentianales > Rubiaceae > Gardenia > Gardenia jasminoides. The sequence goes on along the minus strand of CM023100.1, from coordinate 22,874,053 downwards.
ACTAAATTTTAATTTTCTATCTCGCTATTGAAATGGGCTGTTCTTTGTTACTAAAATTTCTGAAATAAATTTGGATTTGACAGGATTATTATAATGCAGAATTGTGTGTTTAATGGTATAAGTTACAGCTCTCCCACACTTGGATCTACAATGACCAACTTAATCCCAGCTTTCGTGTTTTTCCTTGCTGTTTTCTTCAGGTATCTCCTGGACCTTTTCTTAAATCCCAAAGCCTTTGTAGATCTTTTATATGTTGTAACTGGTAGGAGCAAAATACGAAGTCAATTCTTAATTGGGATTCTTAATTGGGAAGTCAATTCAAATTTGACTATATTTTTTAGAATTGTTTAGTGATTTGTAACAATAATTGTTTGTAGTGTGGTTGGCATAATATGTAAAAGACAAAATTGACAGGCTTTAACCTTTTTTTTTTCTGAATTTTAAAGTGGTAATGAATATGGTAGAACTTTTTGACAATTGAAATTATTGCCGATTTTATAGAGTTCTTTGTAATTTAGAAAATTGTGTATACTAAGTTGTAGAAAAAACAAAAAATAATTTTAAGCCAACAAAAATTAGCAAGGAAAGCTTCTCAAATTTTGAACTAGTGAGTAGCATATAGTATGGATATGGTCATTTGTAACTAAGTGAAAGACTAAGATACAAGATTTTGCTTAGAGAGACTTATCGATAAATTAGTCTAAGTTTTTTCCTAATTGATAATTTTTTTGACCTAACAGATAAGTTAGTTTAAAAAATATATTTCTACCTAAATATAGGAATTTAAAAACTTGAACTAAACAAACTAATGACCATTAGATAACATTAATTGAACTAATTAAAGAATAAAATAATTTAAAATCCTTTAAAAAATGACACATGCCATGTTATTAAAAACCTTTTAGAAGACATGGACTGATGAATAGTATACAACTAGCATTATATCCCGTGCTATGCATGGGAACTACAATAGTTAAAAATAATTTAAGTTTCATAATAAAATAGTTAAAAGCTTCATTATCATCAAAGAATGTTTAAAATCTTTACAATTATAAGCAATTTAGTAATTTTTATATTTGTTGAATTTGAAAGCAATTTAGATTTTGTTGTATTTTGTGGAATTCTTTGTAATTTGTCAAAATAAGGGCTCATAATATGGTCAGTATAAAATGTAGAAAAATATTTGATAGACTTTTACTTATTTTTGAAATTTTAAAGTGATAATAAATGTCATAGAACTCTTTGAGAATTGAAACTATTGTGGATTTTATAGAATTTTTGTAATTTGGATAGATAAGTTATACATTGTGTACTAATTTAAAAAATTAGAAACAATTGTAAACTCTACAAAAATTAGGAAAGAATTCTTCAAGAAGTTTTGAGCTAATGAATAGCATATAGTATAGCTATGGATATATAAATATTAACGCTTAAAATGTGCAAAGAATTTTGCACTGATTATTTTTGTAGAGTTGGAAGTAATCACTTTGAAAAGATATTATTAATTTTTTTCATGAAAAGATAAGATATACAAAATATATTTGCAATAGTGAAACTGATTATGTTTGTATAATTTAGAAGCATTATATCCTTACTTGAACTCTTTACAATAAGACAATTAGTAAAACTCTTTATTTGTATAAAAGGATTGAGGTAAAAATTTTATCACTTTTATATTTATAAGGTAGTCAGACATTGATGTTTTATTAGAATGTGAATAATTTAATTAAATTTCTATCCTATATGAAAGCATTTGACAAATGACAATATATGCCATTTGTTATTTACAACTAAGGGAAGTATTGAAGTCTAAAATTTGACTTAGAGAGAACTATTGATAGTTAATTTTTTTTTATAATAAAGTAGTTAAAAGTTTTGTTATCATGGAATTAGATTTTATAATATTTGGTAGAACTGTTCGTAATTCTATTCATAATAGTTTAGAGTAAGATATTGTGATATGATCAATGTTATATGTTGAAAAAAAATTGATATGCATTTACTTGTTTTTTGAATTTTAAAATGGTAATGAATTTGGTAGTCTTCTTTAATAATTGAAACTATTTATGATTTTGTAAGAATTCATTAAAATTTAGAAAGATAAGTTATACAATGCAACTTTTAAATGGAATTTTTTAGTTTGTTCATATGGCATAGAATTCTTTGATAATTGAAACTATTGTTTATTGTTTTTGTAAAATTTAAAAGCATTATATCCTTGCTCAAACTCTTTATAATAAGACAATTAGTAAGACTCCTTATTTGTATAAAAGGATTGAGGGAAAAAATTTATTAGTTTTACATTTATAAGATAGTCAAACATTATTGTTTATTTGGAAGGGGCTTGGGTTAGGTCTGGTGCCACGGGGGAGGGAGTGCAAATGAGAGGTCTTAAATTAGAAACCTCCTACTTGATGTTTATTAGTTTGTTAATCTATTTAATTAAATTTCTAATATCCTATATACAAAAACAATTTGCAAATGACAATATATGCTATTTGTGATTTGCAACTAAGGGAAATGTTAAACTAGAAAGTCATTTGAAACTAAGAGAAATGTTAAAGCAGAAAATTTAAACTTTATTTAGAGAGACTTATTAATAGTTAGTTTATCTAATTTTTTTAATCTAACTGATAAGTTAGTTTAACAAACCATTTTTCTCTTTATTTGTATAAAAGGAGTGGGAAAATTTTATCATTTATACATTTATAAGGTAGTCAAACATTGATGTTTATTTGGAGCGGGGTTGGATTAAGTTAGGTGTGATGGAGGAGGGAGTGTAAATGAGAGATCTAAATTTGAAACCTTCTACTTGATGTCTATTAGTTTATTAATCAATTTAATTAAATTTCTAATATCCTATGTACAAAAACATTTGCAAATGACAATATATGCTATTTGTTATTTGCAACTAAGGGAAACGTTGAAATAGAAAGCCATTTGCAACTAAAAGAAGTGTTAAAGTAGAAATTTTAAACTTTACGTAGAGAAACTTATTGTTATTTTATTTAAAGAGCCTCATTGATAGTTAGTTTAACTAATTTTTTTTTACCTAACCAATAAGTTAGTGTACAAACCATTTTTCTACCTAAAATATAGGGATTTAAACATTTGAACTAAATAAACTAATAAACATTAGATAATATTTATTGAATTAATTAAAGAATAAAATAATTTAAAACTTTTAGAAAATGATACATGTCATATTATTAGATACCTTTTAGAAGATATGAACTGGTGAATAGTATATATTATAAATATAGATGTAGAAATTATCTTCCTTACACTGTCGAGTCTGGATGGATGCCACATTGTTGAAATTCCACATTGTTAAAATTTGAATTTGAATAACAAATCTTGCATGCATGGTATGTATTTAGATGTGCTAGTGTATACACCGCCCGATCTGGAGTGTGATTGAATATTTTTGCTCATGTAAGAGTATGAAGAATTTTGAATAACAATCACGAAAGAAATACATATTTGAGAAGATTAAATCTAGACACCATAGTTACTAGATGCATGTCTATTTTCTTTTATAGGATGGAGAAATTGGAATGAGAAATAATTGGCTCATTGGAGGCCTCTTCTTTGCAACTGCTTGTTCATCCATCTCATTGTGGAACTTATCTAAGGTAAGTGCTATCAAGGAAACTGGCCACAAATTGTGCACTCTTTTGAAGGCAGCACTGCTTAAAGAGCACCCTATCAGTTAACCATAGTGGCATTCTATTGCTTATTTGGTTCCATTCAAAGCGGTAGAGTTTCTTTAATTGCAAAAAAAACAACCCAAATGCCTGAAAACCAAGGCCAAATATTGAACTCATTACAATTGTCTAATCGGTTAGTACTTTAAACAAAGATTCAGTTCTGATTCAAGTAAATTATTAGCTAGAAAATCAAATAAATATCAGTAATAGGGTAGGGTCATATTTATTCATTCTCCTTTTACAAAGAATTTGATTCTCCATGTAGGCTTTCTATCTCCCTAGAATCAAATAAATAAAGGACAAATCATTTTTGCTTTGACAAATGAATGTATTTTATGTGATGTGATATCTCACAAGCTATATTTGGAAGCATTACGACATTTTGTGGGCAAACTAGGTGTATTCATAAGAAAGGCCCCTTATTTGTGTTTTCAGCGTAGCAATTGCAGCAATGACAAGTGTCATCATCCTCGGTGACACGCTCCATGTTGAGATGTAAGATATATCTCTTAAACTTGCTCTTCTATAAATCAAGTCAAACCACTCATACCAGTTCATGATACAGCCAATATACCTACTGAATTACGTTCATGAACATCAAATATGCAACTCTCGAGGTTCTTCAATGATGTGGGAAGTTTTGCCAAGACACTAATAAGTGAACATCGAAGATGCAAATCAAGAGGTTCTTCAATGATCTGGAAAGTCTTGCTAAGACAATAATAAGTTTGCATTACAATGAACAGAAATCCAATTTATGCTCATAAAGACAGAGAGAGGCACTTCATATGATTGTAGATGCCATAAGAATAAACAGATCAAAAAGGAGATTTTCAACCAGATGTACTATGTTTGTCATTCTTTTGCAGTGTGATTGGAGCAGTGAGAATAATTGTTGGGTTTTATGGAGTCATCTGGGCAAAGTCTAAGGAGGATGAAGAGAAGGAAACACATGAAGTTGATGCTTTACACCCATCTGCATTAAACAAGCCTTTGTTGCAAAATGATGGAGCTGCATATAAGTAAAGAATAAACAAGGATGTACAGATACACATACCTCGTCATTAAGAAGGCAAATTTACAATGTATGCTGTGATTGAGAGAGAGATGGCCGAGTAATACGGGCCTTCATCTGAAATCAAGCTTTAAGAGCATGCTTTAAATGATTTCCCAATTGAAGGTTACAATGAGATATTTTTTAACTAGCAGTATTGATTGATCCTAGAATCATTTTTCTTATGATGGACAAGTAAGCCTTCTTACCCTAGTTCACATTCATTTCATCCTAATATTTGTCTGAACAAATGACGCATGCCAATAACTAGCAACATTTGTTCCTTGACAAAAGGGAGTTGAATTACTCCCCAAATGAGTAAGAGCAACAACCTCCAAAACCAACAAGAAAAGGACACTGATAGCCGAAGAAAAATAAAAATAAAGTAAAACAAACACCTGGGAGGCAACAAGGATAGAAAGAGAGATTGCAGAAGCTCGCAAGTGGACTTCTTTCTCCATTATGCTTGCCACCTCATTCACTCGCTCCTCTACCTACATTTGATTATCATAGTTTAAAACCATCCGCAGCTGGCTAACTAAAGTCTCTTCTACAGCACAGCGCTGATTGATATCCCAGATCCTTATCTTTCAAATGATGTGAAAAACTCAAAGCAGAATACTAAGAAAAATGACTGAAGCAAGTCAGATTTTCATGCAAAATCTGAAGTCATGTCTTGAGGTCATCAGACATAGCAGAGGGTATACAATGGGTTGTAAGAATGTCCAACGTTGCAGCTTTTGCCCCCTTGGTCTGAAGGACCACAATCTGCCAAAAAAAGAGAATTATTAGATGCAACAAGAACCAGTCTGCCGAGCTGTATATCATGTCTGGTGAAACTTTGTGTGTGTGTGTGTGTGGGAGAGAGGGGAGAGGGAGACAGATTACTTGTTGATATTCTAAATCAAATTTCAAGAACTCATCATTGCAGCTCTCTACCATACTGGCCAGGTTCTTCAAATTTTTAACCGGCTTACCATTGAAAGCCAAAACCTGAAAGCCCCAAAATGTGCATGAAAACACGAGGATAAGAATGGTAAGCAAATATCGTGAAAGAAACATGTCATGAACTGGTGTTGGAAGCAGCAGTACAAAGCCTCAAACCTGAGTATTAACAATGTCCTCATACCCAATGTTGATGTCTGCCACAAGTACCTTTAACAAATTTAAAAAGGAAAGCATAAGGAGGGTAAGCAGAATCAATCACTATACGATGCTCTGGCCAGTGAGTACTAGAGAAGATAGGGAGAGAACCTGGGAAACCACAACAATTTGTTCATCTGGTGATTTGGGCATTTCATGTAAGAGTTTGTCCAGAAGCTTGACTGGAGCTTCATACTCGTAGTCCTTTCCATACTGCAGTGTACATTTAAATGGTTTAAACCAGTGCTAATAAATTCACATAGAAGCATTTAACATAACTAAAATTCCCTGAATAGATGAAGGCAGGACAAGGATGTTCATGTGCCTTTAGAGTTCAAGAAAGCAAACTACAAGATGGCAGCAAAGCACACAAATGTTAGTAACAGTCCCTTCGGAATCAGCAATTAAATTTTCAGGTACACAAGTGTGTACCAAATGGTGAATTCCAACATCCAAAATCAAACATGCCAGTTTACAAAATTATGGTTGTTAGGAAAAGCTACAAGCTCCAAGGACAGCACCATGCAACTCAAAATTAAATCACACTGCCAATCAACAGAAGTACATGATTATGCCATCTATCCATGTTATATTGAAACAAAATAAGCACCTCAGATCGCAGATATGGAACTGATACGGTTGTAAACACAAAACCAGCAATGATATAATATGATGGAGGTTTTCCCTTGTTGTGAGCTGGAATCAACCTTCTATGGGATGCGAGTTTAATATTGAATTTGATAGTCTCAGAATTTCGAAGGACCTTGATTGCTGCACTGTCTCCGGTGTACTTCTGGGATACAAGATAACTGAACCCAATTCGTTCTCCATGCCTAAATGGAACTGAAAATTAAAAACAAATCAATGACAATCATGATAAAAATTAAACAGAGCCAATGTAAAGGTCAAATGCTAATCCACTGCCATAGCCCAGGACAGCAAACAGTAACAACACCTCCTTTAGATAAGTCACAAAGAAGCCCACCCAGCAAATAGTGCCAGTGCTTGAAATGCATGACAAAGAAAATAGCCAAGCTATCAAGGCTCTCAACCTAAATGGAAAAAAAATGAAAAATAAAAACACAAATAAAAAAATAAACAACAGCAAGAAGAAGGGTCCAAACTGGCTCCAACTGGAAAATGCAATCTTCAACAACAGTCAAATATACTCGCTTTCCCAGTTACCACATGGCAATTCACACTGCAACATAGGTGCAAGAGCCTCTCTTCTTTTTTTTTTTTTTTATAAATAAAAGTATATGCTCATCATAAGAATGTAAGCAAGGACTTCCTCCTGACTTGTCTACCATCACTTATATCCATCAAATGGGTTACATTATCAACATGAAGGCTACAACAGATAGAAAGTCAACATCCTTTGACTCGCTAGAGCTAACTGCAGCCATTTGACTCCAGTAACATGCCAACTCTAACATATTTAAATCATCTAAGATCAGAGATATGAAAGCAAACAAATGTATAAAGGTGCAGACTTAGAATCAGCTACCTGTGCAAAACTAAACTAAACATACCCAAGATAGATAGGTTAACTATGCAAGTATGCACCTCCTCCTTCCCTGGCACACAAGACTCTAGTGGGCTACAAAGCTCAGAAAAGGACAGCCACTAATTTATACAAAACAAACAGTAAAAAGAAGAATGATCAAGATAATTAATTTTCCAAGAAAAATGACACTAGCAGAAAGAATTGCATCCTCCACAGGCAAGATGTGAGTCATTAAACAACATCAAGTGTTTTAGTACTAAAACATTCTACTTCAGCATTAAAGAGCAAAGGTATATAATCTTATGTAACACCACAACTGGAAGTTACAAAGTGTTGTGAAGGGGACCCCATCCCCCCCCCCAAAAAAAAAAAAAAAAACTTCCCTAAAGCGTGCAACAAATCAATCCCGTGTTTTAGATGAGGTGGCTTTACTATTGGTCATTGTCTTAAAGAATCAGAGGCTCCTTTACTTTTTTTTATTTTATTTGGTGGGCCTATATGATTCAGAAGCGTTTTGACATGCATTTGCCAGGGTTATTTGAATCACAGTGTATTTTTTTATTTAAAAAATTGTAATATAGTACCCATCAAGATCAAATATGTAGTCAAACAAAAATCAAATGCAGAAATGCATCTGCCTGAAGAAACTTGTTGAGCAAGACTCAGGAATAAGATTTGTTTGAAAAAAACTGAGCAACACAGGGCATGTTCACAAAAGTAGACGAATTTTTTTTATTACAAAGTTGACAAGCAGGATCTAAAATGAGCAACACTAATTGCCTCAATATATTTTCTCTCTCTTGTTCTAGCATTTTATAAACAACACACCAAACTCAATACCCTTTCAAATGCTTTGAAATGAGAGCAACACTGCACAACCATGAGCTTAACATGCAACAAGAAAATGATAAAAAGGCAGATCTCGTGTCCACATTGAGGTCTCTTTCTCAACAGCTTACAAAAAGCTATGAGCAGCTCTTTTCAAAAGTGAAAAAGAAAAAGAAAAAGAAAAAATACTTCTGAAAATTTGTAGAAAAACTGAAAACATGCATTTGCTTGTCATGTTTGAAAAGTTTGAAGCTTTTTCCAAATGCAACCCTCCTGCTTTACCAAAACAGATTCTTTTACTTTGAAAATGGAACTGCCTTATAAGCTCAAGAACAAGCCCAGACTATTGACCAAGAAAAATTAATGTTTCTTCTGCAAATAACTAAAATTTCCACGTAGTACCTAAAAATGATACTTAAAGGTTGATAAAACAAGTAGGCAGTGAGCTTCAAAGAATTTCTCCACTACTTCAGTTCCTCGTATCTTGACTTGCTATCAACCTCCAAAGCAAGACCGCAATTCCTCGTATTTCTACTCACTCAAAATCTGCCATCAAATGTACTCTGAGGTCCAATGACTCTATGTTACCAAAACAGGAATTTCACTAAATACTCCCCACATACTAAACTTCAGAAAATCTTAAAACTCTTGAAATTACTAAATAGTCCCCACATACTAAAACTCAGAAAATCTTAAAACACTTAAAATATACTTAAGACTTAATTGAACTCCAACAAAGCCGTTCATCTTTGAGAGTGTGCCAAATTGAAGATCAAGCAAAATTCTGGAAATCCTTAATCTTGGATTGTTCTTGAGCCATTCGTCATAGTTGCAGAAAACTCAACCTCAAACTTCAAAATTAGAGACTAAAGAACCCCATGGTCTGAAATTCACCGATGAGATAGAAGTATAAGACCTACAAAATATTCCTCTGCTTCGTTGTTGGCAGATACAAAAAAGTCGGAGATGGCATAGTCTGAATATTGTAGGATCTCCAAAGACAATCAATTTTTGGAGCAAATAAAGTAGAAACCTAATCTTGGTTTCTCTCTGAACTCTCTCCACCATCAATTTTACAAGGAATTCATTCAGATTTTGCTTGGTCACAAACTTATCCAACTTTATGTCCATGAACCCCTTTGCTGAAGCAACAACATCCTCCAGCTGCATTTCTGAAATTTCCTCGACAAGCAAAACCTCTTTTGATTCCACCTTAGGCCTTCCTTTAGAACTTTGAAGAACTATCACTTTTTCCTCCCTGTCAAGTTAATTAAGATCCTTAAGTGATTCTGCAATTTCAGGCAGTTCAAACTTGATGCTGATTCAGAATCAGCAATCAAAATTTCAGAAATTTTAGCTTCAAGGGTTAATAACCAGATCCTTTTCTGGTTGTTGGATCACCAATAAAGAAAACTCTTCTTTCTGTCATAACGGCTTCTCAACTTGATCTATTTTGTCCAAGGTCTGCTGTCCAAAACTTTTGGCCTTGGAGCTGCTCGTGCAGTTACCAGGTTTTTTCATTATCAACCCACCGTTAATAAATTTCAAAGTCCTTAATCACAGTTAAGCATCCACCACATCAACAAAGGCATCCTTTTTTTCTAATTTTTTTTTTTTTACCACCAAAGGCATCTTAATATGATAAGTTGCTATCATTCCCTTTTTACCTATGTTTTTAAATTCGGACCGGACCGGCCGGTCCGACCGGTTGAACTGGGAACCGGCCAGGCATCCGGTCCGAGTCATCCTTAAAAACCGGAAATTCAAAACCCAGTCAAAGCCTGGGTCTGACCGGTTGACCCATTGACCGGGTTTGACTACTTCTTTTTTTTTCTTTTTTTTTTATTACCTTTAACCCATCATATCCTTTCAACTCACTTTTTAAGTTTTAGTAAATATGCTTTAACCTCCATTATTTTAATAAGGTGTAAAATTAATCCAATACATTTTTTAAGTTACATTTCTACCTATATATATATATATATATTATATTCTTTAAGTCAATTTTGTGATTAAATATAAAATTCTCAAATTTGTATATAAAGTCATAAATCAACAATTTAAGAAAAAAATTTTACATATATAAAGTTGAAAACTACCAATTTGAGGAAATTTTTATATACCATTTATTAAGGGAATTTTTTTATATACTATTTTGATTATATACTATTTTTATTCAGACCGAGCGTGGGCACTTGTGATTCCCCCCTCCCCCAAAAAAGGGAAAAAGCCTTTTCTCTTTTTATTTTTTCTGTTTCTGCACCAAGATTAGAACCAAAACCAAAACCTTCAGACAAGGTTCTGGTGCCAGGCAGCAGGTCCTATTCTGGTTCAAACTGGAGACATAGTAACAAGTTAAACAACATTTAAAGAGTTAAATTCACACAACACTAGAACTATCTTGAGATCCTAGGAATCAACATGGACTAGGGGTGGCCATGATTGCGGTTCAAAATGGAAACTGCACCATTGCATAGCAACTGAGTTCTTCCAATCAAAATCAGCACCTAAAACATGAACTGTAATTGGAACCTCGCCTAAAGGTTCTGGTTCTGGTTTGAACCATGACCCCAACGCATGGCGTTGTGTAAGAGGGTAGGGTTGGTCACAGGTAGGCTGTCGGCAACAGCCCAATCCCAGCTGTTGCTACTGCAACTGTTCAAGATTAAGCCATTATTTAGCAATGACAGGAAAAAAGGCAGCCATGGATCATTTACAAACAGCTAAAATGAGAGCATCCTCAAGAGTTTGGTACTGACAGAAAACAAATGCAACTTAGCCAGTTCACTACTTCTAAGCTTTCTTTAATTTGATTTAATGATGAAAGAGAAAAGAATGAATTAGCAAAAATGGTGGCAATCCCAGCCGTCAGCAATTGGTCACAGGTAGGCTGTTGGCAACAGCCCAATCCCAGCCATTGCTACTGCAACTCTTCAAGATTAATCCGTTACTTAGCAATGACAGGAAAGAAGGTGGCTATGGATCATTTTTACAAACAACTAAAAGAGAGCATCCTCGAGTTTGGCACTGACAGAAAACAAATGCAGCTTAACGCGTTCACTACTTCCAAGCTTTCTTTAATTTGACTTAATGATGAAAGAGAAAAGAATGAATTAGCAAAAATGGTGGCAATCAGACATTTATCCATTGATTTTGATAAGACATGAAGTTTTATTAATGTTGTCGAAATACTTTGAATCCTAAAGATGGAGGTGTTGCTAGGACAAATTTTAGTAACTCCAGCATAAACCGAAGAGGTGGAAAAAGTATAGTGCCCATGGAAGTATTTCACATGACACCTGATTGAGATTAACTCCTGAAACACTAGAAATTCAAGCATGCATGAATAATTAGATTCAAGTATAGAAATCAAGAAATAAAGAAAAGATGACGAGTTCTTTGACACAAGCATCTATGAGATCGAGTTCTTGAGATGTTTTTCCTTTTTCTGTCTTATTGTATTTACTATTTCGTATGAAGAATATCATGTTCAAGTATCAACATTCAACAAAATTATGTATCTTTTCTTTTCAAAACAATTAATAAGAATAAAAAAAAGAGGTAACTTTTCCTAGACTTCGTAATTCTTGTTGCTAACAATACAATAATATGAATGCTTTAGTATTCTTCTGAACTCATTCCCTTTTTTTATTATTTTTTGGCCTTGTTCTATAATCATTGTCTTATTACTTGGAAATCAATTTAATAAATGTAAATGTAACCAGAAAGAGCAGTAATTGTACCCAGAAAAATCTGTAACAGTAACCTTAACAGTTAAGGAACTAACTCCAGAACCATTCCTAACCATAACCAGCAGTTCCAAAGCCATAGTGACGTTATTAAGGGGTACTTTGGTCCTTATTACTAGGAAATTTTTAGCCATTGTGTGATTGAGTTTTATTTAGTTATTTGATTACATTAGGCAACTAATTTGAATTGTAGTTGCCATAGGAATGTTCTGGAGAAGTTCTTCAAGTTTTTTTTCCCCCCCTTGCGTATTCAGAATAGCAAACAAGGGATTCAGTTCATGACAGAATTTTATCTTTTGGAAAAATTGGTGGCTTACAGATTCTCTTTTTACCAGGTTATGCTAGTATTGAGACTGATCAATGTAGAATTGAGTCATTTCAATATGTGTTCTTTTCTTCCTCAAGACTCCTCAAAATCACCCCTTGTTACCCACCTCTCTCTCTACATCACCATTCATGGTAAATGTTTAAAGCTGGAAACAGCCCCAACTCCTGAGATCCTCATATTCTTCTGATAGCGCTAGTAGCCGAGATCAGCCCTATCTTGTCCTATATCACTCTTCCACTCATTAGAATCACCCAATTGTTCCATTATCTTGCTACTTCCTACATTTCCATCCTAATATGATTTATCAGAGGAGCTTAAAGGAGTAAACTTCCACCATACCAATAAAAAGGATTAAAGAAAATGTTGTCATACATATATTTCAATGCATTGGATGAATAGGGAGGTAGTGTCCTTTTAACAAGGAATACTGTAAAAGATTGAATACATCATAGCATTCAAGTTTTCTATTTTTAAATAATATTCTAGAAATAGAACCCATAACAACAATAATAAAGAAAAGTTCTAAAACGATCATACAAAATAGAAAAAGAAGAGAGAAGAGAGACAGAGAAAACATAATGAGAATAACGAAGAGACAGTGTACATAAATAACTGCAACACAAGAATAAAATTAGAGAAATCCAGGAAAGAAGAGTGACAATCACCAGTACTAAAAGGCATATCTGAAGTTAAGTTCAACAAACTTCAAATCTGAAGTTAAGTTCAACAAACTTGGTGCCTTGAAGTTAAGTCTAACATAAGTATTAAAGAAATTACCTGTTCCATCATTTGCAATGTCAACTTCTTCAAAGCTAAGGATGATATCTGACGGCTTCAACAAATCTGATTCTGGAGCAGTAGGATCAATTCTTCTTATACGAACACCCTTTTGATCAGGTTTCATTCCCATTGATAATCGTAGATCTGGATTTTCCATCTTCTGCCACTCAACCCCAAGTATTGGGAAACCTATAACAGGATCAATGATGAAAATTTCCTAGAACAAAATGGTTAACAGTTCAAAGGCTTAAAAGAAAAACAGCTAAAGCAGGAAAGCACCAAGACTGCAATGTCTTCGCAGAATTTTACAGCTCCTTGTGTACTTCACCTATATATATTAGATTCAACCAATATTTGGAAGTGATCTACCAAAAAGAAAACCTAAATCCCTTGTCTTCCTATAGTACTGAAGGTGAAATAAAAAGATACGACAAATAAAAATTTGTTCTTCCTCAGTCAATTAACATGAAACTCAAAAAAACTGGACTATCAAAGTTTGACCACCGAAGCTAGACCAAAGTTGGTGATTTTGTAATTTATCCTACTACATTTTATACAACCCTCTAGCAAATTGCATTCAATCAGGCAACAAGTTTTCTAAAATATACAAGGAACAATGGATTAAGTAATATGCTGCCCCTTGTCTTTTAAATTTCTTTCAATTGATCAAATGCATGCATATTTTCATATTAAAGACTTAACTTGCAGAGGTGTAGTAAATGTTAGGCTGCTCCAATGCAACCAGCCCACTAATCCAACCGAAAAGAATAGAACATGAAAGATTCTCTGTGTTGGCTATATTCAAAATGGAGTCACCATCCTTAGCCTTCTCTTCCGTATCTCCCATCTTTCTCCCACCCATGGATTTTCGTACTAATTTCATCAAATTATTGAGCAAATATCTCAGATATAGAAAGAAGAGAGGTTGTAAATAAATTACTGAAATATCAAGCTCAAGCAATGTAAAAACTTCAACAAAGAGTTCATTAATTCACACATGGAACCAGCTTAAAGAGAAATACCAATTGAGAATCCAAGTTCAAGGAATCTAGATCTTGAATTGAATTTCAGCATGGTTGAAGATAATTGCATAAGAAATACAGTCACATTTAATACCAGCTCAATGTACAACATCTACCTAGTTTGGCTTCATTAAATTAGCCAGCATACCTACATTTTAGCTGTCAAAGAATCACTTTAAATGGCTAATTGGATGATAATTTGAAGTGAAGAACAAGATATAACTTGTTTTGTTAACTTTTGTCAAAACCATGAGTACCCAACACTACCGTATGTTGGATTCATTCATCAATAAGCAAATATCCTTAAAATTCTGGAAAAGTTATGTAAGCCAAAACCAAGAATTAGAAAAACAAGTAAAGTAACCAAATTAATTCAATTATCAATTATTTTATAAGTATATCTTGTTTATTAGAATCCACTTACTCAGACATTGGTCAAGAAAGCATTAGGAATATATGTGTCAAGATTAGAACTAGCTTAGGTATTGTCGAAAAACGTTTAACCCTTTTTGGAGCCAATGAATGAGAGAAGGTAGCTGAATTCCACTTCAAAACATGTGTACAGAAGGCCACATCAGATTTCTCACTTTTTTACACACTAACACAAAAACTACCAGCACAAGCTAAAAGAACAAAGACAAACATGCATTCTGTAACTTTTTACAACTAAATGAGATTCTTCAACCCAGTTAAACACTTAATCAGCAAAAGCAGATTTAAGATCATAGTACCAGTTGGCTGAATACATTGAGCTGTCATTGAGTATGAACAAAACAGTCTTGCCACAATCTTTTGTGGACATTTAGCTTTTCAAAGTGGTACCTCCTGAATTACCAATCTCTAGTGGGCATTTGACTTGTGACCTTGATGCCATACCAATCTTGTGGAAGGCACTTAATGATTGTCATTATTTAATTAAACCACAGTCTAGAATGTAAACAATATGTAATAAGGATGTAGTCAAGAGAAGCACATGGATGTTGTTCTCGAGAACTAAGATTATCGACTCAAATTAAACCTTTTCAGTCTTTCACTCGTTTTTTTTTTTTTTAGCAGCCTTTCACTAGCCTTAAGCGGGTATATAGGGTTCACGGGTGATGTGGTCTAGAGATTCACATTGATTTTCCTCTCATCATAACATATACATAAGAGCATCACAAGCACGTGGATTTTCCTCATGATCCGCATAAGTTCACAGACTGACAACTATAGGTTGGCCCTCCATTATTTGAATTGATTCTGTTACTACTTTGTTTGATTTGACTTAATATCCCAGTCTTGCAATTAGTTACAATTTCCAAATCCATAAAATGTGTTGACTTGGCATTTAAAGTGAATGCCATAATGTAATGATGTTGTTTAGAGATGATACAAGAGGGTTTTGGGATGATGTTGTCTAGAGATGCCCATCGTTTTTCCTCTCGGTTTCACAAGCACATAAGTTTTCAGAGATTGACAAATATAAGGCAGCCCTATGTTATTTGAATTGCTTCTGTTACTCCTTTGTTTGATCTGACTTAATAGCTGAGTCTTGCAATTAGTTACAAGCAGATTTTCCAAATCCATAAAAGGTGCCATACTTTTGACTTGGCATTTAAAGCGAATGCAATAAGGCAATGATGTTGTCTCAAACCTATCTCTACAAAGTAACTTGCACTTTCATTAAAAAAAATCTCAAGTTTGAGAGAATTGACAGCTGGACACAAAAAGGCCAAATTGAACTTTACAGATTACACATGAAAAGGCTGAGAGAGCAATATTGACAAAGAGGTGGCAGAAAAAGCAGAGGAAGCAACACAATAGAACACCAAGAAGTCCTACAGCACTTGAGCCCATACCAGTATATGCACCATTCTTCTCATAGTCTTTAATGAAGTGCAAGATGACAGGAGTTGGTATGACATAACCAATATTCTCCACATCCTCGTGTTTAAGGGATTGAAATGCAATACCCACACAATTGCCCTTGTCATTGAAGGCAGGGCCACCAGAATTTCCTGAGTTTATGGCAGCATCTATCTGCAAAATCACCATAAATGCAAGAAACCAATTTCAGCAATCAGTTGGCAAGCTCAAACTTATGTATAACGATCAAATGAGAAACAAAGTACCTGTAACCCCAGAAGTTCAGTGGATCCATGCACATAAGACAGAATTTCAATACGTGAAACAACACCACTTGTCACAGAAATTGTGTCTCCCCCAATTGGGTACCCTACAACTGTCACTGCATCTTGAAGTGCAGGCAAATCTCCAAATTCAACAGGGGACACCCCTTCCCAGAATTCATCATCCTCCACTGTAAGCATAGCTACAGCATCAACGAAACCAAAATGAACACCAAATATGGGGAATAAATATAAGATGCCATATCCAATGGATCTAATCAACATTCTTATTACCCTTTTAATGATTTACAATGGGAAGTATCATTTCTACTGAAGAAAGCAGCAAGGCAATTAACAATCAATCCTACATGCATAGGAATACATGCATCCATCTAGAATGAGCAATCATCCAATAGCTACATTCATTATCTTTTATTTTTCCCCCTTGCAGGGTGGACAACGTATAATCCTCAAAATTTTCTGCTTTCCCCCCTCCCTTATCCACTGAAAATCCCTAGCAACCTGAAGCTCATGCTTTCAGCATCCAGCAGGTTGCAAGCAACAAACTTATTCTTCACCAATCAACTACCACAATCTACAATAGGCTTTGAATTTTCATTTTGCTCCCCAAAAAAAAGTCCAAGCAGTACTCTTCCTCTCCCCCCCCAAACAACAAAAACAACAAAGGAAAAATGCATTAATCTTTTCCCAACAAACAATCAAAGCATCAACCTTTTCCATATAAAACAATCCAAACATCAACTTTTCCCCCAAAAAATCCAAGCATCAATCTTTTTGTTCGTCAAGTATAAAAAGCAACAGAATCATTCAAATAAACCACAACAATTGACTCAAAAAAAAAAAAAAGCAAAACTCAAGCTTTCTGCCTCTCACCAATATCACATTCAGTTCCAATGGCGAGAACAGTGGCGACATACTTAGTATCCGATCCTCTCTTCTTTAATTTCACCTGCGTATAATGCTCAACCGAATGCGCATTTGTCAGAATCCTCCTCCCACTGATCACAAACCCACTACTACTCGAACTATACTGCCTCTTCCGCTGCCATGGAAGCGAAAAATTGGGCTCCGTATGAACACAAAACACTTTCACCACAGCATCCATCGCCGGGACCACCCTCGCCCCCCCAGCAACACTCTCCCCCGCCGCCACCATGGCGGAGGAAATGAGAGAGGCAGTTGGGCCGATGTTAGGTTTATCTAGGAGAAGGCGAGTAGGGGAGGCGGCCCTTATGGCTTTGGAGGGCTCCGACGAGGGTAATTTCATCTTTTTGGGTGGTCGCCCACGGCGGCGACGCTCGTGCTTGGACGACTGAGAATGGTTGTGGTGGTGGTGGTGGAGGTGGTGGAGCTGCGGGTCGATGAGCTCGACGTTGCTGAGGGAGAAAACGACGTCGTCGGAGTTAGTGGTAGGGCTTGAGCTCGGGCCTGAGACTGAGGCCGGAATTGTTGGGGTATGGTTCTGGTCCAGTTCCAGGGTTTCCGGGACGGGGTTTTTGGGCTTCCGGCCGCGTTTTCTTTTGTGGTCGACCATGATCTTCTGAAGTTGGGGCAGTACGTGGATTCGAGAGTGGGATTGTGTGTGAAAGTTTTGCGCAGAGAGAGAGATTTTCAATTTGGAGGAAAGGGGAGAGAGAGCGAGGGAGAAATGTTTTGCAGAGTATATATTTACGTACACTCCCCTGCATTTAGAATCCGGACTGAGGGAAGAAGAGTCACCAGATACGACGTCGTTTCTCCCATTTCGTTTTGGCTTTTCTTTTCCCAGTTTAAAATATTAGGAAAAGGAAAGGGATAATTTCAGAAACCTCCCTTGAGGTTTCTAATAATTTCACTTAGCACCTATAAACTTTGAAAAATCTCATTTACCTCCCTTACTCTAGGCCTTTTTTTTATCATTTACACCCTATTTTAGGATATATAAGATATAATATTAAAACATTTAGTTTCGAAGGGTAAATAGAATCTCATTCAGAATTTGCCCTTTTGTTGTTATACTTTTTATTGTCAACATGGCGAGTTTCTTAATGACCAATGAAAAATAAACACAAAAGGTATCAAGATTTATTCTAACTAGAAGACTATAGTTCAAATTTAAACCGAAACCAGACTAGAATCTACCCGATAATTTTTGAATTGAAATTGGACCGAATTTTAAAACCGAAACCAGAACCATAACCATAACTAAAAGCTCAAGTTCGAGTTCAACAAAATTTTCAATCAGAACTGGCGATTTACGATCCGTTCAAATCATCTAAAAATAATTTGCTATCTAAATCTATTTGGCCACTTTAGAGTTCAATATCAATAATTAACACCAAATATCAGACCTCCAATCCTAACCTAACAACCCATTATCCTATTTCATTAGCAAGTTTATACCCATAACTCATCTAAATTTAGGACCAGTCTAATCTAATGAACAATGAGTTATTTTTTCATTAAATTTGCATCATCTTTCATTTTCCTTGCACATGATAATACAATAAAATTCTTTTTTGTTTACATTCATTGTCATAATTTGCTTATAATCAAATTTATAATAAGTGTTCAAATATAACCAAAAGAACTGGAACCATAATGAAAGAAACCAAAACCGTAATTGAAATTGGACATTTAAGAATCGTAAAAATAACCATCCCTATAAGAATCGATTTAGATTTTACCTTTTCAAAAGAACTGGATTTGTCGATTTTTAAACAGGAACTGACAGTTTTAAAACTATGGCCATGTCTAATTTTGACTAGACAAAATATAGTGTATTTTTTAAATATCAAATTTTAATATTTGAAAGTACAAGCTATAAAGATAATATCTTCTTTATTATAAATTGTTTTGAGTTAACTTAAAAAGTTTTATAAATCTTTTACATATTTTGAATTTTCTAATTTTTCCCCAAATCGATGGCTAAAAAAGTAAAAAGATATAACATGCTAAAAATTATTTATAAACTTGTTTGTATTGCTTGTAAACTGGTGCAAAAAATTACTCTCATGGTTGTAAATTATTGCAAATTATTTTTAAGAGTATTGTAAATCATTCATAATTTTAAATAATTTTAACATTTCTTGTTCGAAAGAATCATGCAAAAACTATTAAAGAGTTTTTCGATCTTGTTATCAACTTTTAAATTTTCATTAAAGAACCATGTCAGTCAATTAACAACAATTAAGAGATAAATTTAGAGTGATATGATAATTAAGAAATTACAAGAAAAGGGCAAATCTAAAATGAAAATGTATTCTCTCCCCTAAAATGAGTTTTTTAATATTATATTTTGAAATAGGTTTCAAATAATATAAAGGGATAATTTCAGAAACCTCCCCTGAGGTTTCTGACACTTTCACCTGGCACCCTCAAACTTTTAAAAATCTCACTTGCCTCCTTTACTTTATGTTTTTGGTATCATTTATAACCCATTTTAAAATATAATATTAAAAAATTCATTTTGGAAAAGTAAATGCAATCTCATTCCAAAATTACCCTTTGTTGTCTTACTTTTTATTGTCTAAATATATTAATAACAAAATAAATGAAAGTTCATATCAATTGGAAAAAATATAATGCGTTTTTATATAGCAAACATTAATATTTGAATTTTGCAAGTGAAACCCATTTCAAAATATAATGTTAAAAAACTTATTTTGGGTAAAAGAATATAGTTTTCTTCGAAGTTTGCCTTTTCTTATGATTTCTTAATTACTATAATACACCAAACGTATCTTTTTAATTTTTGTAAATGGATGGACGTAGTTTCTTAATGAATATTTAGGAGTTGGTAACAATATTAAAAAAACTCTTTAGTAGTTTTTATGTCATTGGTTTGGACAAGAAATGTTAAATTACTCAAAATTATGAATAATTTATAATACTCTTAGAAATAACTTATAATAATTTATAACCATGATGATACCTTTTTGCATTGATTTAAAAACAATACAAACAAATTTATATATAATTTTTGGCATTTATATCCTTTTAGTCTTCAAACCATCAATTTGGACAAAAAGTAGAAAATTCAAAAATATGTAAATAATTTGTAAAACTTCTTAAGTTAACTCAAAACACTTTTCAACAAAGAACATATTATCTTTGTAACTTGCAGAATTCAAATATTAACGTCTACTATATAAAAACGCACTATATTTTTTTCAATCAACATGAACTTTCATTTATTATGTTATTAATATATTTAGACAATAAAAAGTAAAACAACAAAGGGTAATTTTGGAATGAGATTGCATTTACTTTTCCAAAATGAATTTTTTAATATTATATTTTAAAATAGGTTATAAATGATACCAAAAACATAAAGTAAGGGAGGCAAGTGAAATTTTTAAAAGTTTGAGGGCACCAGATGAAATTGTCAGAAACCTCAGGTGAGGTTTCTGAAATTATTCCTAATATAAAATGTTTAAAATAAGGAAGCCAAATGAGATTTTTCAAAGTTTGAGAGTGCTAAGTGAAACTATTAAAAACCTCAAGAGAGGTTTTTGAAATTATCCCAAAGGAAAAAGTAATAAGTTGGTCATAAAGTTTAGTATAACATGTGAAAGAAAATGTTATTTGCATTCCACTTTTTGTTATTTGTATTTCCACTATTTGTTGTATCATATAGTCTAATAAATAAAAACTATATAATTAACATGATAGTGGGAGTGTGACTAACAAAAATGAGAATGCAAATAACATCTCCCATTTATCAATTAGGTAACAAAAATGAATTGGGTATTGGATACTACTCATTTGACGTGGAAATTGTTGCCTCACTTTGAAAATTACTTGGAAGACCTCACTTCATTGGCATCACATCTGTGCAATTCACTGTGTCATTACTAATTATGAATAGTCATATTATTATTTAAACCTCAATATCTTTTCCTCCAAATCATCAAACATTTAGCAAAAAGGGAAACAAAATATTAAAAAAAAAACTTGCATTGTATTAAGCAATAAAGATGACATTGCCCATAATATGAAGCAATGGAAATGAATCCAAAATAAAGAAAAGAAATTAAAATTCAAGATAGGAAATTAAATAGCAAAATAGAAAGAGTGCAAGATTACTGACCATCTCACTCATTCTTTCTGAAATTAGACTATAAACACTAGTCGGAAGTTATTGCCTTCTTGGTTTATGGTAGTGCAAGTGATACTCTATGGTGGACTTTAATGTGTATTTCAATTAGTAGAGAACAAAAAAGTGCACAAGACTCTGAGAAAGAATAAACATATTTGCACAAAAAGCATCCAAATTTGTATGTAAAGTTATTTACCTCTGAGCATTTCAATGAATGTACATGTGCACTTTTTTTTTAATAAAAATTATAACTTCATTCATGACGTCTGCAAAGATAGCAAAAGATACATTAGACATACCACAAGTACAATAAATTTAAAGATCTAAATACATGTCACATTTGAGAAATAAATAAAGCATACATATGAAACTCTAATTTATTCCAAGTTGATATCAACTGCCTGAACCTAATAAACATATATACATGTCTTCTATTTTTAGATCTGCTATTCAACTGCTTTAAATTTTAATATCTTGTTGAGATTTGACAAAATTGATCTCAAAAATTATAGTTCTAACAAAAAAAAATCTAAAAAAGAGATTTAACAAAGAAAACCATATATTCAAAGAAAACTTGCACTAAAAACTTTAAAGAAACGAAAACTCTCATTAGGAAAAAAGAAAGAAAGAAAGAAAAAACATAATGTTATAGGAAAGACTCTCAAGGAAGCCATTTGCAAAGGGTTATATGTTGTTGTTAGTTGATAGGTGGATATTTGCATGTGTTAATTGGGGTTATTTGGGCTTAATTTCCAGCATTTATTGCATCGAGAATGGGTTTACTGCTTATATTTGAATTTTGTGGTAATTGTAGGCCTTTGGTGTGAAAATAGACTTTATTGGAAAAAAATTCCAGAAGACTAGCTTTTCCAAGACGTGCTGTGTTTGAGAGAGGGATGGTGATTTGAAGTTCTCATGGGGCCTGACTCATATTTCTGTTCTGGTGTTAGAAATTGTTTTGGAAAGTCATCTATTTCTTTATTGGGATAAATTTCTGGGAGCAATTGGAGTGGAGACCCACGTGCTTTGTATTGTGGAAATTGAAGACCAGGAGAAAAACTTTGGCGGTGGAAGGTTTTCTTGTACCTGCAAAGTCCAAGACCGACTAGGAGAGAAGGTGGCGGCTAACTTCCCAAGTGGAATTGGAATTGGGAACCTCTTCACATATATAAATTCGTAGCTTGTAGGGGCTGAAAAAAAAAATATCTTTTTAGCCTAGGATTTCTTTAGCCTTTAACTGTCGTCGTTTTCCGCCGTCCGTAGTGAGAACAATAGCATAACTTTTGTTTTGTTCCTTTATTATTTCCGTTTCCGACTGCCAGTAGATACTTCATAGATTAGTGCTTGTTTTTTTTATTTCATCCTATTGCTTTGTTTGAGTTTGTCATCTTTCTCCAATTACAACTTTGCCTAGCTTAGTTTATTTGCTTTCTTGTTAGTTGCGTAAGGGACAAGAGTAGATTAGAACTTTGAATTCCGTGGTTTTCGTTTTCTAGATTTTCATCGTTTTTGTTTCCCGATTCTCCCGTCTCTTGCTATCAAATTTCTTAACCAGCATTTGACTTATTTTCCAGTAATTATTCATAACTTACAAGTGAAGATTCTTCTTGCGTAAATTCAAGTATTTTCTTATTCCTTAATTACAAGTTACATGGAATCAACAATTTGCATGGGAAAGATGTCAAGGCGTGGCTAGTTCTTTTCTAGTTGAGGAATAATCAAGGCTCGGGGCACCACATCTGTGAGATCGTTTTGATTATTAATTTTAACTTATATGTACATGGGTATTTAATTATTCTCTGTTTTCAATTAATTATTATTTGGGTTTATTGGGTAATGTGGCCAGTTATTCAATTATCTAAATAATATATAGTCAATTAGGGTGTTGGCGCGTCGCCTTTAAACAACCTAATTAGTGGCACACGAGACAATTTCACCGCCTCGCAAGTGGTCTAATTTGTATCGTGGGAATAATTAATCTAGCCTCAGTTAACCCGCATGTGTGTTAACCATCTAGAATTGGGTCTTTCTAATTCCGAATGCTGTGACTGCATTAAATCCTATGAGCGTATCTAGGGTTGTCCAGTTTACAAGAGGGTAGTCTATGAGCGTCTCTGGGCTACTATAAAATTAAGGAAAGATTGGTGGTTGGGCGCGTCGCTTGACTACTATAACCAATTTATTCATGAACATGTGAATATCTGTTTAGATCTATGATCAGTTGTGTGCACCGGTGCCAAGAGTAATTCCTTGACTAGATTGTTTTAATTAATTGATATTTGTGTTATTTGATTCTTGCTATTTTGATTAAATTGAAATTTCAGTTTTTATTTCTTTCTTTTTAATTAATTGCTCTCTTTCCAAAAACCCTCCTTATTTACCCTGTGTGATTTGTCCACCAATTCTCTGAGGAGACGATCCTACTTGCCCTATTCTCAAATTACTGTTGTTGGCATTTAGGCTTATAGTTTAACTTTATTTTTGGAGGTTTGACACCCACCAAATTTTGGCGCCATTGCCGGGGAATATTGGTGTTTTAAGTGATTTATTGCACAGGTTTTATTTTCTGTTGTTTTATGCCTCGATCTTCTCGTACAGGAAAACTTGAATTTGATCCAGAGATCGAGAAAACGGCAAGAAGGTTAACCAAAGAGGCAAAGTTAGTGAGGCACCAAGATTCAATAAGCGTCACCTTCGTGAATTGAGTAAGAAATTGTTTTGATGATTCATCAAGTGAATTTGAAGAAGAAGAAGTGAACATTACCCAAGTAGCCATGGCAGCCCCAAGGACTTTGAGGGAGTTAGCAACTCTGAATGTGAACCAACAACCATTATGCATAACATACCCTAACACGATAGAGGCTTTTGAACTTAAATCGGCCTTATTCACTTGCTTCCTACTTTTAGGTGGCATTTGGTGGGGACCCACATAAACACTTGAAGGAATTCCAGTGGTGTGCTCTACAATGAAACCTCAAGGAGTCGAAGATCAAATTAAGTTGAGGGCCTTCCCTTTTTCTTTGGCAGACAAGGCCAAAGATTGGTTATTCTACCTACCATCGGGATCCATCACTACATGGGAAGAGAAGCGATTCCTTGAGAAATTTTTCCTGCTTCTAGAGCAACATAAGGAAAGAAATATGTGGGGTCAGACAAGCAACTAGGGAGATTCTATATGAATATTGGGAGCTTTTAACAAGCTGTGTGCTGCCCACACCATCAAATCCCGACCAGCTCTTGATACAATATTTCTATGAGGGATTATCACCAATGGATAGGAGCATGATAGATGCGGCCAGTGGTGGGGCTTTGGTTAACAAGACCCCTGATTAAGCTAAGTTGTTAATTTCCACCATGGCTGAAAACTCCCAACAATTTGGAGTGAGAGCTGATGGGGCAATTAGAAGGGTCAATGAGGTGAACCATTCTGACTTAGAAGGTAAATTATCGAGCTTACCTCTTTGGTTCACAAATGGCGGCAGCCTACAATCTGTGAAGACTTGTGGTATCTGTACTGCTCCTGGGCATATGACTGATATGTGCCCTCTTCTCCAAGAAGATACACCTGAACATGCCAATGCAATGGGGTTTTGGACCACCCCAAAGAAGGAATGACCCATTTGCACCTACCACAACCCGGTGTGTAATCATCCCAATTTTAGCTATGCTTCAAAACCCCTTGGTTTCCAACAGCCATTCCAACCAAAGCCACCGATGCAACCAGTGCAACCACTGCAACAACCTGCCACTTCCAACTCAAGTATGTCTCTGGAAGATATGGTAAAATCACTGGCTCAAAGCACGAGTCAATTACAACAGGAGTCTCATAGATTTCAACAAGAGACTCGTGCTGGTATGCAGCATTTGGAAGCACAAATGTCCCAAATGGCAACTTCCCTAAGTAACCTGGAAAATAGCAATAAAGGGAAGTTACCTGCTCAAGTAATTCTTAACCCAAAGGAGAATGCGATTGCAATGCACCTGAGTGCTAAGGGTCTCAAAGTGCCTTGAGAGGAAGTGTCAAGTGGGTTGAAGAAGAAGAAGAGAACCAATCCATTGGAGTCCCAAAGAAAGTTGACATTCCTCCTCCTTTTCCGGGCAGGTTGACAAAGGCTAAAAAGGAAGAGTCTGAGAAAGAAATTTTGGACACCTTCAGAAAAGTGGAGATCAACATCCCTTTGTTGGATGCGATTAGGCAACTGCCCAAATATGCAAAATTTTTGAAGAGCTTGTGCACTAATTGCAACAAACTGAGTCTAGATGACAAGGTGAAGGTAGGGGAGAATGTATCGGCGGTTCTCCAAAGGAAGTTGCCTCAAAAGTGCGAGGATCCAGGTATGTTCACTATACCATGCATAATTGGCAATCAAAAAATTGAAAAAAGTATGCTTGATTTAGGTGCTTCAATAAATGTCATGCCTCTCTCCATTTTTAAAGCATTGAATTTAGGACCCCTCAAAGAGACTCGGGTAATAATTCAACTAGTGGATAGGTCCAATGTCTACCCTAAGGGCCTAGTTGAAGATGTTTTAGTGAAGGTCAATAAGTTCATCTTTCCTGCCGATTTTTATATTGTTGATATGAATGATGACCATTCTACTAATTCAGCTGTGATTCTTTTGGGTAGACCCTTCATGAGTACAACAAGGACTAAAATAGATGTACATGAAGGGACATTGTTTGTTGAATTTGATGGGGAAATAGTCACATTCAACATTTTTGATGCCATGAAGCATCCTGAAGATACTGAATCTGTGAATTTCATTGGCATTACTAACACAATTGTGCAAGAGAATTTTGAGCAGGAATTCATGGAAGACAAGTTGGGTTTCGTCTTACAACAAGGCAAAACTGACTTGGAAGTAGACGACATGGAAGAGGAGGAAGTCAAAGACGCCATCATGTCACTCCATTCATTACATCCTCTTCCAGACAGGTTTGAAAGTTCTTTTCTACCTCTACCCATTTCTAATGAGAGAATTTTACCTTCTGTTGAACAGGCACCCAACTTGGAATTAAAGGAATTGCCCAATCACTTGAAGTATGCATATTTGGGAGATAACAAGACCTTGCCTGTGATCATAGCCAATGACTTGGATGCGGTACAAGAGGAAAAGCTTATACGGGTCTTAAAGGAATATAAACCAGCAATTGGATGGACATTGGCAGACATCAAAGGCATTAATCCATCCATTTGCATGCATCATATTCTATTGGAGACAGATGCAAAGCCCGTAAGAGAGCACCAGAGGAAGCTTAACCCCGCAATGAAGGAAGTGGTGATGAAGGAAATTCTCAAACTCTTAGAATTAGGAATTATATTTCCTATTTCTGATAGCCAGTGGGTAAGCCCTGTCCATGTGGTCCCTAAAAAAACTGGGATCACATTAGTTAAAAATGAGAGAAATGAATTGGTGCCAATGAGATTGCAAATTGGTGGAGGATGTGTATTGACTTTAGGAAGTTGAATGCTGCAACAAGGAAGGACCATTTTCCACTTCCATTCATTGATGAGATGCTTGAAAGGTTGGCAGGTAAGTGCTTCTTTTGCTTTTTAGATGGTTATTCTGGGTATTACCAAATCATTGTTGCCCAAGAGGACCAACATAAAACCACTTTTACCTGTCCTTTTGAAACTTTTGCATATTGCCGTATGCCTTTTGGTTTATGTAATGCTCCTGGAACATTTCAAAGATGCATGATAAGTATTTTTTCTGACATGATTGAGAATTGCATTGAAATTTTCATGGATGATTTTACTGTGTACGGTGATTCTTTTGACCAATGTCTGGACCATTTGACAAAAGTGTTGAAAAGATGCATTGAAACACACTTGGTTCTTAATTATGAGAAATGTCATTTCATGGTTAGGGAAGGCATAGTTTTGGGTCATGTTGTTTCATCAAGGGGTATTGAGGTAGACAAGGCTAAGATTGATTTGATCACTAGTTTACCTTACCCTACTAATGTCAAGGATATTCGTAGTTTTCTGGGTCATGCAGGCTTTTATAGGTGATTCATCAAGGACTTCTCAAAGATTGCTCAACCATTGTCTGGAGGTGCCTTCAATTTGGAGAGAATTGTAAATTGTCCTTTGACACACTCAAGGGCATGTTGACTACGGCACCTATTATCCAACCCCCAGACTGGAAGCTACCTTTTGAGCTTATGTGTGGCCATCCATTTTATGTCAGGGCGCTATGCTTGGACACTTTAGTGGGAAGTGTAGTCATGTCATATACTATGCCTCTAAAACATTGAACCCAACTCAATGCAACTACACTACCACAGAAAAGGAGCTTTTAGCTATTGTTTTCGCTTTTGAGAAATTTAGATCATATTTATTGGGCTCAAAAGTGATTGTTTTCTCTGATCATGCAGCTTTGAAGTATCTCCTATCAAAGAAAGAATCAAAACCAAGGCTCATCCGTTGGGTGCTCTTGTTGCAAGAATTTGATTGGGAGATCAAGGATCGAAGAGGGGTGGATAACTCAGAATCAATTGATTGATTAGAGGAGGAAGCGGTACCATATCGAGGTATTTCACGATGAACATCTTTTTCTTATCAAAGGTAAGGAACCTTGGTATGGGATATTGTTAACTTTTTTTTGGTCATAAATTTCTGTTGGCATGAATAAGAATAAGAGGGATAAGATAGCCCATGATTCTCGATATTACATTTGGGATGAGTCATATTTGTGAAAAATAGGCTCGATCAAATTATTTGTGTGTTCGAAAATGAAATTCTTTCTATTCTTGCTCATTGTCATAATTATGCATGTGGTGGTCACTTTGGGCCTAAGAACCGCTAGAAAAATCCTTGGCGTGGCTTTTGGCACACATTGTTCGTGATGCTTATACATATTGTAAAGCTGTGAAAAATGCCAAAGATATGGAAGTTTGTCCCAAGGGATGAAATGCCTCAAGTACCTATGTTATTTTGTGAAATATTTGATGTTTGGGGTATGGACTTTATGGGACCTTTTCCTAGCTCTTTTGGATTTTGTATATTTTGCTAGCGTAGATTATGTGTCTAAATGGGTGAAGCAAAGGCTACCCGGACTAATGATTCTCAAGTTGTTGCAGGATTTCTTAAATCCCACATCTTTAGTAGGTTCGGGGTGCCTAGAGCTATCATTAGTGACCAAGGGACACATTTTTGTAATCGCACCATTGAAGCCGTCATGAGAAAATATGGAGTGCACCATCGTGTGAGTACCACTTACCACCCGCAAACCAATGGGCAAGCTGAAGTCTCCAATCGAGAGATTAAGCGCATTCTGGAGAAAACGGTTAACCCTAACCGTAAGGATTGGAGCTCTCGATTGGATGATGCCTTGTGAGCATATAGGACGGCATACAAAACACCTATTGGGATGTTCCCATACAGGTTGGTATTTGGTAAGATGTGTCATTTACCTGTGGCTATAGAACATCGGGCATTTTGGGTCAAGGATTACAATTTACATGGATAGAGATGGTAGGAGAGGAAGCTCAACTCGAGTTGGAGGAAATACATGAAGCATACGACAATGCCCGTGTGTACAAAGAGCGTACAAAGCATTTTCATGACCGCTTATTGCGTGAAAAATGTTTTACTCCAGGCCAAAAGGTACTTTTGTTCAATTCACGGTTGAAGTTCATGCCAGGTAAGTTAAAATCCCGTTGGATTGGACCATATGTTGTGGTTAATGTTTTCCCCAATGGTGTGGTTGAAATCAAGAGTTTAGAGACTGACAAAAGTTTTAAGGTTAATGGTCACCGTTTAAAACCTTTTGTTGATATTTCAGATATTGGCACAATTGAAGAAGTCCATTTGATGGATCCAGTTTATGAATGATTTCTCCCATTGGAGTCGTCTAGCCAAAGACGTTAAAGAAAGGCGCTAATTGGGAGAGAACCCAAGGTTTTTTGTGTGTTGTTTACTTCTTTTGGTTTTTCTTATTTATGGTGTTTCACTTTTGTTTGAGTAGGTAGGTGGTTTTGGGCGAGGACTCCCTACTTGCAAAGGCGCGCGCCTGGAATGTGGGGCTGATCAGACTTTGGTTGTCAGCATGCCCACGCTTATCGGGAAGTCGAACGCACCTCTAGGCGAGAATCGAGACTATTATTTGCAAGTGCGCTTCCATAACCCATCTTATGTGGAAGGGTGATCGACGACTAGTTCTTTGTTTGCGTCTTATGTCTTATTAGGAGGTGGTTTGTAAAAAAAAAAATGAATCAGGATTCCAGCTTCATGAGATTCACACTTCAATGCCTATGCCTTGAAGCTTGGTCTCTCCACATATCTTTGACCTTGTCTTTCTTTTCTTGTCTTTTCTTCCTTTCCTTTTCTTTTCCTTCTTTCTTTTTCTTTCCTTGTGTCGTTTTTCCTTTTACCTTTTTGGCCACCTCCAGACCCACCTTCGCCCAAATCACAGTTGCTTTTTGCTCTTGCTCACACCACTGGTTTCTCTAGGGTCTTCCGTCCGATCTGGTGGAACTTGTGTCTCTCATTGCACCTCAAGGCTGTTCCCTTTGTTCCTGTCCAGTCTTCTCCAGACTTCTCCCATCTCCGGCTACTGGTTCTTGTTTCGCGCCATTGCTTGCTGATGCCTTGTTACCGTCTTATTTCTTCTTTTGTGCCGGGACTTTGCTTGACTTGCTATAGACTCACCATAGCCAGGTTTCTTTGTGCCATCCATTTGCCGGCTGCTCTTGGACAGACCGTTTACGCCCCTCAAGCCTGCTGCCCCGCGTCATCCACCTCCAGCGGCTGTTTCTCCTGAAGGTCACACCAGCTCCCCGTTTCGCCCAAGCTAAGGGAATGGCATTATTGTCCAGCTTTTTCTGTCCGCCGACCTTCCATGGAGGGTTTTTAGTAAGCTCTCCCTGTCCCTTCTTGTAGCCTCACTCAACTCGTGTGCTGGTGGAGGACCTATTGCCTAGTTATCTACTCTTTGGCGCTTTGTTGGTATTATATTTGACTGGTTGGGACTCTTTGCTTTGTTGGAATTGTCGGGTGTTATACACGTTCCCATATGATTAATTAGTATTCTTTGTGGTAGTTTACATTGTGGACCGTTGTTGAAAGTGTTGATTCTACCGCCTTGTGGGGATTCACCAATTCTGATTTGTCGGCCTTGTGGTTTCCTAGTATAACTTGTTGGGTTTGGCAGGTCTACTCTGTTGGTTCTTGTTGGATTATTATACTTGGAATTTTGGTGAATTGTGACAGCATCTCTATATTTTCTGTGACCACTTGTGGGGTTTTTGCTGCTTTGAATCTTGTTGATTGAGAGCCCCACGTGCCTTCTGGGGTTAGTGGTTGGTTTTTGGCTGTGTCAAGGTTGTTAAAAATTGTTGCCTGTGGACCAAAATATGCCTCCTAAAAAGGAACGGGTTAAGAAGTCTACCCCCACTGAGGCCTCGGGCTCCACTTCCCGTAAGAGGAAGGCTCCAATTCAACCTCCCACTCGGTCCCGGTTGGGTATTTCTAAGAGTATATTGTCTCCTGGGGCTTTGGCAGATATTTTAGCCAATTTAACTGCTGACCAACGCAAGGTTTTTCACACTCTTATTGGCTGCTCGTTTGCTCCTTGCAAATGTTTTGATATTCCGACCTTGGAGCAGTTGAATATTGTTCATGATGTGGAGCGGTTCTTTAACCACATTGGTTGGGCACCCTTCATGTATATTGCCCACCCAACTTATGAGGAGCTATGCTATGAATTTTACGCTATTTTTCAGTTCAAAAAGATTCTTGACTTTGCCTTGGATACCCCGGAGGTGATCCAGTTCCGCCTCATGGGTCAAACTTTTAGTTTGTCCCTGAATGAATTTAATGTGCACTTGGGGTTCATCGGTGAGGACCACTTGGTTGATGGGGCATATATTAATAGTGCCTGTGATTTCACTATGCCCTTTGCTAGTAATTATATAGAGATATGGCGGGAGTGGTCTAAAGACACTCAACATTATGATCCTAGTCAATCTCGTGCTTCTTTTCTCACTGACCCCGTCCTCCGGGTCATCCACCGTTTCTTGGCATATAACTTTTCTGGCCGCAAGGATGCGTCTGGCACACTCTCCAAGACAGAATTTTACTTTCTCTGGTGCATACAGAACAAGGTTATGGTTAACTTTGGCTGCTGGGTGGCTTCTCAGTTGCAGTCTGTGCTCCATAAACCACATAAGCCTTTAATCATGGGCTTGTTGATCACTCACTTGGCTATCCGATTGGGCGTCTTGGATCCTGCTCGGGATATTAAGCTTAGCATAGCTCGCCAAGTGGAACCTTTGGATTTGAGAAGCTTGGAGCGTATGGGCATAATTCAAAAGGTGGGAGACACTTACCAGTTTACCCCTGCTGGTGATGGAGCTCCACGAGCACGGGTGCCCCCTTCTGCGACTGCCCAAGCTGGTCCTTCTTCTTCTACACAGCCCTCTTCTACTTTGGATACCCGTCTCTAGCACTTGGAGGACAACGTACTTGGCTTGCATGCCAAGATGGATACATTGAATCAACATTTTGCCAATTTGTATGTCCTCTCTGCCATGCAATCTGAGAATCTGGCTGCCTTCTTTGCACATATGGGTTTCCACCCCCCTCATCCTCCTCTCTCCTAGGTGCTGCGGTTTTTCCCCTCTTCAGGGAAGTTTCTTTTACTTTGTCCTCGTTTTTTCCTTTCTCTTTCCTACATTGGGGACAATGTAGAGTTTTGGTGTGGGGGGGAGTTTGGTTTTAGTTCTCTTTTGTTTCGTTTTTGCTTTAGTTTTGCCTAGTTTTTGTTTTAAAAAAAATTGGGAAAATTGGGTGGTGCATCAGAAGACTAGTCCCTCTAAGGCGTGCCTACGCCTTGGAAGGACTTCGCCCAAAAAAAAAAAAACAAAAAAACAAAAAAACAAAAAAACAAAAAAAAATCTCTCTGATTTCTTTTGGTTAAAATAGGATGCTATGATGATATTGGCAATTGCTTTGCAAGCGTGGGCAGTGATATGATATGATGCAATGTCTTTTCTCCTTCTGATAATGTAATTGAATGATGCACTTGGCAAGTTTTGGCTAGTTGGAACCATTCTTGTGAGCTTTTGAGCTAATGAGCAATTTACTTATAGTTGCTCTATTTTCTTTCATTGAGTGTTGTTCCATGTGATTTGAATGTTCTAGAACTTGCTATATTGTGCGTATCAAGATCTTAATTGTTGAATTTGGTGCATTTAGATGATAAGGGCACTTAGGTTACACCCTTTTAACTGTCTAAATCCTTGTTCCCATTTTATTTCCCCTAGTGAACTTTGTTTGAGCCTAGACCTTTTTCTTGGTTATATAGCCCATTATGTTACCCTTAATCCCTTCATTGTTAAACTTTGTTGTTTTGAACCCCATGTCCATGGGATACCGTGGTCGTTGCATGGCGTGGTTGAATGATATTGTAAGAAGCAAGTGTGTTAGAAATGCAAAAGATAGAAAAAATGTGTTGTCTGAAGACTAGACTTGGCCCACGCCTTGTTAGAAAAAAAATAAAAAAAAAGAGAAAAAAAAAGGAAAAACAAAAAGAAGAGAAAAAAAAAAGCAACCAAAGTACAAAATGCCAAGAAGGTGGTTTGTGAAGTGCAAGATAATAAAATGGAACCGCACTTAGTAGCTTGTAACTGCCGGTTGGAAAATTTTGAAAATGCCTTGAATAGATTACATGGTTGAAGAAAGTGTGTGTTGATGCAGCAGGTCAATGGTAGTCCCTTTGACATGTTTTAGCCTAAATTTCCTTTTTATCTAACCCCCTACCTAAGCCCCGTTACAACCCGTATTAAGACCCTTTGATTTTTGCATTAAATTTAGCTTTAGAGGTGGCGATGTGACATATTAACAAGCCTATGGTAACCTCATTTCATCATGTGATGCGAGCGAACCCTATATTTTCATTTCTGAGGGGTGAGTGAAATACATCATCTGACATGAGAGGGAGGGTTAATTCTTGCATGTGTTGACTTTGATAACATTGTTTGAGGGGTGAGATATTTGTATCTCTTTGTTGAACTGCCATATGCGAGTGTTTGTAGTTGCCTATCTGAGTTTTGAAATGCTTGAGGACAAGCATGGTTCTGGTGTGGGGGGATTTGATAGGTGGATATTTGCATGTGTTAATTGGGGTTATTTGGGCTTAATTTCCATCATTTATTGCATCGAGAATGGGTTTACTGCTTATATTTGAATTTTGTGGTAATTGTAGGCCTTTGGTGTGAAAATAGACTTTATTGGAAAAAATTCCAGAAGACTAGCTTTTCCAAGACGTGCCTGTGTTTGAGAGAGGGGTGGTGCAGGCAGATTTGAAGTTCTCATGGGGCTCGGCTCATATTTCCTGTTTCAGTGGTGTTCCGAAGCTGTTTTGGAAAGTCATCTATTTCTTTATTGGGATAAATTTCTGGGAGCAATTGGAGTGGAGACCCACGTGCTTTGTATTGTGGAAATTGAAGACCAGGAGAAAAACTTTGGCGGTGGAAGGTTTCCTTGTACCTGCAAAGTCCAAGACCGACTAGGAGAGAAGGTGGCGGCTAACTTCCCAAGTGGAATTGGAATTGGGAACCTCTTCACATATATAAATTCGTAGCTTGTAGGGGCTGAAAAAAAAATATATCTTCTTAGCCTAGGATTTCTTTAGCCTTTGACTGTCGTCGTTTTCCGCCGTCCGTAGTGAGAACAATAGCATAACTTTTGTTTTGTTCCTTTATTATTTCCGTTTCCGACTGCCAGTAGATACTTCATAGATTAGTGCTTGTTTTTTTTTATTTTATCCTATTCATTTGTTTGAGTTTGTCGTCTTTCTCCAATTACAACTTTGCCTAGCTTAGTTTATTTGCTTTCTTGTTAGTTGCATAAGGGACAAGAGTAGATTAGAACTTTGAATTCCGTGGTTTTCGTTTTCCAAATTTTCATCGTTTTTGTTTCCCGATTCTCCCGTCTCTTGCTATCAAATTTCTTAACCAGCATTTGACTTATTTTCCAGTAATTATTCATAACTTACAAGTGAAGATTCTTCCTGCGTAAATTCAAGTGTTTTCTTATTCCTTAATTACAAGTTACATGGAATCAACAATTTGCATGGGAAAGATGTCAAGGCGTGGCTAGTTCTTTTTCTAGTTGAGGAACAATCAAGGCTCGGGGCACCACATCTGTGAGATCGTTTTGATTATTAATTTTAACTTATATGTACATGGGTATTTAATTATTCTCTGTTTTCAATTAATTATTATTTGGGTTTATTGGGTAATGTGGCCAGTTATTCAATTATCTAAATAATATATAGTCAATTAGGGTGTTCAGCCATTTTAAGCAACCTAATTAGTGGCACATGAGATAGTTTCACCACCGCAAGTGGTCTAATTTGTATCGTGGAATAATTAATCTAGCCTCGGTTAACCCGCATGTGTTAACCATCTAGAATTGGGTCTTTCTAATTCGAATGTCAGACTGCATTAAATTCTATGGCGTATCTAGGGTTGTCCAGTTTACAAGAGGGTAGTCTATGAGCCGCCTGGCTACTATAAAATTAAGGAAAGATTGGTGGTTCAAGGCCGGACTACTATAACCAATTTATTCATGAACATGTGAATATCTGTTTAGATCTATGATCAGGTAACCAAAAGCCAAGAGTAATTCCCTTGACTAGATTGTTTTAATTAATTGATATTTGTGTTATTTGATTCTTGCTATTTTGATTAAATTGAAATTTCAGTTTTTATTTCTTTCTTTTAATTAATTGCTCTCTTCCAAAACCCTCCTATTTACCCTGTGTGATTTGTCCACCAATTCTCGGGAGCATCCTACTTGCCCTATTCTCAAATTACTGTTGTTGGCATTTAGGCTTATAGTTTAACTTTATTTTTGGAGGTTTGACACCCACCATTAGTCGAGGGCTCGAACCTTTCAGTTGTTGTCAACGGTTTGAAAAAAAAAAATAGAGAGAAATGCATAAAGGCAAGTACTTTATCCTTGACTCTTTTGATTATTTTTCATTTTAGCTCTTTGCTGAAGATTTTATTAGATAAAGTGGTGATAATTAGTAGAAGATTGCTAACTATTCAATTGGTAGATTTATATGTAAGTTTTGAGAAGCAAAACTATGAATTTTGCATCTTGTCTTTCAATTGTCGAAATTTATCATGTTGGAATGAATTTAGATGATCTATGTTCCTTGAAATATTAAAAGTTAGTCTTGTATTGATTTCTTCATTATAATTCATGAAACATAACATAACATTACACATTTCCTGTTCTACTATTAGTTTGATGTTATATTGCTCTTTATTTGTTGTACTTGCCTTCCTGAATACTTGTCCTCTCCCAAATATATGAACAGAGATTAAAAGAACACTTTGATTTTTATCTATTATGCTTTAAGTCCTTTTTTAACATTCTTTTTATTGGCCATCAACTTCTTAACTTATTTTTATCACATACTTTGCAATTCCTAAACAAGTATGAAAAAAGAAAGAAAACAAACTATAAGTCTGAATAAATTCTTTGACCATATAATAGTTTTACGTCTCTAGAAGCTTTTGACAGATTCGGAACTCTTCACCATGCAAATGTGTAGTCATGAAGGTTTGCTGACAACAATAATATGGTGGTGAGGGTTGGGAGGAACGAAAGCATAAGTGAGAAGTTCCAAGTTCGATACCTCCCATTTATACAAGAAAAAAAGAATAATAAAAGGAATCACGTACTCATAAATATGAACTTTCTATGTTTCTTAATATTGACACACAAAAGTATAGTTTCCATATTTTTTTTTATTTACATCTATTTCAATTTAGCAGCATACTACAATTTTTTTTTAAAAATGTGTAAACATGGAAATAGGTCTCTAGAAAATTGAATTTGCAACAGATTTTGAAGAAAGTAAGTTCAATTGTATCAACGTGGCATGCTTTTAATTTTGGTTCAAATCAATATACAATAATTTGACCTTAAAATTGATCTCTCTTGACCTGATTTATTATCATTACAAAACATGGAGATCCAAGGGATTATTTATTACTTAATGCTCAAGTAAAAACTTGTTTTCTAACAAAATCTCCAACAGCTATGTAGGTGGCAGTGAATTACATTTAAACTCTAT
The DNA here is from genome assembly GCA_013103745.1 of Gardenia jasminoides. Lineage (NCBI taxonomy): Eukaryota > Viridiplantae > Streptophyta > Magnoliopsida > Gentianales > Rubiaceae > Gardenia > Gardenia jasminoides. Next base: position 22,837,622 of record CM023100.1, on the reverse strand, counting down.
CTTTTCATCTGCAAGTGTAACGGATGTATAGTGTCAATTTTACATGAAAAGAATAACCAAGTATCAAAACATTTCAAACTACTCTATTATTTCAATAACCAAATGGTGCAAGAGCCTTAAATAAACTTAAATATAATAAAGATAAGGTTATCAATGACAAAACTGTTGGAATTGATCCTAAATTTTGATGATAACAAAACAAAATAATTTGGACTAATATTTTTATGTGAGAATTATGTTAGAACAGGTCCTTGACTCATTGGAAAAGAAAAAAAATCAATTCAAGATGAATTGAGAAGGTTTTATCTTATCGGACGCTTGAATGCTAGTACCGGACGTCTGATAGACAAGGAAAGTATCAGACACTCCAATCGGATACATATCATCATCATCGGACATCTGATAGAATTAAAGATGAAATCTAATCTCTCTGACCAGCATCGGACGCAAGTTTCATCAGAAGCAGAAATATGCATCGGCTGTCCGATAAAGATCGAAACAACCTGTCGGACGCTTGCATCGGACGCACAACATTGTGTCGGACGTCCGATAGCTCCAACGGCTATTTTTTAATAGCCATATTTTTGACCGTTGCAGAGTTTCTTGAGGCCATTTCTCACACTCTATAAATATCCACAAGTTCCGGAGGATAAGAGACTTTTGCCTACATGAAATACAAGCTTACAAGTGAAATTTTTGGGTAGAAATATTCTTTGTTTGTTGTATAGGTGTGGGAAAAGTGGGGTTTGTGAGGTTACTCAATAGGAGGAGTAAAACCTTGGTGAAGGTTGCCTCACTTGTAATAGTAGTTCTTAATTAGTTGAGTGAGCTTTCAATTGTAACTTGTTGAGGGTTAACTAGGATAGTTGCAAAACTCCTTGGCTCAACTAAAGGCCTTTAGGGTGAGGAAGGAGTGAACCTTCACTTGTACAAGTTGGTTAGCTTCACCTTCAATTGAAGAAGCTACTAGTGGACTGTATCCAAGTTCGGTGCAACTTGGAAATTTGGTTTGCATTTCTTTTTCTATCTCTTTTCTTTATTGCTTAATTGTGACATCTTTATTGTGATTAATTTGACATATCTTTGTGCACACTTGAGAAATTGTTTATGCTTGGTTTATTGGGTGAATTCTTGCATATTTACTTGTCTTGTTAAACTACCAAATTCACCCCCCTTTAGTTGCATTTGGGCCAACAAAAACACCAAGAAATCAATAAATTAAAATATTCAGCAATAAAAAACTACTAGGACTTTGTATTTTGTCACTTGTCCTAGTTAATGAAAATTTTTCAGTTGATTGATTTTTTTTTTCCACTTATGCTAATACATGGTATAACTTCGTATAGTATATGGTACCTGTTTTCACTAGTGTACTCAGCATATCTATATCAAGTTCGTATCTTTTCTCTAGAAATAAACTAGATATAGTTCATTAGGTTCTTTGGAATTACTTGTTTTAGTTACAAAAATGCTCCTTAGTTTTGTGAGTCTACAATCTAAGTTAAATGCTTTAATCAACTAGTAACCAATTGGAGGTCAACAAAGGCCTACTCTCAAAATGCAAGCTCACCACTCCATTTAATATATGGATGTGCCATGAACCAGAGCAACTCCAAAGCTGGAATTGGAATTGTTGCAAAGAAAAACTCGGGCAAGCTCATCCAAACTTGGTATGGAGAGGATGCTGCTGTGTCAAAAACCGCAACCATTTAAACAGCATTAATGAAGGTAGTGAAGGAGAACTGGTCATCTGCATTAATTCTATTTGATTGTAAAGTTATTGTAGACAGAATCAGCCAAGGCTACTATGGCATTTCTCCTACAGATACTATAATTAGCGATATTAAATCCCTTAATAAATCTTTTTGGTAGCGTAACTTCTCCTTCATCGTGAGAAGAGAGGTGAACATCTGTAGTCATGGGTTTGCCAAAATGGCTATTAACCTCTTACTTGAAACTATGTGGAAAGGCTTATTCCTGTGTGGCTCACTTTTGATGTGCACAAAGATTCTCTAGCAATTGCCAATTATTTGTAAAGCTTGTATAGCTTGTAAAATTTTGAAATTTGAGATATATGAATATTGACTTTCTGATTTAAAAAAAAAAAGAAAGGCAGGTTTACTGTAGATATAAAATACAAAAGCATTAAATAACTTGAACAAAACATAACACTGATTAACAAGAATTATACAATGTATCAGGGTACAAATGATTCTATTCTAAACCTAAGTACAAATAACTTAGCTAGACATGGAAAGATAAAAAATAGCTTCATAACAAAATTGAAATAAAAATGCATTCAATAACACAAATGGAAAAGAAAAGGATAAAGAAACCTTGATTCTAAAGTAGGGGGAGAGCTCTTTCTCCTTCTTCCTCTAGTTTTCTTTCAAATTAGATTTATAAGAATATTTCATGGCTAAGAAAGTTGCTAAGAAAACTAAGGTTTTTAGTGATAATTAACTATTCTAAGCCTTCCTACTTATTTTTTTTCTTAATATCTTATATCTCTATGGAGGATTGAAGGTTAGAAATAAGTGAAGTAAATAAGTAGCAAAATCCTAAAGTTAGTTGGCCACCACCCTAACCATCTCACTAATCGGTGGTGAGATCAGTGATGAAAGATTTATGAAGATGGCTTCAATATACAAAATCTCAACCTTGCAACTTTTGGTCCTTGAAAGAGTAGAAAACTTGATCCATTGAACAGAACCGAAAAGAACCTCCTTGGATGAGTAGAATCGACCTGACCTAAAAATACAATATGGGACTAACTTCCCGTTGTAACTCCGATACTTAAGTCAGTTGGGAGTTTTTAGAGAGATGAATAGGAAGAACGAAACAATAGTTATAGTGTTGTGTATTTATAAAAAAAATATTGGAATAAGGGACTAGAAGTTATTGTTAATCAAAAATACTATTCCAAAATAGGGATAAGAGTTATCTCCTAATTTATGATGATAAGGTTGAGTGAGAGTTATTGTTTATCTAAATAACTCATTCCCATCCATATAGTATTTAAGTTCGATTTTACTCTATTCAGCCATTCAGTCCGAACAAACAAAATGAAGGTGCCACGTGTACTATGTCTAGTTACAGCACTTACAATAGCCCCCCAAGATTAGACTCATTTTCCTCTTAAATGAATTTAGTCTTGTCTCACTTTTCACACATGGCAGTTCGGTATTGACTGGTTGTGGGTGCAATCATGACCTTGGCACTTCGGTTCCAACAATGCATCTTATCTGGACACTTCATAACCACTTCATTTAATACGCTATGATTTCGCAAGTTCAAATTTCAAAAAGTCCATTCAGTTCCTGCCCCTCATTCTTTATAAATAGGGAGACCACGGTCATTTTCACGCCATTTACTTTCATTCTCCAACTTTCTTGCTTTGTTTCAATGGCTTTTTGAGCTTTGCTTAATCTTGTTTGGTTCGGCTTATTCAATTTAGTATCTAGAAGAGTTCACTTCCTAGTTTCACTTTCTTCACCAGTAAGTCCTTATTCCCTTAGCTTTTATGTCTTCTTCTAAACATTCTGATATCACCACCAGGGGTGGGCACGGGACGAGTACCCAGTCCATGAGGTATTTGGCTAACCCAACCCGCATCTTGCGAGTCAATTATTTTTTGACCCTTATCTGCACCACATATTAACGGATACCCGATTATCGAGTACTCGCTAAAAGCGGATTAGATTGGTGGGTACCCGCCCAGCCCCTCTCATCATTTAATGTTTTTGGAAAATAAATTATACTTATTTATTTTTATATTTTACATATTCACCTACTATTCAATATAAATTTTACACAAAATAAAAAGTCTCTTGTTGAGAAATAAACATGCAAAGAGATTACAATAAAAAGAAAAATAAATAAATTCAAAAGTAACTGATAATTATTATAAGCAATGCCCCTTTTTATACATATTCTATATTAATTAAACCTTTTTCGAAAAGAAATAATGTCACGACCTCTACAAATGAATATTGTAAACAAATAATAGGCGTTCATACTTGGTGTATAATTTATCAATAAAATTATTTAGTTAACTCAAAAAATAATATTTATATATGTATATAAAAAATATAAAAATAAATATAAATTTATATAGGTAGATCCGGTACCCACGAATTTTTAATCTTGTGATCCAAACCTGCCTCGTATATAAGCGGGTACCCGACCCGCTTTTGATCCGGACAAATAATACGGTTTGGGTACCCCATTTATCGAAGTGGATCGAATTGGATCTTATGGATTTTCGGATTAGTGGGTATTTTTGCCCATTACCACTTTGGTACTTAGGCGTAGAGTAGTTTGGCGAGTAACGCTTGTAGAACTCGGGTTTTGAGTATCTTCCCACTCTTCCTCACTCCCCAATAGAAGTGATGAGTTCTTTCGAGCACGTTCCCCTAAAGGTTACTCTCCTAACCCCCGAATTGAACTCCTTTGTTCGGGCTAAACTCCCTATAGGCAATGTGTGTACCAAACAGGGTGCCAGCCTTATCACAACCGAACAGGATGCTAATCCTGCTCTATCGAACAAGGTGCCAACATAGACTTCGGTGAGGATGGACTTATTCCTTCTGCCCTTGATCAAGGTGAAGTGGATAGTCTTGTTCAACTCTACTCCATTCCCTCTGAGTACGTAGTTAGGGTTGGTCGGACAAATGAAGTGGCTAGCAATCCACTACGTATCTATTTACAGATATCAGCTCATTACTGGTCTGAGGCTTCCCATTCCTTCTTTTCTATCCGACATTCTTACCTTCTGGTTTGTTAGGATAATTCAGGTCATCCCAAATGATATTCGATCCATTTTGTTCACTCTTTGCAAGTTCTTAAGTATCCTTACTCCCTTGACCTTTTCTGACCTTACTTTCTCATGAAACTGTCCAGTCATGTCCTGGGATGGTTCTACTTCATCCGTCAAATTGGAGTTGAGCACTCTATTCGGGATCTCTTCTTTGGCGGTGTATCTTTCATCAAGATATGGAAGTTTAATTTCTTCTTTATAAAAAAATTGAATTTTCCTTCTCTTTTCTAGAGACAAGGCACACAAGTGTTCGATGTCTATCTAGAAAATGTTCCCCAAACCAAACTGGATAGGATCCTCAGTTTGAACCTTAGGCTAAATATTAAGAGTTTTTCTAATGAACTCCTCCTTAATACCAAAGTGAGGCTCTTCTTCTGGTGAAGAAAGGGATTTTACTTTCAAAGAACTATGTATACCTCTACATCTTTGTGTTCGACATAATACATGGATTTCCTACTCTTATTTGAGTTTCCTCTTATTTTGCAGTAAAGAAGTTTGCAAGTCTTCTGAACCTTGGCGAGTCTACTAGTTCGGTTCTTCCTTCTACTACCGAACCAGTTCAAGTCATACCCACGGCTAACACTTCTGTTCAACCTCCTCATACTTCTCAGACGAATAGGTTAGGGAAAAAAAAATTTACGGCCAAGAGGAAGTTCTAGAATAAATAGACAACTGGTCAGTCCAAAAAACGACTATTGTCTTCGGTCTCAAAGTGGCTAGCTTGGGTCTTGTATTGGACCCCTCTCACTATGGAGTTAATACTGTCGAAGAACAAGCCCAAGAGGAGACCCTTATCTCAATGTGAAACTACAAGAGTATGGTTCCTCACCTTACAAAGGATCAGTCTGTCGTGCATGATCCTCGTCACTTCTGCCAGTTCTGGAGCCTTTCCATCAACGATCAAGTTCAGTTCCCTAAGATTGCTTGGGAGATGGCTGGTGTTGTAGTTCTTCCTTGAGACCATGCTTTTATCAAGTTGACCTCCTATGCCCAACTGTTGGAGCACTACTACACTAAGAAGGCCCAAGTAAGCCCTTCTCTTCCTATTTCTTAAGTCTGGTTTCTCTGTTAACAAATTGATTATTATATACCGAATTGACTATTCTTCTTTGTTTTTAGTACGATCTAGTTGAAGTGGAGATGGCCAAGAGATTTGAGGACATGATCCCTGCCTTGGCCAAAACCATCATTAGGAGGGATGAGCTATCGGATAAAGTGGAGAAACTAAAGAAGCAGCCTGATCAGCCTCATTCGGACCTATATCGAGCAACAGAAGACGGTCCAGCTAAAGTCTATGCCAGAGGCCAAACAGAAGGTGGTGGCTGCACTGAGAAAGAATAAAGCCACTGATTTTGAAAATGGCAAGAGTGCAGGGATGAATGAGTTTATTAGGTCAGCTCAATTTCAAAATGACTTGACTAAACTCAACACGCCTACTATGGCTACACCTAGGCCTTCCTCATTATTCAAGCCCAGGGAATTCGACGGTGAAAGCCATACTGCTAAGGTCACCGACTAAGTTGTTGCTGCTGATGCCGAACAGACTGCTGCTAATTAGACTTGTACCTTGACCATCTTTTGTACCTACTTGTAAATATTTTTTGTGACTAATAGAAATTATCTTTTTGTTTTTCCCTTATTCTTTTTTGTCTTTCTCTATCTATTCATATTACTGTTCTTCCCTCAAGTATACTTTGTAGTTTTTGCTAAGTATACTAAGTTTTAGGTTACTCAGTTTGGATAGTTAATATTCATCTATTCACATAGTTCACCCCTACCTAATTCAAATAGTTAATGTCCATTCTCCCAGGTAGTTCGGCTCTACTCAGTTCGGATAATTAATACCCATCGAAGTAATAAAAAGAGTGAATGAACATATGAATAAAGGTAATTTTATTGGTGATGCTGAGCAGAATAAAATCTTACAATGACTGAACTGAAAAGAGAATACTACAAAACTGAACAGAATAAAAATTATTCACTTAACTGAACTAAATAAAAGATGCAGAAAGAGAAAATGACTTATTGGTAGAAAATTTTCAAATTTGAAATATGCCAAGTGCGAGGAATTTTGCTCCCATCCAAATGAGTTAATTCGCAAAAACCAACTCAGTCAGCTCTTATTATTTTGTAAGGACCTTCCTAGTTCAGTTGAGTTTGTTCAGTTATAAATTCTACTTACTGAGTTTTTTCTTAACACCAAATCCCCAAATTTGAAATACATATAATTGTAGTACCGAACTAACTGGTTTTTATAGTGAACCATTCTGATTGTGGCTTATTGTCTTTTGTATTCAAGTGCATCCAAGTTACATCTCAGTTGTTCCTCATTGGCTTCAACTACAAAGTTCAAGTTTTGGATATTGGTAGCCAATCTCTACTAGTATCAATGCTTCTGCCCCATAACTTAAAGCAAATGGAATTTCTTGTGTACCAATTCAGGGTGTGGTCCTATAAGTTCACAGGATACTGGGTAGTTCATCCACCCAAGCAGTTCTAGCCGATTCTAGTCGAGTCTTTAAGTCGTGCAAGATTATCCGGTTGACATTTTCAACCTATCCACTAGTTTGAGGATGTTTGACTGAGGAGAAGTATTGCTAGATTTCCCCTTCTTTGCACCAGTCCTTAAAGGGATTTTCAGAAAATTATTTCCCGTTATCTAAGATTAGACTGTGTGGTATGCCGAATCGACAGAAAATATTTCTCCAGAAGAACTTTTGAATAGATCTCCCACTAATTGCACTCAATGGCTTGGCTTTTATCCACTTGGTGAAGTAGTCAATAACTACCACCACAAATTCTAACCTTCCTGGTGCCTTTGGAAATGGTTCAAGTAGATAAATTCCTCATTGCGCAAAAAGCAATGGATTTTGAATGGGAATCATGGACTGAGCAGGTGCATGTTGAACTAAAGTGTGTGTGCCTTGCAGGCCGCACATTTTTTATACAGTTTGGCAGAATCAAGGAAGATGGTAAGCCAATAATATCCAAACAGCATGCACTTCTTGGCCATGACTCTTGAGCCTATATGATTTCCACAAATTCCTTTGTGTATTTCTCTTAAAACATATTTTCTCTGCTTGGGGTTATACATTTCAACAATGGGCATAAATAAGACTTTCTATATAAAATACCATGAGAGAGGGCGTGCCTGGTTGCTCACAATTGGAGCCTTTTGGCTTCATTGTTGTTTGAAGACAATTCTCCCGTGGACAAGTACTTGATGATATGGCTCATCTATGAGTTCATTTCAGTAATGGTATTTACCTCTTGTTGTTCATATCCTCTTTGCTTTACGACCTCCACCAGTACCTCCTTATTTAAATGAGTGAATGATGAAGTAACTAGTTTAAAGAGTACATCAGCTCTTTTGTTCTGAAATCTTGGTATCCGCTAAATTTTAAAATTGTCAACCAGACCCTTCAATTCAGACACTTTGCTTAGGTATCTCTTCATTGGCTCCTCTTTTACTTCATAGATACCTAAAACTTGATTCACAATTAACTGAGAATCACTGTATATTCTGAGAAAATTCACACCGTATTGCCAAGCTATCTTCATTCCTGTTATTAGGGTCTCGTATTTAGATTCATTATTGGACGTCTTGAAATCGAATTTCAGAGCATATGTTAGTTTTTCTCTGGTAGGGCATAAGAGAAGTGATCCAGCTCCACTACCTTCTTGACTGGAAGCTCCGTTCACATACAAGATCCAGACCAAACTATCACTCTTCTTGCTCACTTCGACAAGAACTTTATTGTGTGATAGAGATACTCCCTTAGCAATGAAGTCTGTCAAGACTTAGGTCTTAGATTGCTATTCGGGGTTGGAAAATAATGTCATACTTTGCCAACTCAATTGTCCATTTAGTCATTCTTCCAAACGTCTCAAGTTTAGTCAGTATCTATTGAAGTTATTGGTTAGTTACTATTGTGATAGGGTGAGCCTGAAAGTAAGGTTTGAGTTTTCTTGTATCGTGAACTAGTGTGAGAATAAATTTTTCTGCCTCTAAATACGTAGTCTCAGGTCCATGCAAAACCCTGCTTACATAACATATAGGCTTCTAGACTCCTTGCTCTTCTCCAATGAGCACTGCACTAACGGCTTCTTCACATATGGACAAGTAAATAAACAGAGTTTCTCCCTATTCAGTGAAATTAGAGTAGGCAGTTTGGTTAGGTATTTCTTCAAATCATCTCCAAACTAGATGATTCGGGCATCTAGGAGTTTATTAGTCTCCTCTCTAATCACCTTATTTCATTTCGGAGCAAAGTGCCTCTTCTTCTGCTTTATTGGTTTGGCTTATGGGTTCACATTAAATTTGTGAATAGCTAGTTCTATTGGAATACCTAGTATGTCATCTGCGTTTCATGCAAATATCTCCACAAACTCCCCCAAAAGAGCAATCAGGTCCACCTTAACCTGTTTATGCAAAGAAGATCCAATGTTTATAATATGTTCTTTATCACCCTCGACTAGAGGAATATGTTTTCATCCGTCTCAATTTTCTTTTCTTCCTCTAGAGGTTCTAGAGAGTCTAACTTAATAGTTTGTGCTATTAGTTTTTCCCTCTCCTTTAGGGTAGCAATATAGCAAGCCCTTGCTACCTCAAGATCCCCAAGTACCTCAACCACTCTAGGTGATGTAGGAAACTTCATACTCAAATGTAAGGTGAAACACACAGCTTAAAGTGCATTTAGAGTTAGTTTTTCAAGAATCATAATATAAGAAGCAGACTCTTTAATCACAGCAAAGTTTACCAAAACAGTTTGGCATTTGGGCGCAAATTCTAACCGTAACCATGAGAGTTATCATTCTATCTGGTCGGATTGAAAGCCTACTGAAATTGATCGGAGGTGTTCGAACAAGAATTAGTTATTTATCCTCCAATTGTAACTCCTTAAAGTCTGTAATATAACACGTCAATTGCACTTCCATTGTCAACATACAATTTTTTCACCTTGTAATTGCTAGTAATGACCTCAATCACTATAGTTTCATGATTGATGGAAGTCAGAGGAACCTCATCCTTTGATCCATATATAATTTCTTTATTTAGTTTCAATCTTTTTCGGGGGATTTCCCACATGAGAGGTCAGTTATTTCGTCGAACTGAGTGGCTATCCCCTCCAATGGGAGCTCCAGCTATGGTGTTGACTACTCCCACCAAGTTTTGAGTATCTGGGTCGGTTATTCGTTCTCTGCGATTTTGATACTTGTCTTTGTCACTTTAGTCATCTCGGTAGCAGTCTTTTTTATCTCTCTACTTAGTTCAGCTAGTTTTCGCAAAGTATCTCAGATGAATTCTCTTGATCAATTCTTCAATTTCTCTCTTTAAATCCCTACAATCCTCAGTATCATATCCCATATCCTTGTGAAAAGCACAATATAGGTTTTGATTTCTCTTAAGTCTGTTGCCAATCAATTTTTTCAAAGGCTGTATTAACCATTCCGCTTCCATGATGGCTAGGATTTGTGACTAAGAGGCAGTGAGAGAAGTAAAATTCTGTTCGATCTTCTGAACTCGATTCCCTAGAGAGCCAATGAAAAATATTCTTCCTTGGTTGTCCCTCTCGTGTATTCCCTGTTCTCTTCATTCTTCTTCCTCTTATCATTCTTGGGTCTTTCCTATTCACCTTTGAGGCATTTAGCCTCATCTACATTGGTTCGGTTATGCAATCGGTCTAACATCTCTTTTACTGTTCGTGGAGGTTTCTCCATGAATTCCTCATACAATTTCTACAATTTCAATCCATTAATAAATGCAGCCATCACAACTTTGTCATCTCGGTCCTTTACCTGTAAACTCTCGTTATTGAACCGAAGCATGTATTCCTTCAAGGACTCTTCTAGCTACTACTTGATAGCCATGAGATATGCAGTGTTTTTGGAGAAAATCCTAGAAGAGACAAGCTGAGCGGGAAACTGCAGAGCTAACTGCTCGAATAAACTGATAGACCTAGGTGGCAATCCTTGAAACCATAGCCTGGCTTTCCCTTCCAAGAACATTGGAAAAGTCTTACATCATACAATATTAGGAGCAGTTTGCAATCTCATCTGGGTTAAAAAAGTAAACAAGTGATCATCAGGATCAGTTATGGCATCATAAGATTTCATAGTTGGAATCTTAAATTTAGACGGAAAGGGTAGTTCTCAATATTAAGAATGAATGGATAAGCAATATATTTTTCAAGTCCACTTTTGATTCAATATCTTGTTCAATTCCTCCCAAATTGGATAGTTTGGAACTGTAGATGTTGGATGTGCTCGAGAGTGCCTGTAGGAGGACTCAATTTTGAAGTAAACTCGGAAGGGTGAATGGTGTGTTTTCTTCCTTTTAGGGTGTCTGTCAGAGTTTCCTCTTGAGGATTCACTCACCTTCTCAATTTGAGGATGTGTTTGGGAATTTCGTTCATCATGAGCCTTCTCCTTCCCCTTGAGATATTAGATAATGATTTCAAAAGTGGGTAAATTAGATGCAATACCTTGAATCAACTGCTCCGGTGCTATTTTTATTGGTCTAGTCTCTCCGTCACCACAAGTTTGCTCTGGGTGAGAGGTTTATTGGTTGCTTTGCTTATAAGGCAAAGGTCTCTGTGTTTTTTTTTGAATCGTGTTTTTGCCATGATAGAGGATGAACTATCAAATTTCCATAGACGGCGCCAATTGAAAGAGCAAAAAACCTGATCTTCCGAACAGAACCTGAAGAAGACCTCCTTGGATGAGCGGAACCGACTTGACCGAAAAACACAATATAGGACTAACTCCCATTATAACTCTAACACTCAAGTCAATTCAGAGTTTTTAGGGAGATGAATAGGAAGAATAAAGTAATAGTTATGGTGTACCTTCTAGTAGTACTACTTGTGTATTTACAAGCAATACTGAAATAAGGGACTAGAAGTTATTATTAATCCGAAATGCTATTCCAAAATAGCAATAAGAGTTATCTCTTGAATTTGATGATAAGGCTGAGTGAAAGATATTTTTTTATCTAAATAACTCATTCCCATCCTTGTAGTATTTCATTTCGGTTTTATTCTGTTTGGCCATTCAGTCCGAACAGACAAAATGAAGGTGCCATGTGCGCTTTACTTATTCATAGCATGTAGAGTCCTATTTCTAGCTAGCACTGGTTGGATTGGAATCTCTCTCTCTTCTTATTTCCAAGACATGTCTACTTGAAAACAACTCCAAATGTTCATCCAAACATGCAAAAGGCTTCTATAAAATTTGAACAACTAAGTTAATAGAAGCGGCAATCTTTTCATTTAACACTTAGAGAAACCCTAATAGATTTAACCAAGAAAAGGTTAAAACCACACCAACAATGCCACAAATGATTACACACATATATACAAAATAAACACTTACTGGTAGGGTATGTATGGTGTTTATACCTGAATCCATGCACCCTAATATGGCCTATTACACAAGTTTTTTGTAACATATAATGTTTTAAGGAAAAAAAATGGGTCAATTGACAGTCAATATGTGGTGATAAACCATTGATACAAAAGTAGATTGGTACCATTTTAATAACTTAATGACTTTTGATATTGTGTGTATGATAAAATTCCATTTCTTTCCTTCCAATTGATACCAAAACAAGAAAAAATAATCAAGAAAACAAAAATATTGCTTTCTTATAATGTTTTCACAATGCTAGAGTACTTTGATGTTTTACTAGACTCACCAATCATCTCCAACAATAACAAGGTTTGCACTCAACTTTACCTCTTCAACTCCCTCTTTAGTTACTATAAAAGCCAACTCACATCCATGGTTGTTGTAAAAGCAAAATTGCTTGTCTAGTAAAACTTACCTTCTAAAAAAAGAAATTTTGATTTTGAAATTTTTTATTGGTTTTGATGTCAAGTTTCATAAGAAATATTGAAGATGGCTTTTGTTCTTTAAGAAGGTATCAATGCCTTTTTCTTTCCTTTTTTTAGCGTTGAGGGCTAATATTAGTATATTATTTTTAAGTAGAACATTGCATCGTTCAAATTTAATGAACAATCCCAATCTAATAAGAATTTATTATTAACAAGTTGAATTGAGAATTTGAGGCACTAAAATTGGATTTACTTTATTGAGTCCATGTCGTTTGCTGTTTAGAGTAATAATAGTAGTACGCGCATCTGATCACTGTCCAACTATGATTGAGGATAATAATCACATATTCGTATGTTTGATATTTGGATGATATTTTGTTTTGAGAAATTTTATCTAGTATCTAGTAACTTTTTCATCCATTTATACAATGAATTATTTGGTGGCAGGAACTTTTGACAAGAATGAGGTATTTTTTGGAACATTGTTTGTAATAGAAATTATGTATAGAGTTCTATATCTTATGTTTTTGTACGTAGTTCTATCCTTACAATTCACAATACTGCCAATACTAAGACTAATAACTTTTAATATCACATTTGAAGTACGTTTGGTTTTGATTCTTACAGCTTATTAGTACTGAAGCACTTGTCATCTTTCCATTCTTCCATTTTATATTGCATATTATTGTTCATAGTGTTTTGGGAATTATTCTTGGAGGTAAAGCCTAGTCATAGTGAGATATTACTCAGAAACATGTTTTTAAGTAATAGAATGCGATTGGAAAGGCTATAATTTATAGAGGGCTTGAGCTTGTTATTACTTGAGGGAGGGTTTTAGCTATAGTCAATAATTTAGAAAAGCATAAGAGCAAAGCATAAAGGTACTTTGACAAGAAATAAAGCATAGCATGAAGGTGACAATAACTCTATTTGTCACACCTCAAATTCGAGTTCCTAAACCAGATTTGCAACGTGACACGCCGTACCCATGAGGCCTTACTCCCATGGATACAAGGCATCATAATCACAACTTATCAAAAATCACTAAAATTTAAAACTTACAATTATTAAATAAATATATACTATAATCAAACTAATACAATTGCTAAATCCGTACTTTATATCCTCAATGTGCATGTCTATTTGTCTACATTTCTCTTATCTTCTAACATACCCGATCTTGCTATCTTGATCTGTAAGAAAAATATAAAATCATGGATTGAGCAATGCATGCCTAGTAGATAGTAATTACTCCCCTATTGGATCACGTAACTATATACATATTATAATTTTTCAAATTCTTTCATGTAGTATCACATGCATATAAATAAAAACATTTGGCAACTTTTCATATATTACATAAATATATTCCATAGAAGATCAGTGGCATACACATAAGTAACTTCTGTTTGATGTGGCACTTAGTCCCATAAGTTCTAGAGGTAACCCCTACCGAACATGACATGAAAACACATAGCATGACATCATCACATTCATATTACATTCTTACAAACCATAGAACATATCAATCATGTTATTTTATTTCATAAACATAGCTTTTAAATAAGCATATGCAACATCCGGCTTTTGAGTACTCAATCTAGAGTTTAACCCCATCTAGGAGGCTGATAGATGAAGCATTTTTCTTGATCTTCACTTGACCTACCCATACATAAGTCAATTGGTCAAGTTTTATACCTACTACTATAATTATCCATAACCAATTAAGTATTTTCCCTGATCTTCACTTCATTGTCATACATGATAGAACTATAGCCCTTACCATCTATTTTATAACTGTTCAGAACTCATTTCACACATCACATGGATTTTCTTTCCTAAAAGTATGCCACTCATTTCATAACACATAGCATAGCAAAATAATTCAAACATGCATACATGATCTAGCTTTCATATATCAAAGTAAAACATTTACTTGAGTATAATCATATTTAACATTTTGAAAATACAGAGGAATAAGCACCACCTCCCTCAAAACTGCTGACTTGAAGATATTCTTAATGCACCTTTAAACTTGCTTGAAACCTATAACCAATAATATATACCTTAATTAATTCACTTATCTTACTCTTTAAGTAGTTAATCCTATTATAGATAACCTTAGAGAATATGCTTGGCCATTTACCAAAATGTACTTGAATAGTTTTTGAAAATAGAAGTTTTCCCGATCTTCCTAATTTACAAAGTTTTCCTTTTAAGTAAGTTTTTCTTTTTGACAGACCTTCCTTTTAAGAAATAGTCTTAATTCTGAAGTATATATTATTAATTAATTAATTAATTAATTAATTTTTCTATTTATTTATTTAATTTTTATAGAAACTAATGCGTCTTATTTTGGGTCTAACTCTATGGCTAAATCCATCCTTGAAAGGTCTTCTTGTATTTAAATTTGATTTTATAAACAAATTTGGACTTTTAATAATGTCAGTGGATTTATTTGTCAAAACTTGGGTTATTGTAGTGAGATTGGGCTTTTAAAATAAATTCTTATTATGTGTCCAATTATAGCTAGGTTGTTTCTATAAATTTGGATTCATTTACGCGGCCAATTAATTAAGACATGTTCAATTCCGAAACTTTTGGGCTACAAATGCATTTTTCTACCTACTTTAACTACCTTATCTATATCAATTTTAAGGCTAATTTAAGGATAACATTGAAAACTAAAACCAAATCTGCACTCTCCTTTTTCCTCTAGCTCAACCTTAGCAACTAACAAACCACTGGCAACATCTCTACACAATTGCTATTCATTTTGGATTCAATTGTTAGGAGTAACAAAATGATACAGTTATTTAAATATTTTATGTAAAATTTACTATTAATAATTTATATTATCGTACTAGATCTATTAATAACAAAAAGAGTTATGCCAAATTCAATTTAAGATGAATCAGAGAAGAAGAATGTATAGAAAATTTAATTCTAATTTCTACAATGAATTTAAAAATTACTTAGCATGAAAATTGCACATAAAAATAATGCAAAAGTCTTGGTAAGAATTTTAGTAAAATTGTACTTCTAATTTAGGTAAGTCCATTATGACTCATTCTATTTAATAGTTTTTAAGAAAAAATGCATTTGAAGTTTTTGATGTTGTTGTGAGGACCCGAAAATTTATTTTATTGACCTATTTATTTAATTATTTATTCATTTGCCCTGATTAATTTATTTTAATCATTTTAATTGCATTTGCATTGTGCATTGCCTCATTTTATTTCTTAAAAATTTAATTTTTCTATCGCTTAAATAGTGAAATTTGGAGAAAGCACGTTTTTTGAGGCAAACATTTGTTCTGAGAGTGAAGCAATCTTGGAGGGTAGGGATGATCATTTGTAGACTAAGAAAAACTAATTGAGGGATTAGAAGTGAGTGATTAGAGTTAAACTCAATTAGGAGCATTAATGAGTCACTATTCAAAGTTGACTTTTGCACCTTTAAAAGTAGCTTTATGTCTCTTCTTTCTTTCACTTTTTCACTTCACCAAAAAGCTCACAAAAGCCTCTCTCTCTCTTCTCATTGCTGCCGAATTCCACTCCCCCATTTCCCTTGGCTTTGAGCTTCAATTTCATCCTCCAAATCTTGCTCAAATGTTGCTTCCATTCTTGTTCAAACCTTGGATCATCTTTGAGATTGGAAAAAAGCTTGGTAGAAGGAAGAATCTTGGGGATTCAGTGCTTGGTTTCTAGATATCTTGTTTGACATTTTGGGAAGAAGGTAAAACCCTTTAAAACTTCAATCTTTCTTTCATTTTTAGCTAGATCTTAGCAAGATAAACTTAGGTTGTTGATGGGTTCCATGAACCTTGACATTAAGTAGAGGTCTTGAGGATATTTTACTTGCTTTCTTGATTTGCTCTTAGGTAGAGACCTTGAGGTATTATGTGCTTAAAATGGTTGGATGATTAAGTGATATGGCTTGAATTTTACCTCTTTAATTAGCTTGCAAGATTGTGATTTTGTTGGTTGTTTTGGTAGCATGTAAAGTGAGCTTTTATGCTTGAATTTTTGGTGAAAGTTTCAGCTTTCAAATCCTTTCTTTAGTCGAGAAATTGGAGCAAAATTTCAGGTTTTAGAACTTCATTTTTACCCCAGTCATGTGCTAAAACTTTTGGTTTTAGAAACCCCAATTTGGCTGCAACTTGAAGCTCAAAAATTTATGTTTTAAGGCCACACTCATGGCCGAAGATTTGGGCTGAAAAATTTCAGTTTTAGAGCCTCTTTTTGAGTTGAAAGTTTGCCAAAACAACGGCCCTTAGATGCTCTTTGATTGGAGCAACAAAACTGATTTTAAAGAAAGGAAAAGAGAAAACTTACACAAGTATATTGCTAAAAATTTTGTATAACAGGTTTTGAAAAGTAGCTTTCAAAAACTATTATATCTTGGTGTAAAAAAATCCAAATTGAGTTCTGTTTGTTGTGTTTGAAACTAGACTCAGATTTCTTTCAATGGTATAAATTTCAGGGACTAGTTCGATTTCTGTGAATTTTGAAAATTTTCAAAGTTGACTGGAATTCAAGACTGTTATGCCCTGTTTTTACTGTAGCAGCAATTTTGAACGAAAATTTGACTGGTTTCTGATTTGAATATTATATAAGTGTCTTCTAGAAAGCTTTAGTTCATTGAGTCTACTTTCCAACGGTGTAAGATTTGTAATTTTTGGACTTATAGAACTCCAGTTATGATTTTTCAAAGAATGTTACAAAAACTGAAAATTCTTCTAAAAAAGTGTCAAAAGCTTAGAAACGCCTTGAAAACATATCTTGGTTTTCAAGCCTAACCTTTTGATTATTTGCACACCATTCATACTTGAGAAATGGATTTTCCAATCACATGGGATTTCTCTTGACTTAGATCGGAAAACTTGATTGTTTGGAAGTTGACCTTGGTTGAGTACCTAGGTAACTTTGATTATGCATGTCTCAGGTGATCACGTGGACGAGGAGCTTGATTGATTTCCTGATTTGCTCTCGCTTGCTCTTGACCTTTGGTGAGTGTCAAGTGCATGTTTCATGATTATTATGATTGAAGTGATACTTGTGCAAATGTTATGTGGTTTTCATGATTTGTAAACTTGTCGAGACGAGGGTGTACTTTATCGCCCTCGTTCTCTCTCTTTCCCTCTCTTGGATACTTGGTACTTGTTATATGAATCGGTATGACTTGATCTTGTACTCGAACATGCTTGTAATTCGGGAGCACTGAGCGGCAGTATGTACCACAACTTATTCGGTGGGAGGTGCCTCTCATCCCGACTCAGTGCTATGATCGAATCTAAGTCGATTGGAGCGTTGTCTCATCGACCAACCATGCTTGTGGGAATGCCCCAACCCATTGGCAAACCTTGTAACTCGAGCCAACAAGGGTTTGGTCGGGGAACTTGGAGAATCATGGGAAAATGTTATAGCTTGATCTTTTGAGGTCTTGCTTGGTATACTCGAATAGTATTACCATCTTGTGCTTGTTTGGTTCTGGATCCGAGAGGGTGTTATGGTGGTTGGAGGAAGTAAGTGGTGTTCCACGGACATGTTAATACTTGGATTGATGGAGGGTCAACCAAAGATGACTTGAACCGGTCGTGATGTGGAAATAGCTCTTGAGAGCTCACGTATCCTTCTACTTGTGTTTTATTTCCACCTTACTTACTTATGTGATAATCTTATTAAGTGTGCTATTTGCTTTGTTCAGTGCTTCTTGCTTGCTTGCTTGTTTTCTTGGCCTCATTGAGCGTTGGCTCACCCAAGTTGTTATTCCTTAACAGGTTTTGGAAGTGAAAATTTGGAGGCTATAGACTAGCGATTTTTGTGGTGCTAGTAAATATCTCTTGTATGGCTTTTGAGATAATTGAAGTGTAAACTTTGTTGTATTTATGGGTTTTGGATTGTAATAGTAAATGATAGCCTTAAAGGAATATGGCTTGTATATTTGAAGTGTTTCGTTAATTCGACGTCTAAGTTTGATCTGTGAATGTCTATTAAGCTAGAATGAGTGCGTGAGTCCTGACGAGAGTTGGGCAGGCGCCCCACTGATACCTTAGGGTTCACCCTAGGGAGACGTGGGGGTGTTACAGTTGCGACTAATATTGGAACTGACATTTTTTTCCTGAGGGGCTAATAAGACATTTTTCAGCATTGAAATCCGTATCTAGATTAAAACATCATAAGGAATAACAATTAGTAGGATCTTGATTTTGGAGAGTTCCAAATATCTTGGCAAAACAAAACTGCCAAACTATTTTTGATCGTGGTTTAAGGAACTTGGAAAAGAAACTTTTGTTTTCCATGGTTTAGCCGTGCAAGTCTTCTCCTTCTATTTGTTTATTTATTTATTATTCTTTTGCAAATCCAAGATCAAAGAGTCCAATAATAGAATGGAAAACCCATAGATAATAGTTGCATAAATGGAAACATGGGTAAATGTCCGAGCAGTATCTTCAACGCTTCATTATTTTTGGTGACATCCATGTTTCACTTACATACTGATGGTAGTTGTAGTGATATTAAATTTCAATGAGGTCATTACCATGAATAGTACTATTGAATAAAGGAACTCAGTAGCTTATAAATTTTGCAATTTCAACAACTAAGCCTATCAAAATTGATCAAACTTTTACTCTATTTTTAAAAATATTTTCGGGCTCCTATTAATGAAAAGCTTTGTGTAGCAAACAGAAAATAACGAAATATAGAAGAAAAGTTCATAGCCTTACATGTCCCTTGTCTGAAGGAGTCGAGTTCTTGTGTTCCTTTTTATTCAAACTTTCTCTTGATCTCCACTGCTCTCCTACTGAATTTCTCACACTTTTTTCTACTTTTCTGGTTACTTTGTTGTGATGTTAAGTCATCCTATTAGACTGGTTGAAGTAGTTAACATCCAGCCACATCTTTTTATTATAACTCCACTTACTTAACCAACTTCCAATTCCCACCTCCTACTTTTTCTCTTATATTCTATCCACTACTACTAATGTTTACTATTATTTCTGTGCAGTTATTCATCATTTAATAAAAAAATAACTCAACTAGTTATGGATAAAATACAACTGACAATGCATTTTTTAATAATATTATTATATTTTTCTATTGTAGCAAAAATGTTAGGTATCACATAATACTACTAATGGTCACTATGTAGTTATTCATCATTGAATAAAAAACAACTCAACTAGCTGTAAATATGATACAACTGACAAAGCACGTTTTTTAATAATATTATTATATTTTTTTTATTGTGGCAAAAATGTAGGGTAACACACTATCCTTGGTTCATTTCTTTCTATTTAGTTCACCAATTCCTTCAACCTCTATTATTTTTATGATCTTTCTAACCAACTTTTTATTAGATGGCATTAATTTAAGGGTTATTATTTTGCTATATTTGCTTGTTATTTTTGTCAACAACACTTTCATCTAGTTTTTTTTTTAATGATAACTTCTAGTGTGCCATTGACCTTAAAAATTTGTCATTTGTATTCTTACTGTATACTTTCACAGCAGAAAAAGACTACTTAAATACAATGGTGATTAATTGGCAAAAGAATGCTAACTATTTAATTAGTTATGGCACCACTTTTGGGTTTGTAATGCCATTAGTGTTATGCCCCTTTCTTTGAACAAAATAATATTAAATGCCCTTTTCTTTGAACAAAATAACAGTAAACAAAAAGAAAGGTCCTGAGAAAATGATTTTGATTTGAAAAATAAAAAAAAAGAGCATAAAATGGGACTTTTGAAAAGTGCAATAGTTTGGACACAAAAATAGTCTAAAAGAGTTTTCAACAAAATTAAGGAGTCATTATTCAGTAATTATCAAATCACTAAAACAAAAAAAATTGAAAACAAGTTTTTATTTTTAAAAAACCCTTTTAAATGACTCCCAAGACTTTGAGAACTAAAGAAATAGGTTTGAGAATCATCTTTGTGGAAATGAAAAACTAGGACTTGATTATTCAAGCATCCTTTTACACTTTGTTGTTATGTTTAGTCTAAAGTTTCTTAAAATAACATTTTGAACTTATTGTATTTTAAAATTATCTATATGAATGAAAAACCTAAAACCTATAGGGTTATCGGATAGGGGCAAATTTTCCTTAGAGTCTAGTTGGTAGCAACACATTGATTGTGAAATCCTATATGAGTGATCTGAAAGTGGTTCAGGAGCAATACAAATGAGGCACAAAAGAAGAAAAAACAAATATAGTTTATATGTATAGGTATATGCAGAATTATTAAAAAAAAAAAAAAGAAGGAATGCAGCACAAGGGGTACGGAGAACTAGAACTAGTGACAATAAACATTCTTTCTTGTTGAAGGGCAACAGCGTGCTAAGATTAAAAAAGTCATACTCGTCACTTTCCCATAGTTAAAGAGTGACTTTCTAGTTTAACTTTAAAACAAATTAGCTATCTATTTCTTGATTCCTTCCTAGCAATGAAATTGGAGAAAAGTCACAAGTAGTATTGGACTAGTGTGGTGTCGTCAAACATTTGTTATTATATATGACAAAACAAATAAAGCAAGTAAACACATAAACATACATTTGGCACGTAACACATAAACCATATATCTCAATTTAAATGCATAAGTACATAAGCCACATAATCCTATCTATTACATTTGGTGCCTAACTATCAACCTAAATTGAAATACATAACAAAATAAACCTATCTATTACATTAAGATACCTCTATACATTCTAATATAATGGAAAGATCTTGAAAAGTAATTAAATACCTGAATAAATAAGAAAGCCTAATAATAAGTAGAAGAAATAACAAAACTAAAAATACATAGGGTATTTAAGGAATATAAGCACATGGGAGTACATAATTATATGGGTAATATGTGTATCTCACCTTAAGTGGTAGCTAAAAGTGAAAGAAACAAATTTATCTAAATCCAAGACATGAATTAATGGGTAGGGTTACTAATGTAATGAATAATAAAAATTCAAAAACAAACGAGAGCAACTCATGTATGCAAAAATACACTAAGACATAGAAAATAACCCAATAATCAATATTAAGAAAACACAAATAAAAAATTAAAGAAAAACAAACAGCCATTATTAAGGGGACAAAAATTTGCTAGGACTAAAAGTCAAACATAGAAAAATTTTTGGGGTAACACACAAATTTCCTAAAGGTGGGCTAAAATGCAAATTTGGTGAAATAAATTAAGCAACTAATTTTATACCAAAAATACTAAAATTAAACTTCTTTTCCATTGTTAAATAACTACCAAAATTAGACCCCTCATTAACTACAATTTTTCATGAATGAAGAAATTTAGATTCTATATTAACATGTATAATTAAAATCCTAATTACACTTAAAAAAGGCTTGATTAAACAATTAAAATCACCAATGGCAAATTCTCCTAAAAATAAATAAGCATAACAACATACTTTAATTCTGTCAAGCTCTTACCCAATATCCCACCACTTAAAACTCTTTTATTATTCCATATAATAGCATAAAAACATACTTTAATTCTGTCAAGTTCTTACTCAACACCACTTAAAACTCTTCTATTCTTCCATGTAATATCCAAAAGGGTATGAAGAAAAAGTTTTCAATATTACTCTCATCATTTGACTTCCTATGTAAATTTAATTGCAATTACATGATTACAAATACATTAAGACTAGGAAGTCATCAAACAAGAAAATAAAAATGTAATTCAAAGAAAAAATAGATCTATAGATTAATTGTACCATAAATCAGCCAAATTTCAAAATATAGAAATCCAGAAACAAGTGTGAGACACTTTTGTTACTCCAAGGTCAAAATTATTATTAGGACAAAAACATTCATCAACATATCTTTTCATCACTATGTCTATCTACTCTCTTTCTGGATAGAAAGTCACCATGAGATTTTGTGTCATCTATCTTCTTCCGAAATTTAGCAAACTCCATGTCATTCCCCAACTATTTCCCTATCTTCATAAAGATACCCATTAATGCTCACTGATTGATCAATTTTCACCTGCCAAACTTCAATAGTCATTCACCGATTATTTCCCTATCCTCATAAACATACCCATTAATACTCATTAATTGACCATTTTCAACCCCAAGTTTAACATCAAAGAGTTTTAGAGACCACGTTTGCCTGACTAACATGACAATACTTAAATGTTTCTACATTTCTTACTTGACTCTTGCTATTTTTATAATTTTCTTTTTTTGCAAATGATAGAGTATTTTTATACCAAATTTTAACCTAAAGTATAAGGTATTAGGGTCGATCCTATAGGGATTAGGAATGGCAAGTACTAAAGTTTATTTACTTGCTTTATTATCTGATGAATGATAAATAAAAAGGAGGTGGTACGACCATCATTAAAAGAGATTAAAAGAAAGGAAAATAGGTGGTTGAACTGGCTGTAGAAATAAAGCAATTAAAACCGTCATTTAAGGTCGTATAACCGACCCTTTTAGCTGTGAATAACAAGAAAACAATAAAACCGTCCGATAGGATGGTAGAACCAATCCTTTTGACTAGGATTTAGAAAGAAATAAAGTAAATGAAAGTAACAAGTTAGAAGAGTTAGTTTAAAGGTCAAGCAAGAGGAATCCTAGGGTTAGAATCCATTGTTAAGTTAAAGTTAGAAGTTAGTTAGGTTAATTATGTCCTTAGTCTAATGATTTGCCAAGGAATAACTTCCTTAAACATGTCACCACCCTAGGTAATGAACATATAGAATCACTTTCGCCAATTCCTTTACTCCTTGGAATCCTTTCTTGACCTATTTTCATAAAGAAAAGATTAAATCAAGTTAAATAATCTCAATGAAGTTATAAAAATCTAATCAATCATATTCATTACTTTCATGAGAATAAGGCAAGTGTTTAAGTACAAAGATCTAATTGAAGGCAACTTTCATTGTCCAACACTTATCAAATGATTTATAGTTGGTGATTAAGCAATCATAAATAGGAAGTACAAGTTTTTAAACTAGCAAAATCATGGAAAACATAATCATATCTAACTATTTCATATCAATAACTACAACAAGTTCATCTTCATCCTATGACGTGAAAAGTTTAGCTAAACATAATATTAAGCATGTCTAGACATAGAGTAATCTTGTAACATAGCATGATAATTAAGCGCAAGAGATAAAGAGTTAGGAAGAAGAATTCGTATTCAATTTCTTGAAGTTGAACTCTTGAAACCCTTCACAAGTTGAACTCTCAAATATGTTAAGTACAAGAGTACCTCTCACTCTCTCTTAAAAACTCTTCTGCTAACTAAGAGACTCACAATATAAGACTAGATTATAGATGGGCTTGATTTTTAATAATGCTGATCTACTTTGGAAATAAAATTACTGACACAAATAGATTATTGTGAAAAATTTTAATTGTGTTAATATCAAAAAAATGGATAGATAAATATAAGAAAAGTAATGGAGACGATCTCAACACTATGCAGAAGTACTTGGGTTGACTATGATGAACTTTGTGTAGTCAATGATGGTTGTTGGTTTTGACAAGATTTGTGTTTAGCGTGGGTGATTGACAAGTCACGTTTAGTACTTTTTGCAGCTTAAAATCCAAGCTTAAGGAAAGTTCCATCATCTAATTGGTGTCAATGTGCCATGAGTAATGCAAATGGGTTTCAAATAGAAGTAATTTACTTGTATGTACAGGTATAAGTGACTAAAGCAATTGGGGAATGCAATATAACGGGTACAAGGATTTAAAACTTGTGACAAAATATTCCTCGTTGTAGAACCATTTTCTTCTCATTACCTAATTTTCCAGAAATTGACCATCAATTAGCTAGACTTTCTCTAGTTTTTGTTTGGTAATTTACAGTGATAGCAAGACAAACAGCTTTCAATGAAAAAAAAAATTGCACATATAACATGCGAAACAAAATAAACACAGAAATTACACAAGACATGAATTGTTAGTTATAAAAATTAGAATGGGTTTGTATGGATTGTTAATTATTTGAACTATTTTTTGATTGCATAGTAAATAGGTTCTTTAATGCTTATTTATTTTTTTCAATTATTATTTAATCTCACATATCTCACATTACTAAAAAAGTGTTACAATATCTTTTAAATTCACATATGTCACATTATCAAAAAGTGTTACAGTAATCTTTTTAAAAATTTTTCAAATAATCTTCGATCCAGAAATCATTTGCAACCATCTCAAAGGTTGATGGCCATCATACGGCCACCAATACAAAAATTATCATATTTTTATCACAACCATCATGTAATACTGACACACAGACAAAGATGGTAGGAAGCCAAAAACTTTCGAAATGAATTATTCCTAATTTAAGTCAAAGAAAAAGGCATCTGGAAAGGACATCACCATTAATCGGCAAATAAGGAAAGTTTAGATTGGGATAGAGGGAAAAGATCTTGCACTTTCAAATATACCGAGCTCTCATCCCACACAGTCAGAGATTCTCTTGTTTTGCTGAAATTCACTTGTTAGAAAGAGCTGCTAAGTATTAGTATTGTTGTCTATCATCACTCATTTCTGTTTTTCTCCTTGTGAGAATCCTTAGACTCTCACCCCTTCTGGTTCCCTGCTTTATGAAAATTATAGGCTCAAAATGGGTGATTTGGGTATATTTGGATAAGTCATAATTGGGTAATGGGTATAATTGAATCAACCTATTTATACCTATTTAAATAAATGGGTATAAATGGGTAAATAGGTATGGGTATATCCAACTACCCATTTATGACTTGTTTGAAATATTATTTATTTTTTAAAGGATTTTTCGCATGGTGTTTGACAATAAATAATGGCATTTTATTGTTATTACATTGGTAAGAAATTCAAATTTATCTCCTTATCACTCACTCAAATTTTGAATAAAATGTGCATTTATTTTTAAATGGATTAAATGGGTGAACTAAATCAACCCATTACCCATCAATTAAATGGGTATAAATGGGTACTCATTTATACTCATTTAAAATTAATGGATTGATTTGGGTAAATTATTAATGGATTGAGTTTGGGTGAACTAATATAAATTGGTTGTAATTGACACCTTTAATGAAAATCAGTTTGGACGCAAGACTTGAAAAGGAAAGGTGATAGGATTGTGAAATATCAAAGTCTAATTATAAAATGGGGGTAGATGTGAAATGGAGAAAAGGAAGGATGTAGGGTTGTTAAAGTTGGACGGTGCTGGGCGTGGTGGCCTGGTCACCATTAGTGAATTGAATGACTAGAGAAAGACTTTTGGTTGTTAGGGTCTGCTTTTCATCATTTTAGTCTAACAACCAAAATAGTGGGCATCTCCTCCTGTAGTCCCACCTATTATATACTAGTATCTGCTTGGTACCTTTTCGAATATTTTACCCCACTCTTCCTGCCTTACAGAAATATGAATTTTCTTGACAATCCCTCCCACACCTAGCTACTACTAGCCTTCAGCTACTGCTGTTGCCTCATATGTTAGTTTTCTGGCTTCTCTTCGTTGATCTTCAGTCTGGAATATTATATTATTATAGGATGGCAAAATTTGCTGTGATTCACTGGTTGCAATTCTTGGGCTTCTCTGCATCAATATTTACCATATCTGCTCTGAATTCTGATGGAAAAACTCTCCTGTCACTGCTCAGGCATTGGACCGTCACTTCTCCTCGTATCAAATCCACCTGGAATGCTTCCCATTCGACCCCTTGTTCTTCATGGGTTGGAGTAAATTGCGACCCCAATCATCAATTTGTGGTTTCTCTGAATCTCTCAGGCTATGGTATTTCAGGCCAATTGGGACCTGAAATTTCTCATTTGTATCACTTGACAACAATTGACTTGAGCAACAACAATTTTTCTGGTTCAATTCCTTCACAACTGGGAAACTCGAGTCTTCTTCAGCACTTGGATCTTTCTGTCAATAGCTTCATTGGACAAATACCTCAAAATCTTGGAAACTTGCACCGTTTATCCTACTTAAGCTTGTATTCCAATTCTCTGTCTGGTGTCTTACCAGAGTCCTTGTTTTCCATCCCTCATCTTCAGACTATTTACCTCACCACGAATCTACTAACCGGCACCATCCCATTAAATGTTGGAAACTCAAGCGAGCTTTTGCATCTGTGGTTGTATGGAAATAATTTGTCAGGGACCATTCCTTCCTCCATCGGCAATTGCACTTCCTTGCGAGAACTCTATTTGACTGACAACCAGTTGGTTGGATCATTACCAAAGAGTTTGGACAATCTGGAGCACCTAGCTGATTTCGATGTGAGCAGCAACATGCTAGAGGGCAGCATTCCTTTTGTTTCAGGAAACTGCAAAGAGATGGACACATTGGTTTTCTCTTTCAACAAATTTAAGGGAAGCATTCCACCAGCTCTGGGAAATTGCAGTAGCCTAACTGCACTTGCTGCTGCCAGGTGTGCCTTAACCGGCCCTATTCCTTCCTCTTTTGGCCAACTAGGAAAGCTGACGATTCTTTATCTCGCTGACAACAGACTGTCAGGAAAAATTCCACCGGAGCTGGGAAAGTGCGAGTCCTTGGTTGGTCTGCGGGTAGAGGAAAACCAACTAGTGGGCGAAATCCCCATTGAGCTAGAAAAGCTCAGCCGGTTGCAGAGCCTGTTTCTCTATACAAACCATTTGACTGGCGAGATCCCCCTTGGTATATGGAAGATTCAAAGCCTTCAGCATCTTCTTCTTTCCGGAAACAATCTTTCCGGAGAGATACCAATCCATATCACCGAAATGAGGCAGCTAAAAAACCTATCTCTGTCCGAAAATCGATTCATTGGAGTTATACCTCAAGGATTGGGAATTAATAGCAGTTTAGTACATGTGAATTTAGCTAATAACCTATTCACAGGGCCTATTCCTCCGAACCTTTGCCTCGGAAATCAGTTGAGGAGGCTGGACTTGTCGACAAATAATTTTCACGGTAGGATTCCACCGAGTCTTGGAAGTTGTTCTAGCTTAAGGAGATTGGGTCTCAAAGAGAATCGTCTCACAGGCATTATTTCTGACTTTTTGGAGATGATCCCATGGTAGTGTAGAAACTTTGGAAAGCCTTTAATGGGGTAAATGTCACGGCCCATTAACACGGGTCAACCTGAACCCGGGCTCTTAAAATCATTTTATACTAATTTAAACATTCTAACCATGTCCATAGGGATGGGAGTGCAATGGCTCGATTGATCGAATTCTTGAGTGAGTTAAATTGAACTTGGCAAATCCATTTTGAGCATAACGGAATTCATAATTTGGTAATTCAACCCATATTAAGTGGGGTTGGATGCTTTGTTCTCAGCAATGGTTCAAAGCTAACTAGTAGGTGAAATCCCTCTTGGAATATGGAAGATTCAAAGCCTTCAGTATCTTATTCTTCGTAGAAACAATTTTTCTGGAAAGATACCAATCCAAATCAGCGAAATGAAACAGATAAGAAATATATCTCTGTCCGAAAATCGATTCAGTGGAGTCATACCTTGAGGATTGGGAATTAAAAGCAGTTAAGTGCAAGCAAATTTATCACATAACTTATTCACAGGGCCTATTCCTTCGAATCTTTGCTTTGGAACTCAGTTGAGGGAACTGGACTTGGAAATCATCTCATAGGCATTATTATTGGCTTTGTTAGAGAATTCCATGTTGCGTAGAAACTTAAGGGACGAGAACTTATAGTGAAATCTATGACAAGTATCTTCAAGTCGTGAATTAAATGCATTTTCATTTAGTCCAAATTCGCCCTCTTTTGAGCAAATCAGCAACTAATTCAATGGGCAAATCCTCAAGGATTTGGAGGCCCAGGGAATTGGAGTTGCTATGAGAGATCATGCTGGCACTTTTGTATCAGGGCTGACTAGAAGGTTTCGTGGTCTTGTTTCGCTAGTACCAAAAGTGGTTGAATTGAAGGCTGCAATTGAAACATAAACATTGTGCTTGTATGAGGATCTAACAGATATAGCTGAGAGATACGAGTGATGATCCGACAATCACAAAACTAGGTAAGTTTAACCTTTTCTATCATCCATCGAACACCTAGGTAAGTTTGACCTTTTCTATCATCCATCGAACACTTCATTGTTGTTCAACATTTGGAAACTTTCAGATATCAAAAGAAATAATGTTTAGAGTTTAAACTAAAACTATTAGATTTAGGAGTTTTCTCTTATCAAATTCAGGTTTTGTTGGAGTCAAGTTTTGATAAGGTATTCGGCATATTATCTAGTGATCATCCAATGTAGTTATTCTTTAATCATTAAAACAGAGTTGCTTATGGGTTACTTCGTTACTAGTATTTATTTGAGATTAAACGTGCCTTAAATATTGTACATATAGTTTAGTCAATTTACAGATGAAATTACCACTATTTTCACATTTTTGTGGGTTAAAAGTTTTTTATTTGCAGAAATTTATCTGTGCCAAAATTTCTCCAATTCTATAGTTCTGCATCTACAGTAGTTCAGAATTTAATTTCTAAATAAAAAGGAAGAGAAGGCAGTGGTTGACGTTGACTCTCTTAACGCAAAATGACATGAACATAATGAGAAAAATGGGCATCCCCAAAATCGAAAATTTTAATTCTCATCTGCAAGCCTGTGATAGAGATGGTTCTCGTATAATACCTCAAAGTTAACAGATTTGCAACTTTATCCAATATAATAGCATCTAGATTTCTAGATATCTTTAAAACTGGGGACTTCTAGATACTTCTTGTAAAGCCACCTTGATACGTTAAGGGCGTTTCCTGTGCTTTTCACAGGAAAAATGTTCCTACTACTTTGCCAGTTATTGGTAAGCTTGATCCACTCCCTCCTCCATTGCTGCAAATGAAAGCCATCACCTTTCTCTAAGCTCTCAATCAGAAACTTAAAGTAAATTGCTGCACGAGGGCCATAATAATCTCGTAGAAGCCCACTCCAGTACTTATTTCCTGAATCAAAAGAAAGAACACTTTGAGTTTACAACTTTTATCCTGTATGCTCTATTTTTCTCTTTAACTAGTGAGATGCATTATGTTGAGTAGGCTTTATGAGCAACTAAATGTGATGTATTTAAAAAGTTTTTGCATTGATCTTCCCAAGTCAAGATAGCAGCAGAAATAATTATACAGCACACCACTCACCATAATCACGAAGCAAACTAGCCTCCTCTTGGGTGTTGTCAAACCACATTGTAATTTGGGTTCTTGCATTCCATTCAAACTGCAATTTGGTTGCAAGGTCAAATATCTTATCTGATCAGATTCTTATACAAGGTAAAGGATTGCAGAAATTAATACCTGTCTTTCCTGTTCTTCATCTTCAGCAAGTCGCTTTGCACTCTCTAACCAAGGTCCCAATAGAAATCCATCATGACAACCTAAAAGTATGTCCATATCTTCCACAAGACCAAGGAACTCTTGACTAAACTGAGCAACTGCAGGGAGATCAGCTAGCTGATAGGATTCTATAACCTTCAAGAATAGTTGATTTGCATACTTGGCCAGGGCTTGTCTTGTCAGTTCAATAAGGTCATACCTAATAATAAATAAACGACCTCAAGTTGATATGAAAGGAGACACAAAAAAGAAGTAATCATTTAGAAATAAATTTTAGTTTATAAGGTTGCTACTATGACCTGTAAGTACTAGTTTCTGACACTTCATCTCCACTTGATAGGAAAAGTCTCAGTGCTTCTATTACTTCTGAAGTTGAATACCATAAATGCGGTTTGCTGAAGGAATCAGTTAACTCTTCGAGGACAGTTCTTGATGAAAATCGTATCCTGTTATCTTGATATCGTCTACTGATTGCTACTTGAGATACTGTGATTGAATAAGGATCAACATCTGGGAATGCCACAATTACATCTCTATTCTTATCCTGTTACACAATCATAAAGGATTTTCTGAAATTGGCTGTCTGTTTAGTTAAAACCATCTGTCATTTGCCAATTCAAACAATGGTGACAGGTAACTTAAAATGAAAGTAAAATTGGATCCAACTATTATAGCTCTTCGAGTTGTTAATGCATTCATCTCGTTGTTTGCAAATTAATGCAATTCCATATACAAAGAAACATACAAGATGAAAGTAAATGATTATTGATTAATGAACCTGAAGTGAATGGAACCTGTCTTTACAAGCAATGAAGCTATGTATTTAGTGTCATCTAGCAGACAAATATAGGCTTGTCAGTTTTCACGAAAGGGTGATAGGATCTCTTAATACACTTGGCAGGGAAACAGGATACATAAATAACCTAGTGGGTTATGAATTGTAAGTTAGAGGGTGCAGCGTAAGATTTTAGGAAAAACAACACCCCTTTGATTAGTAAAGCACCTAGTTACTACCTCTTATTACATAGTAATTGCTATAACATTAAAAAAAAAAAAAAAAAAGGGTTTATGCTACTTACTTGGGAGCCATCCGTGCAATTGTAAAGCGTGCCATACAATATGGTCCAGGCATCTTGCAGAAATTGCACATATCTACCATACCGTCTTTTAGCATAAAGATCAACCCATTTCTGGAAGATTTTGCTACAGTTTAGCTATTTCATCTGGCCATTTAACTATTGTATGTACTATAGGCTGTAACATTAGCAGAATAGTAGACATGTTTGAAAACCAAATCTATCAATGACTGGATATACAACTTGAGAATAAATTATGCTTAGGATATCATTTTAATCACTAAATATGAATTTCTTGTTACCTTGACATTAACTATCTCATGCTGAAATGCCATTTCAGACATAAGATCATAGACAACAGGATTTTGTTCAATGCCTTCCATTGACATCCCAACACCAACCTAAAAGGAATAATTATTTGGAACAAGTAAGGAAGAGGGAACCAGAGTGGAAATTCATGAATATCAGTAATAAATAACAACAGAATAAGTATGTTGCTATCAGCTAAACAAAATGCATCATTGGAATAAATTTCGTCAACAACTGAAGCAAGGATTGGTTATTTAGGGTAAGCTATGGGTCTTAATATTAATAGTTCATGCATGCTGTGTTTAAGGGAGAATCCAGGAGGTTGTATGAAGATCAAACCTCAAAACTAAGCTTAGTAATAAAAGTAGGATCATTCTATTTTATGGCCTCAGGGCACAGTATAAAGTTGGGGGTTGATTTCACCGTTAAGAAACAAGTGTATTTTTTTTTTATGCAAAAGTATACACAATTCAAGGTGATGATGGTACTTTTAGAGTTTTTCTAGTGGGGCACTCCCATTTTTTGGTGTTTTATCCTGTGTCCAATGCATAAAATATCTACTTATTCCAACCTAGGAGGAATAATTTTGTTTTGTTGAGAAGATTAGAAGGATTAGGGAGAACATATTGTTAAGAAGATTATGAACTGAGAGTTGTGGCTGCTAATTACACATAAGACAAAACAAAGAAACAAAGCTCTTTGTCAAAACAAGATAATGCAAAAACTTGCCATGGTTGAGTTTTCACTTCTACGAGCTTCAACAGGTCCAGACCCAACTGCATCCAGAACGCCATACATCTCAATATTTCCAGCAAAATTGTGTAGCATACACCTGAACATTGAATTACTTTAGATGAGGGGGAAGAGAAAAAAGAAACAGCTTCACCAAAATTAACAAAAATATATAGCTAATCAGTCTCTTTAAAAAAAAAAAAAATTGACCAGGGATGAAAACAACAACAAGGTATCATATATCTATGACAAAGTCTAAAATAAGTCTTAAAAACTTCCGACTTATGGGATGAATCACTGGAAAAGTTGCTTGAAAGGGAATTGTCAATATGATCTGCCTCCGATTAGGTGGTCTAAGCTTATCAGAAAATGGAGAAATAGACTTAAATCAAAATAATATGGCTCAAAACCAAAATTCATGTGAACTTATATGAAATATAGCTGTCTAAGACTTTTCAGATTTGGCCAAAGATATCACTAAAATCTTCTTTTCCCAGTAGAGATGATATGGAGAGCCCACGGCACAGGACAAAGGATACTAGTTTAAAAAGCAAAAACAGTGAAATTTATTTTTCTTGTTCTATCACTGGCCCAGATATTTCGCTAATATTTTGTCTCCCATCCATCCGTGGAAATGGAAGTTTTGAATTTCTTATGACGAAGCATGAGGATGCAGAGCTGGAGATAAGATTATAAAAATGGGAGAAGCTACCTTCCTTTTAAGCTTAACCAAATAAAATTTATGAAAGGGATTTCGGTGGAGAAGAATAAAAAATTAAAAATCATAACTTGAATGTTTTATATTCAAATTTATATCATAACTATCAAATCTGCATATGTGCAATCAGAATGCCAATTTCCTACTCTGGTTGCCAAAACAAGTTCCAATATCCCCCTCCAAACCTGTTATTAGCCCAAGGCATCAAATGTATA
This sequence comes from Gardenia jasminoides, assembly GCA_013103745.1. Taxonomy (NCBI): domain Eukaryota; kingdom Viridiplantae; phylum Streptophyta; class Magnoliopsida; order Gentianales; family Rubiaceae; genus Gardenia; species Gardenia jasminoides. The sequence goes on along the minus strand of CM023100.1, from coordinate 22,804,607 downwards.
TGTCAAGAATTAGCAATGTCATGATCAATGAAATTCGTTTGCCTAATGTGTGACATTTTTGGGCTTCAAAGCAAATGGAAGAAGACTATCAGGTTGTTGTTCTTTCCTAGTTGTTTAACAGCCTTATACTATGTATAGTGTCACTACTACCACTCAGTAATCACATCACTGTGAAGACTAACAAAAAGGACTATTCCAGATGACCAGGTAATAGATATAAAATTGAAAAGCTAAATCACATTTTAGGGGGGAAAAAAAAGAGTCACTTTCCAGATGTAAGGAACACCATAGAATTGCTCTGAAGAGGACCATATTGGTTTTGCTTCAGCAAACAGATCAAGGACAATCATCTTTCCCACGGGAACAGAATGCAAGAGTGCCTGAAAAAAAATCAAGTCACAGAATGAAAAATGGCATGAATAACATTGGACAAAGAACATAAATCTGAAACATTTCATCTTTCATTAGACTGTGCAAAACATGGATTTTGATACAAAAGATCCACATGGGTTTCTACTTTCAACTCATGCCTTCTGTGAGTATGCCCCTTTTGAATTCGTAAAACTTTTGATTATTTGTTCTTTTCAGCATCAAGATTACATGAATAACAAGTATTGCATGCTCATAAATTCAATTACAGCACAAAACTAAGGGTTGGGAGCACTGTAAGAATCTATAAGACAAAAATCCTGGCTTAAAAACTAAGCTCCTATCTTTTCAAGTTTTGTGATAAAATACAAAAGGTCTCTTTTTTCAGATTTAAATTTGGTTTGGCATGGAACAAAATGGAGCTAATGTACCTCCTGCCAAAGCAAGTTGAGGAACAACTTAACACCTTATATTTCAAACTTATGGAAATAATGAGCCTAAGTGTCCTCGGATTCAGCATGATTAAAGTTCCTCTTACATTATGCTTGGAAAAGAGTACCATATATAGAAGAAAAATGTTCTGCAATGCATCAAGAACCATATACGAATCAATTATTTCTAACTCTTAGTCCATTATTGTACATAAACACTATCGAAGATGCATTGTCTAGAAAGCGCAAAACAGAATTCACAGATTTAACCTTCATCTGAGGAGGCCTCCAGAATGGGTCATATGAGAAAAGCCATCCCTGCCAGAAAAGTGCTTGATCAGAAGTACGGAATTTTTAAAGGGGAATAAAAGAGGAAGAGTGGCTGAAGATCACTAGTAGAATTAAGTAAAGAAAGCCAATGTAAAATAAAAGACAGCCAGAAAGTTACATATTGTAGAAAGAAAAACAAATGGGGTCCTTGGAAAAAACTAGCTATGCTTGATTCTTATTCTGAGTTGAATTACATATAATTATACATTTAACTTAACAATGTTTGTTTTGTCATCAAGTACCACCAACATGTTGTTTCGTCAAGTCGCACTACCTGTATAAGAACACCAAAATATGCAAGAAACAGGAATTTCACCTGCATTAGCCAAACAGCATCACTGTCACCACTTTGCATTCCCCTGAAAATTGCAGCACCTAATGACGAGATATAATCTGGGTCATCTATGGGTGGTGTGTTCTCATCAAAGGTATCACTGCAACAAGAAATTCTCTCATGTTCTTAATTAGGTTGTAGAATAAGTCATTCTTTATGATCCTCTTGTGATGTACACAACTGCTAAAACAACCACATTAAGAATGCTGATGGTGAAGAATCAGAGAAAACATCTTGAAGCAGAAACTCAAAATATTGACTTACAGAAACTGTCTCTATTTATGTCTAAAATATGATATGCTACTCAACTGGAAACCCAATTAAATGCCACAAGCAAATGCCTGTTCATTCATCGCATCTATCAATGGAACTGAAACAAACTTTTACTTAGCTAAAAGCGTCAAATCTCAGTTCATTCATCAAGAGGCATACAAAACATCAGAAGTAATCTTTTACTTTTATAAACAAAAGCAGTAGAGTGAAGTTCAGGATTTTCAGAGCATTTGAATACTTGGAACATGGGTTGATCAAGCAACTCTAAGATTTAGTCAGGACAATGATCAAGACCTTATTACAGGTTCAAAATCATTCCATTTATGTCATGTTCCTCAATTAACAAACTAAAACTAAGTATAGATGTAAAAGCTGTTGAAAAAGCTAATATTGTATATTTTACATCTTTTATCACTTTGAAGGCTGCAGTTGGAATAACAATCCTTTGGCTGCCAGAGCAGGAACATAGAGGACTTACCAGTTGTAAATGTGGCTACTTCTTCCATATTCTGCACAAAAATGTTTGGTCATTAACAGTTTCAGAATGAATCGGCATTAGTATGCCATTGAAGCAGTTGCACATGCAGACTAAGGCAGGAAAGCTATGTGGATACCTTTCACTTGTTGCTTAACAAATGCTTTTCCAATTTCAATGAACAAGGGATCAGTTGCATCGAGAAGATAAGTGCAGCACCATCTAGGATTGCCATGAACAGTAAACCTAGGAACCTTAAAGAGTTATTATGTGCAAAAAAAAAAAAAAAAATTGCTTTTCACTCTTTTGGAAGTTACATGTGTCCTTAACATATAGAAGTACACAAATGTGTGAAGAAAAAGTATAAATGAAGGGGGGAGGGGGAAAGAGGATGGCTAACATGCTAAGGAAATAAAATTTGTGAAATTCCATGACTATTTTGTTATCATTCTCATATATAAATTTGTCATCCTCCACCAAAACAAAAAAGGCCTATATAGGTTTATGCAATGAGAGCAAGAAAAAGAATCCAGCAAAAGTTGTGTATGCCATCAAATCCACAAACAGCTCATAGTCCTTCAATGCATAATTACTGTTGCAACCAAAACAATCTTTCAAAGGATATTTGACTTCATAAAGATGCTAATCTAAATGTTTTACCCTTCAGAAAATGGAGAATCAATTTGTAACACATATCACCACATCAACTCCAACAGAAATTAAGCATATAATAGCAGGTGTTGCAAGTTTTCAAATATTTACCAGTTTCCCAGTTGTGTTATCTTTGCTGATGGAAAAACACGTTTTAGTGCAGCAGGGACATTTCCAGAAAAGGCAGGAAGCACTGAAACACACATAAAAAAGTGTTCAAATCATTTTGGGAGAATGTGGCAATCACATTCCAGGAATATGTTAAACTTGAAATTGTTTTAAGTATCTTATTTATAGATTACATCCAACTAGGAATTTCATGTATATGCATGTAAAATCAATCCTGCATTTTGCACTTTAAATCTAGCTATAAAAACAATCCAAACTTCAAAAAATAACAATAATAATAATAAATAGGTAGTAAAATCATAAGATATTTTGCTAGTTCCACTGAAAAAGGTAGAGCTACATGAAGCAGTGCATGTTAAGAAGTTTGATCTACTAGAAATTATTGTAGCGCATTTTGGCCTCATATCTATGAAAATGAGAACAAGAGATTCTGATGTTGCAATTCTTCTGGACGCAGATTTTAGAACATGTACAAATAAAATGCAATCTTTCCATGACTATATCATTAATAATAGATATGATAACTGCACCTGGAGTCATTCCAAGTTGGTACATTCTAGCAAGAATTTTCTTTTGCATTAAGAGTTGTTGATCCAACCAACTTTGAGGAAGAGGCCCTCCCCATCTGTCCTTGAATGAAAACATTAGCCAGAAAGTGCAGAATAACAATACAGATGTATTCAGCAACAGAACATATCACACTTGTAACCTTCTCATTTATGTTGAAAGTTATTGGAGATAAAATTCCTACTGTAGTCTACAGCTTCTTACAGACTTTTAAGTTTATAAAAAGGGAAAATGCATATTTTACTTCATCTAGATATTTCCTTCTTAACTGCTCAACATATTAAATCTTTTGCAGATAAATGCCCTTCAAGAAAATCATTAAGGAATTGCCAAAAAGGAAGGGAATTGGGGTTAAAGCATCTTCCATGACCAAGTAGATTCCTTATGAAGGATAGCTTGCTATCTAAAGCATCACATGGATTGAATGACGTAACTGGCCATTCAATCGGTAGAGAGAGACGAGCAGATAAGGTGCAATGACAGGTGGATTCTTATGAATAAAGAATTGAAAAGATAAATCACATTTCCTTTCTAATCGTCTGGAAAGAGGAAGTTATAGACTGGGTGGAAACTCGTCACGCCCATGAGAAATTGCTGATGGTATTATTTGTTTCCTTAATGTTGCATGCATTAGCACAAAGGTCAAAGAAAATTTCAGTTCTCTTAGCTATTATTTGTACCCATTCAATAATCATTTTAAGACAACTTAAGCAAGGCAATTCTGGTTGCCACTACAAAAAAGTTGTACTATCATACAGCACAACATCTAGTCATTGGTTTTCAGAAACTCAACTCTATCCATTTTTCCCCCTTCTAGAAAACGTGAAATATTTTCTCCCTCAATTTCCTAAGATCTTCAGAGTTTCTGTTTCATTGAATAGCAAAAGCTATAGTAGTTGAGCACATAAGACATACAAATTCGCAACAATCAGAAGTAAACATCAGGTTCTGGGAGAAACTAGTTGAATAGAAATTATAAAGTTGACAATCACATATTCATTCTCATCTGTATTCCCAATTATAGTGATTGTTATAGAAGAAGACTTAATCATAATCAACAATTCAATGAAAGCTTACCCATGTAAATTTGCCATCCGTGACCATGCAAGAAATGCTGGACCCCCAAAGAAATCATCCAAATCTGAAGTGCTAATATTGAAATTCTGGTTGCGTGTACATGATCATTCATGAAAGAAATTAGAACTTCAACCCCAGATAAACTAAACAAACAACAAAAGCAAAGGTAAATACAGTCATATCTAGGAGCTAATAAAGAGGCAGTAGAATAATTCAACAATCTAAGTCTTCAATTTTGAATTGAAAGATGGTAAATTTATCTCACAATCCATAATCCAAATGTTCACATTTTGAAAACAGATAGTAAAGTTTTTAATATACCTTTTAACTGAGAATTATTGATCTTAATATTTAGGTTTTCATTCTATCTTAAATACATACAGTGGATTTACTCTTTTTTCTGAAATACAGAGTTCAATACCACTAAAATGGACTTTAAAGAACTCAGACTTCAGCTTTAGTCGAAACCCATGTATTAAGTTCAAGAAAAGGACATGAGAATTCGACACTAGTTCTCAAACCAAAAAAAAAAAAAAAATCCATTGCAGCTTATTCTTCCAAGTTCACTGCAAGAAGAATTCATTATTCTTCTTTCCGCTCTCCTCAAACATTGACTTGTGATGCTCCATTCTCAATTCTCCTCCATTTCTCCCTAGCTTGTTCCTTGATTCCTACTTCCTGTTTTCTCCAAATCTCCTTCACATAGTTCCCTCCTCCATAGTTGCAAGTTGCAAAAAGTTCCCAAAACACCTTAACATGTACACTATCATTCGATGAATATGACTTGTAGGAGTTGATGGCATGTCAATCCGAGTCTTGGATTGCATTTCGTAGTCGAATTCCCAAAAAATGTGACACAAAAGAGCATAAGAGAATTTGAGGTCTAAGACATCAACTTTGAAGTCAACATCTTTGAGCACAACTTCTTCGTTTCACTTTTTTACCTTGTGCATCAACTCACCCATTCTGGGGTACATAGTTGCTATTAACATTGAAGTTGCATTTTCTGGCATCAACTTCATTATTTTAAAGAATAATCAAAATGGCAACATCTGTTTAAATGCAAATAAACCTTCAATGTTTAGGTCAAGACGGCTTGGAACTGAATATATATTACATAAAAAAATTATACATGCAGCAATTCAAATCATGTAGCTTCGTTGTGTTGGTACTCAAGTGAACGAAATACAACCTAAAATGGCTCCAAAGAAGTTAGTCATACAATAAAGAAAGAGGAGGAAGAACCTATCACAGTTCTCAATAAATTAAACATTTAGTTGGCTGATGCATCAAGGACTATGCCAATCAAAAGAATAATAAGAGATTCATCTTGGAATGCAGATCACAGGGCTTGTACCCACAAAAAATAATAACAATAATGTTACAGCAAGTGCGAAACTATTACAAGGAACAATGCCCAAAAGAAATGAGTGCGTTGTCGATGTTCTTCATTTGTGCCTTTGAATTGATGCATCAAATTTGATGGACTAAGATGAAGACTGAATTGATTGGTTCAAAACTGGAGAAATGTTTGACAATTTTAATCTGATAATTTAAACTGGACTGCAGTAATATTAAAAGAAAATGCCAATACTTAGCAAACAAATTTATATTTCCAGAGTTATGTAATACATGTACAGAATTATGTCATATGTGTACATGTATTATAGTACCCAATTAACAGTTTCAAAATCATGTAACAGAGTTAAAATTTATGTAAGTAGGCCATTTAGAAGTTAGCCTGGTTAATCAACTTCATTCATCTTCTGAAGTATATTCAACTATCAAGAACCTTACTATATTTAATCTCTGAATTATTTTTTATGTAAAAACAAATTTCAAGCAGCCAAGATTTTTTTAAGCATGACATCTGAGATACTTAATCTAACAAAGAAGGAAGCCAGAATAAAGAAACTGATACCTGGAAGACCTTTTGCCAGATAGCTTCTTGCCCTGTGAATGCTAAGGGCAAATTGATACCTTGAAGAGCCATCCAATCAATCTCCTTCTCCCATCTTTCCCAGTCCCACCATGCAAATGTATCTACCAAAAGTATACAGGTCATAAATTAACCAAGACCAAATAGCTCTAAGCCATAAGTTATGAATCTCAGGATATCAAATTATAGATCAAATGTCATAGGTGAAAGTGGAGATTTACAGCTTGATGTAACAGCATTCTGGTAATAACTCCAAGGAACAGGTCTCCTGATTTCTACACCAGCATGTTGAACTTGTGGCAGAGAGCCAGCTTTTGGAACTGAAGCTAGCTGTGCTCCACCTGTTTTCATCCATGATATATGTGCTCCACACCAATATTTTAAGTACCAATGCAAACCAGCTGCAAGCTCCACACCCGTGGTTCCACCTATCCTGTGGATAACACAAACAAAACAAATCAACTAATACATTTTTCATGTGTCATTTTCAAGTGGATTCAGCCAAAGTGTCAAACAATTTTCCAGCAGAAATATAAAGAGTTTGACAAAGGAAGAAGAAACTTTGAGAGTATGAGTCCCTATCTAAGTGCCTTTGTCATTTAGTACCCAGTGATCTGAGCTCCAGGTATTCTCCGTACGTTCAAACATTAAACTAGTATTATAAACCATGCTAAACGAGCTGGATGACTTGATCATTCTTTGTAAACTTGAACTGTGATTGAAGACCACTAAAGCACTCAATTTCACTTAAAAATATGAAGCATTTATAAAATTAAGTCTTCATATGGGGTAAAGAAATATAGAAGCTCAAAGAGATTGGCTGAGAAACATAAATCACAGGGAACTACTCCATCCATGAATTGCAATAATTATAAACAAAATAGGATAACAACGAAACAACATACAAAATCTCAGGATAACCATTGTAGCTATAAGAAGGATGATTGCTAATTTTGAAGCAAAGCTCCCCTCCACAATGCTCCTGTAAAAGAATACAAACGGTCAGATCTTTTTATATGTGAGTCAAAATAATCATATCAAAGAGAAAGCCTCAAAATGCCAAGCAATTTTACATGGAGTTAGCTACAGCATACATACATGGAGTTAGCTACAGCATACAGCTTGGTTGGTTGTGAACTTGATCCATCCTCAATATGGGTTCAAATATCATGTTACAAGCCAGAGTATCTTATCTTGTTAAGCAAATTCTAAGATCCACCATAAATTGGTAGTGCTCTATTGTGGAACAACTATCATTAGAATCCATTCAGCACTATATGCATATTAACAGCACAAATATGAACTACTACAATGTATTTGGTCAGCTTTATATTCCATAAAAGGAATTCATGCAATGGTCCATATCCATATCTGTAATGTCCCCATTATTGCTGTCCAAAGGTGACTCAAATTACTACATTGGAACTAGTAAATATAACACTATTAGACCTATGATTTAGTAGAAATTCAAAAAATGAGTGAATTGCTTTAATTATCCAATTGTAAGTTACTAAAAACCTAGCCAAAAATGTCCAAAGCTAATTCCAAATTTTGGCATTGCCCACTTAACAAACATAACTTGAGATAGACGAATAGAAAAATTATGATCCTACGATAGTTAAAAATTAAATTTAAGGTTATAAAAAATCAAGAGTAAACCAGTGGCAAATTGTCAATACAAATAATATGAAATTGCTCCTAAAGCTGCAATACAGCCAAATGAACAAGGTACAGATTCTGAAGTTGGCAGTATTTACTAAAAGCTACATGCATTAAGCACCCATAAACTGTTTAGCAATAGAATCCACATTCAAATTACAAATCTCTTAAGGGTAACCCATTTCCAGATTCTCATCATGTCCAAAATCTGTCACAAATTTCAGAACATCTAAAATCGCCATATTGATTTTCAGTGTCATTTGCACTTAGTAAAGCAAAATATCCTGTAATGTACATGTCATATAAAAATGGTATTCCCAACTTCCAAAACAAGTTTCAGAATCCTGAAATTGTCATAAAAAAGTACTGATCAGATTCTCACTTTAAATAACCTGGAATTCAAACACAAGTTATCACATTGTCAAAATTGAATTCAACATTTGACAATGTCTACTAAATCCATCATATCTTGAGACACAGAGATCAAGAAAAGGTAATCTTTACACCTTAGAAACTAGACTGCACATGCTAAAACTCTTATGAAGAACATCATTAAATATCACCATAAACTCCTCAGAATTGATCTCAACTTCACCGAATCATTTCAAATTTACATGCTGAATTCCAAATAAGGCACTAATACTAAATCAACATATCTTTAAAAAAAATTATGTAACCATAAAAATCGTAGCATAAGAATCTTCACTTTATTCCAAAAATTCTTGAGGAGAAACTATTCTCAGATTCCCTTTCTAAAATGTCCAGCACTAGTCACAAATTTACTGAACATCTTCAAACAGTGTTTTGAATCTCAAACAAGGCAAAAAAAAATCTCACACTAGGCAGTCCTTACAAATAACTCACATATCTGGAGAACACAATTTGTTTGGCCATGATATGCATACCATTTCAAAATATATTCAGATACTTAAAACTCTAACAAAGAAGTCATCTTATAATACAGATCATAACCTACTCAAGATTGCCAACAATGTCAGAACATCTTCAGCACCCATGGCAAATTTTCAGCGAGCTTTGAGTTTTAACTAGACTTACAGTGACAAACTGAGATCATGATCTTTATACTGAAGGAAAGCATTTTAAGTACAGTTTCATGTGCAACAAAAGGAACTTAATTCCAAGTTCTACAAAATGTAATAGCTGATTAACAATAAATGTGCAATGCAGACTGAAGAACCATGCAATTATGGGTTTTGAGGTGTTTTGATGCTTTTATAGCTAAAAGGCTCCTAAGCACTTGTATAAAAATCAGCATTCAGTCACTTGATTACCCTAAGCTCAAATCTTAATTCCAAGCAATATTTGCTCTGAGCACAGAGAATTACACAGCCACATTTAGGTTCCAAAACTCATAAGATCTCAAGCAATTTATGTTTCAATTTCAACATCTGGTACAAGAGCATATGCCTCCAAATTTGCGGAAGATTCTCACTAATCTACTGATTTTATTAAATCTTCTGATACAAACCTTTCTGTGTTGAAACATGCCAATTGTATCACAAAACACTGAGGAAAGTCCTCAGCTTGAGCTAGCTGTTCCTCTTTCAAAGTTCAGACTACCAATGCATCCTTCAATTTTGGTCAAACAATTTTAGAAGCCTAAAATTCAAAAACCTAAAAACTGTGGAACATGATCATATATAAGTACATTACTAGCTCAGTAATGTATTACTCTATGAACTGAAGGAAAAGAAAAGGAACCAAACATCAATATTAAAGGACAAAGTACACAGAACTATAACCTTCACAGGAGAAGGAAAGACTTTTGGGACCCAAACTGGATTGAAAACCTAGGAGGCCACCAAACCGTTCCTATCATAAACTTTTTATCACTCAACTATCAAAAAAATTTCAAATGGCCTACAAAGCTTCTAATTCTATAAAACTAATGGTCATTCTGTCGATTTTCGCGGTTAAGTTTCTTGAATTTGGTTAATTTACTGGCATTTATGTCCATAAGAAATATCTAAAAATTACAAAAATAAAAAGCATCAAGCAACATTGTGGTGTTTTTTGCTTTTCTCGGGTTCCAATAATTTTCTCTTAAACGTAGAATATACTGTACAGTAGTTGATGGATGTCTATCCTTCTATATTTCAATTTCCTGTGTACGAACCTAAATATCCCTCAACTTAACCAAATTAAAACAAAAAACATTTTTAAAATTTAAGTTATTTGAAACTTTTAGCAGTTAGAGTAGCCAAAAAGCGAAAGTTTACCAACAGAGTAGTTTCTAGGTCCTGATTCAAAACCTAAATTTTCAGTAGATAGCCGAAAATCCATTTAAGCAACTTCCTATTAATATATTTTAAGAATTCAACAAAAATAAATGCAAAAACAAAATAGAACAATGACATAAGAGGTGACCTTGGGGATGATTTTGAACTCAAAGCTGGAAGAATGAGAAGGTAGGAGGCGATTGAGGACACCATAAGCAGCAGCGAGTTGAACAGAAGGAGGAGCTCTTTCTTTGTCCTGAATCTCGAGAAGGCGTGAAATGTAGCTCACGCCAACAGTTGATGACTCTAAAGCCACCAAGAAGGTGCAGAGTACTGTGAAAAAGATCCAGACAGGGTTTGACGGGAAAGTAGACATGGATTTGAACTGGGTTTTCAAGTGGGTTAGGGAGGAAGAAGATGTTGAGGAATTTTAATAGGAGTGGTGAGATCATATCATAGTCAGGCATTGGCAGTTTCCTGTTTGGTGTTTGAAGACAGCAGAAGGCCGGCAGAGCAGAGAGATGTGTTTCGTAACACCTCGTTAAAGCCTAAAGGTTGAGAAAACGGACAAGATACCAACTACCGGCCGGTTTTGGCGCGGATTGACCAGGTTTTGGACTACTTGGACATTGACAGTCTTTCTCAGCAGGCAGTTGTGCATTTTGGGAAAGAATAGTAGACTCGGGTGAGAGCGGGCGCTCTCGGGTGTAATTGATACACAAGTACCGTGCAGAAATTAGTATTACACAAATTTCACGAAAGCGAAAACTGGCGACGAAGATGGTATCATGTAAAACACTATCCTTAATGTTTAATTTGCCCCTGTTACACCAAGTATTTGTTACAAATTATGGCAAATTATCTTTAGATACCACAAAATATAGAGAAACCTGATAGCAGATGTTTTCTCTTACAAAGAAAAGATCAAAGTTTTAGCTGGTCTTCCCGCGCGAGGCGCAGGCGTTAGGTAGCTAAATGGTACATTTTTCTATCTTTTGTTCAATTAGTTGTTGATGAATTGTTCTAAACAGCCCCCATACTGTCCTTCATACTCCACAACAAAAAAAAAAATGCAAAATTAAAAAAATAAAATGTAAAAATCACAAAGTGAAGGATGATTGAATATATTACACCATGGACTTTTTTTAAACAACAAAAGCTGGTACACATGCAAAGTGCAGTTAAAGCTGCTGAAAGTGGCAACTCTTATACAAAAGATCATAGTTATTCAAAAACTGCTTGAGTTACTATGATCTTAAGTTATAGCAAATAGATGTAGGATATAGTATATCAAGCAGTACAAAAAATGCGAAACTTCAAGAGTTAGACATGTTCAAATCTAGAGGTCACATTGTGATTATGAAGTTTTCTGCTTTTTGGTTGGGCTCCCTGTAATTTTTAGAGCAGCCAGTGGAATTGGTTCCACTTGAGATTCAGCAGTGAGATGAGAGGATCCTTCAAGCTTTGTAATTTCGACTTCTTCTGCGAGGTCTGTTTTTTCTGGTTCTTTTACTTTTTGTCGGAGATCTATTTTCAGACTGGGAGAATTCTAGTCTTTGTTGTTGGGTGTGGTGGTAGAATTGCTTGAAGTTGTTTCATTGAGCAGTTCTGGAAAAGCAACTTTGTGCACTATGATGGCAGTGTATTTATTAGTGCTGGAAGCCATGTAATTCGATGAGGCTTGCTTCACAAAGCAAATGATTGTGCTATCATTGATGGATTGTTCTATGAGGCTGGAGTTCAGGCAATTCTAGAACATTTAAAGTTTTTTTTTTTTTTGTCAGAATAAGGTAAGCACATTTTGCTACTGGGAATGATTACTGGACTGATAGATTAGCTTTAATGGTACCTATGATTCCTGGAGTTGCAATTCTGATGCAGGTGCTGGAAATAGTTTTTCTGCATCTTTTCCAAAGAGATCATATCTGAGAACACCAGAGCTATCTTGCAGCTAAATTGTCACTCGAGACCTGATATCATGATGAGTGTCAAAACTTTTGATGTAAAGCAATTATAGTAAAGAAAGTATTTGTTGTTTCTTTGCTTTTGTTTTTGTTTTTTTGTTTTTTGGTTTTCATAATAGCATACCTTAAGCTGATAGTGATCTTTTTATGGCAGGAAGAGCAGATAACCTGTGAATATGGATCGGAGCGTAGAGATCTGTTATAGTTAGTGCAAGCGCGATACCAGAATTTCTGTCGCTTGTCTAAGAGTTGTGCTCTACCTTGTATCCAATAAGCTTTTTGTTGAAATAGTCAAGTTAAATCTATCAGAAAACTCTGGATTTTTGTTATTGAGCTGTGTGGCTGTGATTGGAGTTTAGAGCATATAGTAAAATATACCAAAGGAAAGTGCAGAAGATATGTTATTGTTGTGATTTCATCTGCTTGTAGAATTGGAAGGAGCTTTGCATGGTTGTCATAGGCTCTTTGGATAAGCAATTCTCTGATTTGCTGCTGGTTAGCATCAGTCCCGAGATGATTGTTAAATGTTAAAAATGTAGCTTTTGTGCTAGATACATTTGATATAAAGCGAAAAGCAAATTATGTTATTTTACCAAGATTTGATCTCTGGAGCTTCTTAAATGGGAGGATTCACCAAAATGCAGGAAGCATATTTGGTTGATAGATTCAAAGTTGTAGCGAGAAGCTTAGAAGTTAGTGTGAATAATAGAAGAAAATAGTTATAGACTTAGTTTGGTTGTTGTATAACTCACTGTGGTAAGAAGAGACTTTCACACACAGTGCAGCTATAATTGGAATAGTATGAATCATTTCTGCTATTGCATGTCCTTCATCTTTCTCATGGTCTCCCCACAGCATAAGGATGATAAGCATTGAACTGTTTTTTATTGTATTAACATGTACAATTGATATTGTGCATTGTAAAATGTTTTTGAAGTGATAGATTAAATTTACCGTTGATCAATAATGATGATATTTCGAGTGGCAGTTAGTCCCTTCTGCTCTCTTTGCTGCACTTCAATCACCAAGCCTAGTACATCTGCACAGTTTTTACAAAAAGAATTTAATAAAGTGAACTATGATAATTATATATACTCTAATAACAGATGCATGTATACCGATATCAAAATTATCATCAATGTGTTGGTGCAATCTAGTGAAAGGTGTGAAGCAGAATATCTGTGGAATGAGATGTGGTTGTGCTTCATCAACTGGTTGGACAATAGTGCAGTTGTCTATTATCCAAATGTGATTTTTCATGGAAGTGGTGCTTGATGAATCTGGTTGTATTTTTGCGTTGGATATCAAATATCGCTTGTATAGCTGGAAATGATGTTTAAAGTACTGGATATCAGTGTTGCATATCAATGCCTCAACGCAATCTCCCCGTTTATGGAAAAAAGTTAAAACAAATTGGTGCAGTAAAAATTGTATTTTTTTTTTTTTTATAAAGGCATCAGATTATATAAGAAAATTTCTAAAAAGGTATGATGTGAACTTACCTATTCATCAAGTAAAATGAGTTTCTGGTATTTGTTACCAGCTTTTGAGAGAAGTGTCTTCTGTTTTTCAATCACTTAGAGCTTTATTGTCCAATTTTTCATTCCGGAGACAATGTTTCGAAGGATAATGATGCTTTGTTCCATCTTTGAGCTGTACTTCAGAAGTTGGAGAAATAGTCAAGAGCAAATGATGAACTTATATAAGATAGAAAGTAAAAAGAGTAATATAGAAATTGAGAGTTTAAGTATGAGAATATAATAGGATAATCTAAGGAATAATATGAAGAATTAAGTCTCAGTATGTGATGTGGATATGCGACTGTGATGCAAAAATGAGATTCTAAGCAACATGATATGAAAATGTTAAGAATTATATACAGAATTACATGAGAGTGTATGTGAGATGGATAGATAAATACAAATATTCAGAGCTGTAGTTTATGAACTATGCATTAGCTAATCTAAAACCTCAGTATAGACTATATTTGCAATATGGTCATGTAACTCAGTATGAAGGAAGGGCGATTTTATGAGAATTTTGATACAATTACTATTTTTTGCTTGAGACATTGGTACGTATAATTGTCCATGGGAGAAAACAAGTTCACGAAGATATATGCCAACATAGTCTAAAGTTTGCCCCTGAGTTTTGTTTATTGTCATAGCAAAGCATAAACAAACAGGGAATTGGATTCTTTCAAAGGATACAGGATAATCTGGATCATTCTCTATATGGAAAGAGATCCTGTGAAGAAAGACTTGTTTTCCTGAGAATTCTCCATAGCTTATAATTGCATCAATGATGTTTGAGGTTAATGATCTGCATATGAGTCTTGTCCCATTACATAGGCCTTCTAGCTGGTCGACGTTTGCTAGGAGTATAATGGGGAGTTTTCTTTGATGATGAGTTTGTGTGGAGGAAAGCCGTTAGGAGTAAGAGAATTTATAAAGTCTTCAAAGATAGTTCGTTCTGAAATATTGATTGTCTTGTCTCTGCTCATGTATTCGTGAGGCTCTCCGGGGAATGTAGTTATGAGGTGTTGGTTGAGATCATCAACAAATTCATTTGTTGTTGTGAGTTTAGCTCTATTGACAAGGGAGAAGTCAGTATCAACAAAAGCTTGAAGGTTGGGAAATACAGAGGCTATCAGTGCTGCAATTGAACGTTTTTCATTTGCATGTTGTATCAGAAGATAGTGTGGTATCTTGACATTGTCACCGTCGATTGTGGGCTCAGTTCCATTTCCTATGCGTAGCAGATATTGACCGAATTCAGGGTTAGAGTGGGTTCGCATGTTTTTTGTCAAATGAAACTTGTAGAGGTGAGACCATATGTAAGAGTTGATCATGCTTGCTTCAATGAAGTCTGCTTTTGAACCTCTTGTAACTACTGGTAGCACTTGCCTAAAGTCTCCACCAAGCAATATAACTTTTGACCCAAATAAGGCAGTGGAATCCATAATATCTTTTAATAGTCTATCAACAGCTTCTATTGCAGCTTTTATGACTCATAGGCATCATCCCAAATAATGAGTTTTGCTTCTCTTAAAAGCTTTGCTAAAGAGCTCTATTTGCTAACCTTGCACATGCTATCAGAACTAATATCTATAGGAATTTTAAATCTAGAATGAGCTGTCCTTCCTCCTGGTAGTATGGATGCTGCTATTCCCGAGGAAGCTATTGAAAGAGCTATGAAGCCTTTAGACCTAACATCAGCAAGTAATGCTCTGTATAGGAAAGTTTTGCCCGTATCTCCTGGACCATCCACAAAAAAGCATCCTTTCTTTTTAATATATACAGCATCCATGATACTATGAAAAGCTCTCTTCTGTGCATGGTTGAGCTGATTTATGTAGAGCAAATCATCATCAGAAGCAGATATACTTGCTCATCTCTTGTTTCTTTTTTTGGTTGATCAAATCTGAGAACTTTTGAAACTATGCCAAAATCATTTATGCTTTTACCCATTGACTCTGGAAAGCTATTTATCTGTTGTAGAACCTGTAACTGAATCTGTTCTTTTGGTAAAATCGTTGATCTGCAGTAATCCTCTGATAAAGCATCTTGAAATTTATCCCATAGTTGTCTAGCATTTATTGGTGGAAAATATACCAGAATAGTTGAGATGCAGCCTCACGAAATGTATGCACACAAACTCCATTAACTGTTTTCAGATAGTCAAATGATGTAGGCTCACGGACATTTGTTAGCAACAATCTCAAGAAGTAGCGCTCACCTTCAACTGGACTTGCAAAAACTATTCTGCCAATGACATCTTTTTGTTTTCTTGGAGCCCACGATTTACTTGATGGATACCAAACAAAATGCTCAGGAAATTCTTTGTACGTGCACTTGAGAGATTTTGCAAGATCGTGAGTTGAGTTCATTCGGGAACACTCAGCGAGCATTATCCTCTTAGCAAATGGATTCTTCGAAAGGTCAGACAAATCATCGCTTTCTTTGAAAGTCATCGTCTACAAATTCTCTAAATGAAGCTGTAAGTGCATCACAGAAGGAGACATTTGATTTAAAGGAAATCTATTTATCCTCCATGTTGCCTCGACAGGACCAACCCAACGCGCTGATTGGTAGTCTTTGATTTCATCAGTTACTGCTCCTACACTTTCGACATTTAGCCAGAAATGAATTTTGTCATGTGCCTTGTATATGTATTTATATATATATTTAACAACCTTCACTGTCAAGCAAATCTCAACATTGATGTGGCAATCGAATTTAGCAAGCAGATAGGCACTATATGGTACAACCCATCGATTATCCAATTCGTAGCCACGAACAAGCACTCTTCTTCCATTGTTCCTTCTTCTGTATGTAGGGTAAGAGTTATCTCCATGATGTGTCTTGTCGGCCCATTTCTTTGGATAACTGTTTCTACAACGTTTGATAGGCGAGCCTTCCATACAAACATTAGAAGGATTTTTTTTTCCACACGGTCCATGCATCATGTGTTTTTTTACCATGTTGAATAAATGCTTGTTCTCTGTTTCATCTGGTATCTCAGCACTGACAAAATGGTTGTAACTATCTGTCGAGTATATTTTTGATGCTGGTTTCAGAATGATCAAGAAATGAGTATGCGGCAGACCTCATTTCTGGAACTCAATAACATAGGTGTATCCAGCTACCCAAAGACTTCCTTCTTAAACAACTCTTGCTTGAAAATGTCAAGTTTTACATGAAATACTCGAGCTAGAAGATCTGCTTGATTGTGGACTTCATCAGAACGTAACTTGTGCTTTTTGATCTCAGTCCATGAAGGGTTACAGGTGATAGTAATAAACAAATCTGATATTCCAAACTTTTCTACAAGAGACATGGCATCCACATATTGCCTTCTCATATCTCATGGGCCTCTAATGAAAAAAGTTGGCAAAATTACTCATTGTCCAACTTTAGAGCCACTTGATTGCCTGTCAATAACGCTGTCCATTACTCCTTGCAATTGTTCATGCCTTATCGCTCTTGCCTCTTTCTGAAGTAGTCAAGCCTCTGAGTTTCTATTTTCACATACACATCGACAAAGAACTGTTGGAAAAGTCTTCCAGTGTTTAGGATATTTGGAATACACGTGTCTCTTATTTGAAATCTGTATGCGTAATACTCTCCCATAGATACAAATTCATTCGAATGTTCAAATTGATGGTGAGCTAATATAGGAAAAAGAAACCTGATGTTAGTATCAGTGAGTATATGTAGTGAAGAGCAAAATATAAGAATAGCTGAAACAAGAAGCTAGTCACTATCTATCTGTGAATAAAGCTATGATTTATTACTGCTTTTACGAACCTGCTTCTTCTAAGTCAATCATTTGCTGTGTAGACTTGAATCCAGTGAGTATTGCTGAAATCTATGGTTTTTTCCCAGCTCATTTTTGCTTTTTAAGGTTAGGAACGGCAGATCTTTCTATGCCTGGATGCCGTCCTGTTTCTCCTAAAGGAAAGAGTAGAGGATATTAGAGAGGGTCGTAACAACCATAATAGTACTGCACACAGTGATTTTGTCCCTCATTGGTGTAAACCTGAATATGTCTTGAGTATCCATCACCAGAATTGTTACCCTCAACCATAATGCTGCAACTTGAGACACAGTAGGCTTATTGAACACCCTCTGATCCATTGAAGAATGAGATTTTAATATGATCTGATACGAGTATAGATTTGGAACATGACGTAGACTTTGCAAGAAGCACGCATATGGATTTGCTTTCATGAGATTCATAATCTTTAAAACGATAGACTCAGTTAGTTTTTCAAAAATAGCCATCCTATTCTCAAGCTCATGTTCTGTGTCATGAAAGTAAACCTGTAAATACATTCCGAGCCTCCATGTGGTATGAGATTATTGATAAAATGGTATGTTTGTCCATTTATCTTGAAAGTGTAGATACCATTTGTTCTCTTGCACAACTCCTTATTGTAGTGAACCAAAGGATGTGAATGCGAACATGTTGTTGTATGTCCGGATATAAGTTCTGAAACATAGTGCTTCTTTAGTTTCACTAGTGTACAGCTGGACAAGTATATCTGGAAGTTGGTTCTCTTGCAAAATAACCTCTCCATCAGAGCAGCAGAAATTTGGTGTCTCAGAGTAAAATTTTTTTGCCCGGCAAAACTGACAAATCTCTTTAGGAGGCAAAATATCAGGTGCACATCCTATATTTTCCAGAAGCTCAGTTTCATTCCAAGTTCATTTGCCTATAGAAGCAGTATAAACAATGTTTAATCAGTGATATGTTTCGTTAAAAATACTGAGATAACAGTAACAGTTATGTACATCACCTTTTCTAGTAGCTCTTCGCCTGTGATTATTTGAGCAGCTCTAAGTTCTAGGAGCACTTTTGCCTATTAGAAAAAATAACATATTATGAGAGTCTAACAGTTAAATATAAAGAATAAAAGCTTAAAGTACAGAAAGGTAATAAATAGATCTTGTAGGACAAACCTTTTTTGTAACGGCCTCGAAAAAAAAATTTTAATTAATTTTAATTTCAAAAAAATTCGAAGTTTATTTATTTATTTATTTATATAATTATTTCTTTAATTATCTTGTGACATCCGATTTTTCCTCATTCACAATGCCTCATTTAATTTTAACTCTATTCCCCTGTTAATTTCGTCTCGTAGCATTTATTAGCTGTAAAATGTCAAAGGCACATTTTTCGAGGTAAATTCGGACTATGAGTAAACTAGTGGAGATAAGTATAGATGATCACTGATAAGTTGGAAGTGTAATTAAATGACTGGATTTGGGTCTTTAAAGATGATTAATTAGGGTTTTGAAATTCTTAGTTAAGATTTGGATTAACCACTTTAAGTTTAGAATTTTATCTAACCGTTAATTCTTTCAACTAAATTCCTACCAATCACTTAAAAATCACTTCTCCATCCCCTCTCCTAATCGAGATTTGTCCCTTAATCTCAAGCCAAATGAAGTGATTAATTTTCCCTCCAAATGGCTAATTAAAGTTACTATGCCAACTTTGACTTTTGGGGTAAGACAAGACCCATGTCTTGTCTTCCTTTTTCTCATTAATTCTTCAAGAAATATTGCACAAAATTGCTTCATTCTTCCTCTCTTCTCACCCGACTTCTCCCTCTCTTCTTCCTCTTGTTCTTCATCAAAAATTGCTCCCATTTTCTTCCTCAAAACTCAACCAAAGTTGCACTAAGTAGAGCTTAGCTTGAGGCTTGGACAAAAAGCTTAAGGAAGAGGATATTGTGGGCTTCATCTTGCATTTCGTTCTTGAAGTCTTGCAAACCTAAGAGAGGTATAATTCTACCAACTTCCTTCTTGTCTAATTTCTTCAAATTCCAAGCATGACAACTAGAAATTGGGTGGTTAGTGAGTTCATAGAACCTTGAATTGGTGATGATTGTGTTGTGTGAAGTGTTGAGCTTCATTATTGAGTAATTTGATGATTATGGAAAAATTGGTGGGCTCTTGAATTCCCACTAAATGTGTGTAATTGGTTGCTAGATGGTTAGATGATGCTATCTAAGTGCATTATGTGTAATGATGGTGGTTAAAAGTTGGAGGAAACTTTAAGGGGAAAACCAGCTAGAGGGAAGAAAAAAATTGGGGAATGAATTTTCTGATTTTTCCTTGAATTTCATGGCTGTATTTTTGGCTATTTTAAGGGCTGAATTTGATGTTTAAATGTTGAATGTTAAGCTGTTATTTTTACCCACAAAAAGTCCTTCAAGAGTGGATGTAATTAGGGTTACTCATTCGGAAGTGAAATCTGGAAAATGGAAGCCTTATGCTGTCCAAATTTTTGAGGATTATTTCGTGATATTCTTGCCAAAAGATGTGATAATTTTTTATTACCATTAGGTTAAAGAAGTCTAATACCAGCTTAGAGTTGAATTTGAGGTGAAACGGCAGTAGAATATGTTGGATAAAAGAGACTAGAAGTGAAGGGAATGAACTTTGTCGGTTTGGACAGTTTCGATGGATGAACTTGAGTCACGTAGAAAACTACCTTCCCATTTGAATATTAAGTTGAAATTTGGTGTGAATCTAGTTGATATATGGAAGTATTAGTGTGCCAAATTTGACAATTTTTGGACTTGAATTCGTCACTTAAACAATGTCTTGAAAACTGCCCTGTATCTTCGCATCCCCAGAAATTTCAGAATTGCGAACTGCCCTTGTTTGAACTGTTGTCATTTCATGCTCGGGTGTCGGAATTGAGTTCCGTCAGTGGCTGTTGAAACTCCTTATGTAGTACCATATTTTGTATGAATTTCAGAGGTTAAATATTTTTCTGTAATTTTTGGCAAATTATCAAAGTGCCCTGGATGTCCAGCCTGATAAGCCCTGTCTCTTTACTGTAGCAGACAGTTTAACGAAAATATGGGTTATTTTCATCCATAATTTTAATTGAATGTCTTCTGTAAAGTTTTATAGCTTTCAAAGAGGTTTCCAACGGTACCAAATGAGCAAAATTTTGACTTGTATAACTTGAGTTATGATTTTTCAAAGTTTTCAACTCAACTTAGGAAATTGTCGAACTTTCGACTTTTTGAACTAAACTTGGTCGGTGAATTAGGAGAACTCATTTTTGTTCTCTTTTAATTATTTTAAGGCAAAGTGCTGATTTTGCAACTGATCAAAACTTGGACTCCGACCCCTACTTTGTCGGTGAGTTTTCCAATGCATGTTTACTGCTTTAATTTACGAACTTAGTGCTTGAATGTGCTATGTGACTTGTCCTGTGCTTTTGTTGAAACTTGAAACTGTTAAACCACTCACTTAAAGGAGAGTATACTTTATTGCTCCCTTTTTGTAGAGTTGGAAATTTATTTGTTGCATGTATTGAACTTGGGAGATGGAAACGTGATATACAAATACTCTTGGCCGTGTGCCTCGAGTAAATTCCTGTTTACTGTCTACTGTTGAATTATGTGGCGTGCGGGCCCGGTAGGGGGAGTTAGGTGGATGGAGTTGGCGTGAAGAGTCGTCTACTTGGACTGAAAGTCGACAGAGTGTCGACTACTATAACTGCTCGTGAAATGTGGAAATTGGCTCCTGAGAGCCCCTGTATCCTCAATGTGTGTTAATTGGATTTGTTTATGTATTTTAATTATTTACTTTGAATTTTTACTGTTTTAAGTGCATGTGCATGAATTTTGGAAACTCACGAGCTTTTAGCTCACCCCCGTTCCCGTTTGTTTTTCCTTAACAGGTGACGAGAATCCCGAGGCGTAGCTAGGGCTAGCGTCTTGATCTTTTGACTTTTGATATCGAGTACGAAGATATATTTTGTATACTTGTTTGGTGTTGAGTACTTTAAGTTTATGGAAGTGTATGAGCTTTGGCTCGAGGATTGTGAATGTTCTAAATGGATGACTGTAATTTTTAAGTTTAAATGCTCTTTTCAGTTTTAGTATTAATGTTGTGGTATTTGGTGAGATTGCACGTTTAAGTTAGAATTGATTTGAATGCTTGAGTCCTGGCGAGAGTTGGGCAGACAGTCCGCTAACCCCTCTGGTTAGCCTTAGGGGGAGGTGGGGCTGTTACATTTTTCTCCTGGAGCTTTATGTGAAGAAGAACCGCTTTGACGATCATTCAAAGGTAATAGGATATTAAAATCTTCAAATGATGAAAAATATTAGTAAAAGCCTGAAATTTGAGATGTTGTAAGGAAAGCATATTTTTCAATTGAAAATAGAAAAAGTAACATAAAAATAGTACCTAAGAGATCATCAAATGCTTCATATAAAAGCTTGTAGCACCTACTATAGATCGGAGGTTGTTCTGGAAAAAGCATAACAGTTTTATTTAAAAATTTAATGAAAATGCTAGAGCAATGCACACAATTCTCTATGAGTAAAGTAGATTGATGATCTAAACATAACCTGGAGTGTGCAATGAACTATGAGGTGGACATCTACTTGATGATGGTTCATTAGACACTGAACCTAAGATAAGAAGTGTTACTTCAAAATTGACTAATGAAACGAAGGAATACAGTTGAAAATGATTAAAGCATGTTCATAAGTTGAAAATTTAGAAACATGAGCTTTGAGTTTTCCATTGGTCTCAGCAGTATGTATGGCATGATTCTGGCCTGAAGTAATAACCATTTTCACACAGTTCAGGCCCAAAATATAATCATCTTCGCAAATGTACCTGCCAGAAGTAAATATTGAAATAGCATAACCATAAACAAGAGAATAAGGTAAGTTTTCATCCGTTAGCTTAGGTAAAAACAAATAAAGCATACGTATCCTAATATACCTAGCTTCACCTGTGAATATGGCTCTTTGATGATTAAAGGAGTCTGAGAAATTCTTGGAGGATGTTTTAGTTGTTTTTTATGTGCATAAGCCTCCCTCTGTTTTTGTCGATAAAGCTCTTTTGTTTCAAGACTCAGCGAAGCATATCTTTGTTTCAATTTCTGGTTACGCAGAAGCTTCTGTTTAGCATTATGATCAACACCTATGTAAACAGAAACATTGCTCAACACCAGCAAGAGAATGTTAATGATAAGAAAGTGCATGTGAATGAAGAAAAAATATGAATACATACACACTGACATGGTTGTCGATCAAGATTAGAATTAACTAATAGGTCTTGATCCAACATAGTTGAGGAAATTCCAATCGTTGAAGGTGAACTAACATTATCAACTACCGAAGAAATGCTAGCTAGTGTTTCTAAACCATCATGAACACAATGACTAATGGAGGATTGATAAAGCTTTCGACGCTTCTTTTTAGCATAGAGCTCACTCCGCCTTGCTCTGCGCCTCTTTTTTTCTTCAGGAGATAGCAGAGCATACTGCTCCCTTACTCTTCAATTGTAAAATTGTCTTTTGATATCCTCATCAGTGGCAGCTGGAAATATAATAAAGCATAAAGAACAAGTATCAGGACCTTAAAAAAAAAAAAAAGGCAAACAACTGAAAATAAAACTAAATTTCGCACCAGCAGAAGGTTGAGGTCCACGAATGTTAAAGCATGAACTTTGAGCAATACGAATCTGTTCAGACATTGAAAAGGAAAAGAACTGCTTTTCGTTTTTGAGCTGATAGTTTTGGCTTTCCTAGATACAAGTCTCGGCTTGCTCTTCAAAAGAGAAATCGGTAAAAAAAATTTTTGATCCTTTTTTTCGTGGCTTTTTCTCATATTTATTCTGTGGGAACGAGAGGAGCTACTGAGCTTAGATAAGCTCAAAGCTTAACTAACTATAACTAATATAACAGATTTTTCTCAAATAATAAAAGCGGGCGCACAAAAGCAGGATAATAACTATTTTTCCAAACTAACAAAAGCAATAACTATAGCAATTACTCCAACTCTGAACAAAGGAAAAACACAGTGCACATGCAAATGCATATAACATGTGATATGCTAAACGAAGAAACAAGGGGAAAATAAGGAGAAAAGAACAAAGAACAGAAAAACTAAACATAACAAGCTAACAGAACAAAAAGTTACCTATATCAACAGCAACAAAAATAACTGGTTTCTTTTACTGGAAAAGAAGTAAGAGCAAGCTCAAAATGAGAAGAACAAGAACAAAGGGAACAACAGTAGTAAAAAACTGTAAAACTCAGAGAAATAGGAGCTTAAAAGAAATGAAACATGAGCAAGAGGTCAATTTGAATTAAAAAATGAGTCTCCCAATTGAAATTTTGAAAAAATTACAAGTAATTAAAAAAGGAATGACAACTTCCACTTTGAAATCTGAAATAATAATATGAACAAAAAAGTCAAAAAGTGCTACTGTCTAATAAATGAGCAGGTGTATGTGTAAGATTAAAATGACATAAATGGACAAGCACATATTAGATCCAACTACAAGAAAGCATCTAGAAGGACAGAAATGTAAAAAAACACAGTCCTATTAAATATTATATTATAGCACAAGTACATACACAAAATTGAGAGCAATAGGCTAAAATGCACTGCACAATTAATAAGAGGGAAAAACAAAATGGGCTCAAACCGAAAAGGATATAAGGAAGGGCACAAGTGTAATTCCACCGAGCATTCTATAGAACAAGACAGCAACATAGCACAAGAGCAAAATGGCTGGAGGGAGCAAGAGACAAATTTAAATGAAAGAATACCCTCAAGATGAAGAAGCAATGCATATGAAAAGTGATAAACAGCGGAAGCAAAAGTCATTCTTATATAGTAGTAGGATACATTTGTGGACGTTAAAAGGCATCCGCAACATTAAACCCCTTCAAGGGATAGAAAATGCCAAAAATGTTTCAAAAATTTTTTGACTTTCAATAGACCCCCAAGTTTTTAGTTTCTTTGTTGTAACAAGCCTCATTTCTATTTCATTCACAAACTATTCCAACATGCCTCCACTTAGTTTGCGAATAAAATAAACAAAATTAGCACATAAGGTACTATGCATAAAGAAAAACATTGTTAGATTTAAGTTTTTATTCTAGTGTAAGTACATCTCCGAGTCTAATCAAATCAATGTTGCATATAGCATAATCCATGATTTGAAAATTAGACTAGACATACTATACACATGGTATTTTAAACATAATCGATTCATAAGAACTTTAGCATTTACTAGCATGTGCAACATCCTAGATTCATGGTCATAAAAAAAAGAAAAAAAGAAAAGAAAATCCAACTTTTGTTAGAAGTGGCACTACTTCTAAAATCATATAGGTGAAGATACTTTCAAATGTTATAGGACCAAACACTACGAAAGATTTACACTTCATTAAGATTATAATTTCAACATATACTCAATATCTTATAACAATATACACTAGTGAGGTTGGGATGTATATAACAGTATTTAGTACTCACAATTACTTAGCAACTTGTTGTTACCCCTTAAATCTTTTCATCTAGTGATAGTGCTAAAATCAAGGTAGGATTCTCATTACTAATGATTTTAGATAAAAGTTTTTAACCCCATTCATAATGATATTAAATCAACAAGTCCCTTCATAAGGACCTAGTCAATGGTTATCCATAGTTATGATATGTTCTCATATATAACAGATACAACATCATTCTTTTACTGCATGCTAAGATACTCATATCTTAGACTTAACATGTCTAGATTTACCACATCATTCTTTTAAAATATGCTAAGATATTCATATCTTAGACTTAACATATCTAGATTTACCCTTACACTTTATTCAAAACTCTAGATATAGTAACTACACATTGCAAAAATAAAGAGACCAGAGGCATAAGATGTGGCCACAAACCTTGAATCACTTCACCTTTTTACACACGCAATAGCTAAGGATTTGATTTCAACAATTAGGATTTTAGATCACAATGTACTCTTGACTGAATTTAAAACAAATGCAATTACTAGCATTTGTAGCAACTAAATCCGTTTGAGAGTAACACATACATATTTCTCATGCTATTGTTTAGGTGTTTACCTCAGATACACATGCACAAATATTGAATAATATTAGTCAATATAATCAAATATCTATTATGTATGTCACAACACTTCTTTTCTTAAACTATGTTTTGACATAAAATATCATGTTCCATATTTATATGTCATGAACTATCAAATCACAAAAAATAAGAAGATTCAGTTAAATAAGTAGAAATTTTCATACTAATTAATAATCATGTTAAACATGACATATAGTTTTGTTTAACAAGTCCACCATTCTACGACAATATTAATCCTATCTTATACTAGAAGAAATATTTTTATCTAGAAAATTTCTTTTCCATAGACTTCCAACAAGGGCATAGGTTTTACTCTTCTTTTTCTCCACATTATTCATCATAGGATCAATATCTACTTCTCTTTAGAGAACTAAAGTATCTTCCTTTATTAAAAAAAAAAATGCTTTAGAGCATGATCCACCATGAATGTTTTGTTAGTGTATAATAATTTCTTTTTGTAGTTATTTCAACTAGGAGTGATTTTCAATAGTTATCCCCACTATGAAATAACACAAAAATCTCCACTCCATGATCTTCGAGTTCAATTAACAACATCTTATAGATCATTTACTTGATCAAGGAGAAAATAAATATCATGAATATAAATTTAAATTTAAATTTAACTAGAAATCGTCCAGAACTTATTTGAGTTTTCTTGTATTTCAATACAATACGAACTTCTTTAGGGAGTTTGACGGTGATGTAGAAGTCATAGAGACAATCCGTGAGGCCCTCTATGTAGCACTTCATCCACTTTGGACTTCTTTTCACAACCTCAACTCTTTGCCATCATAGTCTTGTGAAGTAATGATTGAAAACAACCTTCAACTCTTTGCCATCATAGTCTTGTGAAGTAATGATTGAAAACAATGTCGGATCATCATCTTTGGCTTATGGGCTTGAGTGCAATTCCAATTGTGGACTACTTTGCACCAAATTACGCCAAATAACACCTTTAAGATTGTTGGTGTGATTGATACACAAGCACACTATACTACATAAATTTGTATTATACAAATTTTGCTAAAAAGTGGGGATGAAAATGATAATCTTGATTTGTGTTAAACACTATCTTTAAGGTATTATTTGTTCTCATTACACAAAGTATTTGCTATAGGTTTAAATTAGCTCTAGGATATAAGATTTAGAGAAACTTTATAGCAAATGTCAAATTTTTTCTTGCAAATAAAAGATCAAAGTTCTAGTTTGTTTATATGTTAAAGTTGAACCTATGATCGACCTAGAAAGGCCCCCAAGAAAGAGGCTTTTGTTATCTGTTCAAATCCGAAGAAGGGCTTTTTCCGATATGCCACTCCGTAGACAAGGAGCGAAAGACAAATAGATTCTCTGAACAATTGGAATTTTGTACGTCTGTAGGATCCTCCTTATCTCCTGACCGAGCTTGTATAGGTAGATGTTTCTTGGTAGGGCCGATAGTAATACACTGTGTGGGACGGAGTAAGGGCCCTTCTCACCTCCTACGAGTCGTCCGGCAAAAAAGACATTTTGAATGGAGTAAAAGAACTTGGGATCGTCGATCTCTTCCTTAAAGATTGGGATGAGTCGATGTCAGTCGATGGTGTGAAAACACTTCCTGATGTTGAATTCCAAAAACTAGAGAGGTTCCCCACTCTTCTTTGATCCGTCTTAGGACCGAGTGGCAGCCTCGACCCAAGCGGAAGTGCGATGTGTCTGGAAACTCAGGACCGTAAATGAATTCGAGACTTGTCATTTTTTGTAGTGAAAAATATAAACCAAGAGTCACAAGTTATTCAACCATTATCTCACATGTTTATGGATATTTACAGACATTAAAAGGCACCATTAATTCCTTTCAATGGATGGAAAATGCTGAAAACTTTTCAACTTTTGATTTCCAATAGACCCCTAAGCTTCTAGTTTCTTTGTTCTAACAAGTCTCATTTCTATTTCATTCACAAACTATTCCACTAAGTAACATAATTGATCTAGATACAAACATAACAAAGATAAATAACAAATTTTTTTCAACATATTGAAATTGGTGTTCTGTATTTAATTCCACAATCCAATAGACTCCCAAAGCCAGATACCGATTTTACAGCATAGACCAAAAAATGTTGGTGTGACTTGCAGCTAAATCCAAATTGTAGTTTTTTTTTTTCCTTTGGTAATAGGCTTGAGAAACCAATTCCTGGTCATGGTGTGGCTACGGTCTGGTTTGGATTGTTAATTTTCATAGAAATTTTTTATCGCTGTCCATAAATATTTTTTTACATATTATTGAATCACTTTTTTTTGCCTCCTCTTATATATCATATTCTGAAAAAGTGTTATACTAATTTTTAGATTAAATAGCCTCTCTCGCCAGGAAAAACTTACCATCTAAATGGGTATATTCTGATCTTTTGGTAGATTCCAGTCAATTAAATAGCCTTTCTCGTGCTAGAAAAAACTAGAATCTAAATGGGTAGATTCTGGTCTTTCCTAGAGTCTAATCATTTTTAGTGCGAGAAAGGCTAGTTAATCTATGATGATCGGTTTTGGATAAAATATTGAAAATGTCCTTCGAGAGCCAACGTGCCTCTCACGTGATTGATTGAATAATGAGAGAAAAAGTTAGAATGAAACCAAATTTAACATAATGGTCCAGATAAAGCCTATTCCGAAGTTTTATGGGTAATATGAAAATTTTTAAAATTTACTGACCTTCCATGGACTTCATCTAAAATTGTTTTATACTTGTATAATACACGTTACACACATATAACTCAGAAATAGCAAACGTTGCATTTCATAATTTTGTAAATTCATGCGATAAAACAAGTAAGGTGATAAAATTTGAATTAACCTAATGCCTCATATACATATATATGAGTTAAAAATGATATTAATGTAGCAAAATTTTTTTGAGTTGTAGTAATCTTGGCTATTTTTCTAGTTTCATAACTTTCAAATATTTTCTACTATCAAAGTACAAATTTATATGCATAATTTTGCCAAACTTGTAATATTGCATTGAATTTTTAATTGCACTCTTGAAACTATTGGCCTAATATGTGTGTATACAACATTCAATTTTGTGTTCGTCCTATGTTTTATGAAATATGATTGCTACTCAATTAAACCACGTATTATTGTCTTCAGTAGTATTTGTAATTATGGAGGTCCCACAAATCAATCCTAGTGGCTAGGGGCACCCGCTCCATGATATCAAGGAACACATGCCGGCTTCCTCAAGTGGTATTTCCAGAGTAAGATGGATAAATGACACTAAACAATTAACTGAAATGTTATCCCAAATGAATTAAGAAGTTCAGAATACAAACATGGGACACTTAAGTAGAAAATACATGATCACGGACTAAACACTTAATTAACAGCTCAAGAGCTTCAAATCCTTAGTCCTAACTTGAGTAATCACGTGAGCTTGCAAGACTTGCTTCTTGATCTTTATGGGGGCCTTTGACATCAGTTGTGGAATAAGACAGTTTAGATTAGGCTTATTGAGGTGCCAATTTATAGGAGCTAGTGCAGTTTAAGAGGAATTTGATGCATACGTTCATCAACTAGTAAATGAAACTAAAGCTGCAAATGATAAAACAAAGAATTAAGCACAAGAAAAAGAAAATAACAATAAAGTAAAAGAGTAGGGAGTAAGAAAAATAAACTTCATTTGTAGTGATTTGACCACTAGCTTGTTGCCTATGTCCAACACTCAAAGCTCATCGAGTTTAGGATTTTTACAGCCCTCACTAGCACGATCTCTTCCAATAAACTTCTCGTCAAAGGTGAGAAAACGACCAAAGTAAAGTTGGCAACTCTTATATAAATTATGGTCAACCTTGTTCCCCCAAGTCTAAGTGACCCTAGGTTTTTACTCACCGCATAAGAAACCTCACATGCCATTTGACCATACGACGTATGAGCCAATATCAATGAAATGCTGCTCCCACGCCTAGATTTAACTCTTTTGTTGGATTGATTATTGACTTGATGACTTGGGATTCTCATTCTGGCTAATTTTCTTCTTATGTTGACGAGGCTGATCAACAAGTATTTCTATCATAGCTTGCTTTAGATTACTTTCTGGTTGAACCACATGCTTGATCGGTTTAAGTGCATGCATCAACACTTTGAGCCTTATCAATAATATGCTGTGCATCTTCATCGCATCGAAGAGTCGCTGACGATTCACCTTCTGATAATCGTTCTCTAAACCGAGTATATAGCTTGACATCAATCATTATTTTGCTATCAGCCATTAGAACCATTCCGTCTTTTAATGGATTGTGAACATGAACACCTCCGTAGGGCATACTTGCATGTAAATTCACAGGTAGATCAATGGCACCATGCACCGATAAATCAGTATCACTATGCACTAATGAATCCGCAACCTTGAGACTACCAATATTATTTTTTGGGATCTCCTCAACAGATGTCAATTGTGAGGATACTGATCGGCAGAGCTTTCCTCTCTTCGGCACAAATCTGACAAACTTGCATGATCAGCTCGTTAATTTTGGTACTCCAACAGTACAACTGTTGGCTGATCGAGGTGACTTTAACATGCCGCACAGTTATTATACCGTGGATAAAACAATCTATTCGTACTGTCTCGCAATATAGTGGCATGGCTGTGTAGTTTGGCAATGAATGTCTCAATTGCGCTGGACATCGCGGCCATCTAGCTGGACATCTGTTTTATTATTACCTGCATTGCCTTCTCATGAGGTGGTTGTCTGCCAAGCTAATTAGAACCCTATATAGGCTGTAGGCTCTCTAAAATCAGTTGGGGTATCTCTTCCTTGAAACGAAGGGTTCTCCCGTTACTAATATCTTTTTCCTTCACCATACTTTTTGAATCAGATGTTTCGAAAACATCCCACTAGGTGTGACATTACTGTTCAAGCCGATATTGCTGCCGGCGAACTAAGGTCAGTTTGCTTTGCTGTGTGTGCTGTAATTAGTTGAAAAGTAAACAGACTGTCTTAAAAACAGCCGATTGAAAATGTAAAAGAGTTGATTGAAAGTGCGTCTACATCTAATCCATCAGAGATTGTTGTCTGTCTCGCCTTGATCGACTTAAGGACTCAAAATCATTGGTGCAAAACGGCTGATAAGGAAATGAATGATGAATGAAGTTGATTGGAAAGTGCTTGAAAATGAACTTGTCATTGGCTTTGAGAAAGAAAAGAAACTAGGCTGATGACTATTTGAACAAACAAATTTGCACAAACGATTCAAATGAAATTCAACAAGGCTCCTAATTCTAAGTTTATGAATTGAAATGAACAAGAATGCTAGAAATCCTAATCTTGAAGGCTTGAATATGAAAGAAAGTTGAAAGCTTCTTCTCTAGGGTTGTGTTTGGATATAGATTTGAATTTGAAGAAGTATTTGAGAGGAATGAATTTCAAATAACTCTTATGTTTAGTGGATTTCAAATTTACTAAACTAACCTACTTCATTTTATAGATAGAATTGAAATCTTATCTTTAAAATAAAATTTTCAAACAATGAAAAGAATTTAAATTGTGGACTTGAAATCAAATTCAACCATCCAAACACAACATAGTATAGAAGAATTTCTAGGAGTTGTCTTTTCTGTCCCTTTCGTTGGTATTCTTCCCAAGTATTATTGTTGGGAATTTCTTGAAATGGTAACCACCAGCAGGTTGTAACTTCTTCTTGATGCTTTTTCTATGTTTCACCATATTTGAGGGACCACTCCACGCTAAATCTTATCTGAAGCTGATATCAACTTGAGCCTCTTATCAGCTTCGTGCGCCTTTCGAAATCAATGCTGGTTAGTGGTAGTTACTTTTGCATCAACACTTTTACCATTCTTTAGTTTCCTCAGGAACAAAATTAATCACATAACAGTCGGATTTCAACTAACTGATATTAACCTTTCCCAATAGAATCTACAAACTTCTTCAAAATCTAGATAGAGGGATGAGCTTTTTCTTTTTTCTTTTTTTTTTGGTATAAATCACAGGTGTTTACATCCATTTTATGATCTACGATTAATATTGTTCGAGTTGCATTGGGCCTCTTGGGAAAACTCTCCTAACGTCATTTTTTCCATTCCCATGGATTTTGAACCTGAGATCTCATGGTTAAGAGATGCAAATCCCTTCCACTGCACTAACATCCTTTAGTAAAGGGATGAGTACCCATTAGTGGCGGAGCCACCTTTTCTTGAGGGTAGGCAACCTCAACTTTGCTAAATTTCTAGGATAAGCTTGAATGTCTTACAAAATTTTAGAGTTTCTTTTGAAATTGTTCCCCCTAATTTTTCAAAAACCATGTCTATTTGGTTACCTATTATTAAAAAAAAAAAAAAAGCTTTTGCTTTTATCATAATCATATTTTTCAATCATATTGTTATTCTTCTAATCATATTTTTATTTCATATACATCACATTATTTAAAAAAGAAAAAAAGCAGTACAATTATAAAACGTAATTTTTAAATAATCATCAATCGAAACTACCATCCTTTCCCGTTCACATTGCCCCCCATATTTTGGTACCCTCGTCTCTTATTACATTATCGTTCTTAAAACCAAGTTCTTCCCAACATGACCTCTATCGTACAAATTTGTCAATGCTATTAAATACAAAATTGATAAATTTGAAGAAATAAAAAATGAAAACAATAAAGTTTGGGAAATAAAAAATGAAAACAAGTACATAATCTTAATCCGAATCTCACTTAATATAGAAATGATCTTGTACTCTCTGCCCTTACTGAACACAGATTCTAACTACGCCACCGATGTCCATGAAATGTCCAATCAAAGCATTTTTCGATTTGTCGAACCCTTTACTAATATCATCTTGTTCAAACGTAATTGTTGCTTCCTCATGGATTTGTACGGGAGAATACGCAAGAGTACCTGGTCAAAATTTTTAGGGGTCTAATATATTTTGTTTGTCAAGTGTTACTGATTATTTATCCTCTACTATCTCTCATTTATTTTCAAACTTTGATTCAACCTAATGCTATGTAGCCATTTGTTAGTTTTGCTATTAGCTTTAGGGAGTGATTCAATAAACTAGTAGTAGTGGTAGCGCACCTACAATCAAAAGGCCTCATGGACGCAAAACGCAACCACGAAGCCCGGAATGTCCGCCCGCAGTAATAATCCAAATTTTGCATGGTAATTTAGTTTGTATATTTATATTCAACAATTTGTTAAATGACTTGAACAAATACTACATGTAGTATTAAATCACTTATTGAACACAAATATTACATCAAGTTAACTCTTATCACACCTAATTTAACCTAGAAATAAAAAAAAGATCTTTTACAATCATCAAATCGTGAATTTTAACCTAATAGTATACTGCAAAAAAAAAAAAAACCAAAGCATCTCACAATAGTTTGCTCTTGGTTATAAGGGAGAAGTTAAAAACAAAAGGTTCAAAACCCAAAAATTAGAAATTCTGGATTCAAATCCCCTGTCCTCTCCTTGTTTCTTAAGTCCCACCATTCCCCTACTAGAAAAAAATTAAAAAAAAAAAAGCAACGAAAAAGTTAATGTGGATATATAGAGGTAGAGGAAGGAAATAGAATATTGACAGGAAATATTTGGGATTCATAAAAGGATAAAAGAAAAGGAGGGAGAGGATTAAGTCTATGATGATAATTTGAGAATATTAATCTAGCGTTTTCAATGACATGAGAAAAGAGATTAACCTTTATTTCAATTTTTGTAGTTTGTTTTGTAGTTAACTTTTGCACCCGCTTCAATCACTACTCAGATTGTGTTCAACGGCCCTAAGATTCCTGACACATCATTAGGCAAAGTTATACTCAATCTTTTGTTCTTCTTTTTAATTTGTAGCAATAATTAAACTCTCTTTTATCATTTTGCTTAATCTTTACTTATGCTACCGGGTGGCCCACTCCTTAATCATTGTCCTAGCATAGCATTACCTAAGCTTTATGGCTGTCCTAGATGCAAACGAGATCTTTATATATACATTCTACCTATTGGTAATTGGTCTTCGTAAAATATGTAATTCTTCTACCCAGCTTCTTTTTCTTTAAAGATTCATAATTAAATGTGGTTTAAGTTTTTAATTACTTATAGTCTTGTCAAAATTGGATGAGGGGCCTCTACCATTGTCAGTAGCAATTGCAGTGTAAATACTAAAATAATAAATGCAGACGTCGACACAATAACATGCAAAAACATAACAAATTTTCTCACTTGTGGAAATTTGTGTCCAAAAAATTGCATTAGTATCTATATTTGTTATTTTGGTGTTTATATTTGTTCTGCTGGTATCTACACTATACGATATAATTATCATTGGTATATACAGAGGCTCTTGGAAATTCAAAACTATCTTATATGAGCAATGCCCTAGTTACACATATGTAGATCAAACTCAAATTTCCTCCAATACAAATATCTTGATTCCTAAAACCTTCATTCATCTCCATTTTAAGTACAAGAACTGCCCTTTAAGTTGTCTGTTGTAACCAATCTACAATCCTAAAAAATAAGAAGTCAAATCTTCTGAGGGGTGCGAAAAGTGAATTTGGATCTCATGAGATGAAAAGAAAAAAGATTATTTTTACCTGAAAATTTTGTTTATTTTTCCTTCTTCATTTGATCCATTGATATTACATTGCACCATTTAGTATATCTTTAAATTGGATAGCCTACTGTGAAAGGACTCTAAAAATTCAAGAACCTATTAAGCTTGAGCATCTGCACTGCATTTAACCTAACTCTATATTAAATGAAAGAAAAGAGCATTTTTAGCAGCATTTTATCTACTAGGCAACAGCAAAATTTAGCCAAGTAAATGTACATGCTCTTAGACGAGCATATATCTATGTTATTGCCTCGTACAATTGGTCCCATAATCAAGTTAGATGAGCCAAAAATTGGAAAAAACATTCTTGTGGTCCCAAGAAATATCAATTAAAGTTTCTGAAGAATTCTGCATTGCTACCGACTTTAGTCTATTTTTGTGGGCCTTTGCTGCCGTTTGGCAAATAATCAAATAAAAGCAGTTAGCAACATGCATGTGCTCAACGCCTTTTTTTTTTTTTTTTTTTAACAAATATTTACAGGACAACAACATCATGTAAAAATGGAATTTTATCAATCAATACTAACAAGGAGAGGAAGACAGGGTGGGCTCTAGCTTGTCCCATTTTACAATTTAATGTGTAGCTTAAGAAATTAAATTTGAAGTATTGTAGCGATCATCGTAGAATGATTTGATTCAAAAATATTTATATCATATTCAATGCACTGCTTTGTGGGTGAATTTTGTATCATAGTTGTAGATTACAAAGTTGATATAATGTGGATTGCTCTGTGCTCACCAAAACAAAGGATACACCGGACTCGATAAGGTGATTCTATTTCAATGAACTATCTTTTTAGAGTATCACAGTGCTTATTCTATCAATATTGGGGGGAAAAAGTTATGACCCTGCTTAATAATCCAATTCAGTTTTTGAATTTAATGAATTTAGATTTTAATACGTTCAAACACGTGTGACAACCAAAAAAGAACATCTAAATTAATTAAGTAACATTGAATTTTCTAATCAAAACTCATTTCCGAAAATAAGTGATAAGTCATTTACTTATCATTTAATGCAATATACATTTAAATATATTAGATTTAATACTTAACAATTCAATCACTTAATAAATTCAGATTTCAGATTTTAGTTTTCAAACTTCAATTTTATCAAACACATTCTATACTGATAAAATTTCTTCAATTTTTTTTTCCAATTTTCTTTGCCTTTCCCCTTCCTTGTACAGTCAAATTTTTCACTGAAAGTCATTTTAGGGATGTGGGTAATGCTCTTCTTTTCTTTTCTTTTCTTTTTTTACTCTATCAACAAGGCATTTATTTCTTTGATGCAGTGCTCAAGAGAAAGGTTGTGTCTAGTCGCTTAAGCCAACTCTTACCATCATATACTTCAAAGTTATGAATTAAAATTTATGAGGTAGTCTGAAGATATATCTACACGTATATTGCATTCAAGGACTAGGGCTTTACCCTTGTTAAAGAAAATCCACCTACCCTTCTTCGTGTAACTAACATGCGGAAAAAAGCAGAGCCAGAGTAACAATATATGTTGCTTTTTTTCATGGATAAATTTAACCAATTTGATTACCTTTTGAGATGGATTCCTACTAGTTTTTATTGATAACACGGGACCAAGAAAAATAATCTTGATCAAAGCACAGAATGTAGAGAAATTAAAGCAAAAAGATAAAGTAAAGCATCAAAACAATTAGATCTAAAGTTTCTTTGATCAACTGTATGCTGTTCCAAAATTTGTTTCGCATGTTTGTGCTTTTAAGTTCATATCAAGTCAAGGCAATAGTTGTTTCCATTGTTCTAAGATTTATCTTCCAAACCCCCACCCCACACCCCCCCAAAAAAAAAAAGAAAAAAGAAAAAACTGTAGTATACAAAATCCTCTTACTTCTTCTGGGAGTATTTAATGAAAACGGTTTATTCATTTCTCTCTCCCCCCACCGCTGTGATTTATCAGAAATCAATATTTCAACCAACATACTCATACAAAATGTGAATCTCTAGGCTTGTCCATAGAGCATTTATA
Organism: Gardenia jasminoides; assembly: GCA_013103745.1. Lineage (NCBI taxonomy): Eukaryota > Viridiplantae > Streptophyta > Magnoliopsida > Gentianales > Rubiaceae > Gardenia > Gardenia jasminoides. The sequence continues at coordinate 22,768,129 of CM023100.1, read as the reverse complement.
TTGTATTTTACACTAGCGCTATAAAATTGTCAATGTATTCAATTAAAATACAACCCTATTTTTACAAATAAAATTACCAAACTCAAAAAGAAAAAAAGGAGACAAAGCAATTTTGGTACAAAAATAATCCCCAAGGTTATTTTATTTTTATTTTTTTCAATTTGCGAGCAGTCCTCAATGTTTTAATGAAAACAAAAACTTTAAAAGTCTAATTTCTCAGTGAAGCTCATGTAATTTAGGCAATTGTTATCTGTGAACATCACAAAAAATAGTTAAAAACAAGTTAAAACTTTTTGTGAATTATAAATAGGTTTTTCAATCTCCATTTTATTTCTTAATCACCTTTCTACTACGCAAATATTACATCATAAAATGTCATTCTAATAGATTTTCTAAATAAGAACATAAACTCAATGATTATTAACTGAGAATTGTAACCTTTACCACCTGGGATTTATAAAATTATTTTTCTAATTCCTAAATTATTTTTGAGCGACCGTTTAGACTACAAGAATTAGTGCCTCCGAATCTAAATCACTCTTCTCCCTTCCTGTTTCTTAAATCCTACTCCACTTCTACCTTAAAAAGAAAAAAAGAAGGATTTTTGCCACAAAAAATGAGATTATAACTACCTAATATTAGGGCTATTATACATATAAGGGTGCTTGCTACTAAAGTGCACATAATTTTATTGTAATTTCTCACCATGTGTAATAGCAACTTAATTTTGTCAATTGTACTTTCCTCAATCTAAATTAGGCACTAAATTTGATTTTAATTAGAACTTTGGAAACTTTTGAGGACTAAAATCACAGTTGTGCTACAGCCAACAGGAAGACGGTGATCAAGAATCATGTGACCTATGCACCTATGCTCATGTTTTTTCACTCTCCCCTTCTCTCTCTTTTCTCTGTTTCTTGTTTCATAAAGCCCAAAGAAACAAAAACCTGCCCATCTCAGCACCCACCCAACCACCACAAACATCATCCCTTTTGTTCTTTTCTGTGTTTTCTTCCTCTTCAGTTGATTAGTGTTATCAACTCTTAAGGCCTTTCTGCTTCTTTAAAGTCTGAAAATTTTGATGTCCAAATGGCTACAAGTGCTTCAAGATTCATCAAGTGTGTGACTGTGGGTGATGGTGCTGTTGGCAAGACTTGCATGCTAATTTGCTATACTAGTAACAAATTCCCCACTGTGAGTTCTGATTTTTGAACTTCTCTTAAGAAGGAAAAATTTTTTTGTGGGTTCTATTTTTTATGACTTGAAATTGGTGTTAAATGCGTGGAATTGTCTTAGTTTGACCTCTTTCCCCCTTTGTACATATGGGCTTACAGCTCTATGCATTTTTTGAAAAAAGTTCTGTTTTTTGGGCAGATTTCATGGTTTGCTTCTTCCGTTGTTCATTTTTGTTTGGGCTTTGTGTTTTCCCCTTCTTGGAATGCATTTTTTTCATTCTTGTGCCTATTTGAAGAAAATAAATTGAGAAAGAATGCAATGCCAGCTAATTGAATATTCTTTTCTTCTTTTTATAATTTGATTATATCGTGCATTTCCTTCTGAGTTGTTGAAGATTTTCTGTGAATCAGGACTACATACCAACAGTGTTTGATAATTTCAGTGCAAATGTGGTGGTTGAAGGCACCACTGTCAACTTAGGCCTCTGGGACACAGCTGGTACGGATGATTTGAAAATTGACGTACTAATAAAGTTTCAATCTTTACTTCCAATTTCTGGCTAAAGATCATTTCCAACTAGGAAAATTTCAATTCCCAATGTTCCTTAGCCAACAAACTTGATTTGTAATCTGATTGCCTGCTACAATTTTATGGATAGGGCAAGAGGACTATAATCGCTTAAGGCCACTAAGCTACCGAGGGGCTGATGTGTTTGTCCTGGCATTTTCATTAGTTAGTCGTGCAAGCTATGAGAACATACTTAAAAAGGTAGATTTGCTTGAAATTTTCTTATTTCTGTATTACAGTAGGTATTTGCTTTTATTTTTATCTCTCTATGACAATTTCTTGATCAGTGGATCCCTGAACTTCAACATTTTGCGCCCGGAATCCCAGTGGTTTTGGTTGGCACCAAGCTTGGTAAGATAAGAATCCAAAAGCCTTCAGAGTCCTTATCATTGTCACTAACATTGCTGTGTTTCTTGGGTCATTAGCAAGATTTTAGTCGTTTTATATAGAATCACATTTTACCCATATGCTTGTAATGTTATTTTGAAAAATTATTTAACAACCAAAAAAAAAAAAAAAAAAAACCTTCAAGAGTTCCCTTAATCATCCTCCAGTGGAAACCTGGGATAGAGTTAGGCAGTGTTTGGTAAAATCCAGAAATACTCTACTTCAATTCTGAAGCATTCCTTAACATGTCTGATGTTTGGGTGAGTAGTTTTGTGCTTAATTATCACTTGTGTGGCTTGAGCAGTTTGTTGTCCCGCATCTGGTGAATATTTCCTTTGGTTTCTGTATCGACTTCACTGCATCAGTTTGATAAGAGTAGACTTTCTGAAATGGAGATAACTGCCTATAACACCTATTTGTCCGTCAGGGGTCTCTGTTTTGCTTGAAAGGGTCATTACACATTCAATTACCTTTTTCTATTGAAATTGAAAAACGCTTTTCTTGTGCACCTACTTCCTACAAGATATGGGTTTTTCTTCCACTGTAAATGAACATATTAAGTAGAAAATAGGCATCCAAAATATAGATAGGTGAAGAGATTTCTGGAGGAACTCAACGCTGTAATGCATGAAAAAAGTGGAAAACTAGATCAACTGATAAAATTCACAGAAGGCCCCTGGATTTTTGAATCTTGCTATTATAAAGTGAAGGGCTTTAATGAAAACTGAAAGTAAAAGGTCAAGACCCATCGATGATGTCAAAACTTTGGCACATGTCACATGAACAAGATCCTTTATTTAACGCCAAAAGTTGGTATCTTCTCTGTTTGTCATATTATACACTATCAAAATGCAAAAACCTCTTTTATCTATCCATTTTGGTTGTTAAAAGGTAATATTGTCTTCTATTCTTTTGATATGTCTCTTGAAACATGTCTGTAGTTAAGTAAAAAGAATTATTTGGTGAACATTTGCATCTTGATTGGGTTACAGACCTTCGTGAGGATAAACATTACTTGGCCGACCATCCTGGATTAGTTCCTGTGACTACTACACAGGTATAATTATCCTCATTAGCTTCTCTATTTTTGGGTAAAATCTGAAATGATATAACTGACCATTATTGGTAAACAACTAGGGGGAGGAGCTTCGCAAACAAATTGGTGCTGCATCCTATATAGAATGCAGTTCTAAAACCCAGCAGGTAGGTAAATCAGCCCATTTTTATGTAAAATCTTAGAGGAATTTTTCTGCAAAAGACACATCAAATTCTAGAGGGTTGCATAGTACTTGGTATTTGAAACAATTGCAATAAATGGTGTCATTTTTAACTTGAGGTTTTCTCTAGTTTCAGTTTTTGCTTTAACTTTTATTTTTCTGCTGGATGGGTGGTGGTTTTCTATAGGGATTCTATTAATTAGATATCATCTGTACCTTAGTGTATATAGATTCTTTTCTCGAGTTCTTCTCGGCTGGGTATGTCCACTACCTTGCCTGTCTGTGAATTTGTTCTATTAGCTTGTTTATGCTTTTGTCTGAACTGGGTGACTTGTGCTTCTTCATGTCATTCCAGAATGTGAAATCAGTTTTTGATGCTGCAATTAAGGTAGTTATCAAGCCGCCTCAGAAACAACGGGAGAAGAAAAAGCAACGCCAAGGATGTCTTGTGTTAGTAACTAAATATTTCTGCTTTTTTGGACATTTTCATATTAAGGGTTGCTTCTCACAAACTTCAAAATTTGTTTCTATATGTAATCATAAAAGCTTGCTCTCCACATCAGCTGCTACTTCTTCTTGTGTTTTGTCTTTCATTGCTGAAAGACAAAGTCAGTTAGCACATGCCAGGTAGGAATTGGCTGATGAATGGTACCAAGAGGAGAACTCAAGTCAATCTACAAGACATGAATGATAAATGGATAACTTTGGGAGTGAGAAATCCTTTGGACAGAAATATGTAGAATATACTTATAAGCGTGATATATCCACATATGAGGGTTTTATTTTTTAATTAAATGAATTTCTGCTTGCACTAGTTTGCTTTGGGACTTGGCGGAAACTTTTATTTCAACCCTTGCATCTTAAATATCTTGCTATGATTGTGATAGTGTATAATTTTCTGATTGAAAACTATACTGGTGGATATAGAATGTGCACTGAAATCTGCATTCATTGAAGCTGGGTGTATGGGGTAACTATTATAATACAGTGGAATTTGGTGTTTATGGAAGCTCTTACTGGTAATGTGGAGATTTCTGGTCACACTTTCTGAATTAGATAATAAATGTCACAACTTAGCGGGCATTTTATAGGAGTTTAAATTGTGTGTAATCAGTATATCAGTATGTGTACTGCCATAAACGTTGTAAAAGCTAAATCCTTTGTAACTTTAACTGATCAATGGTTTAAAAGGATATAAATAGAATAAAATCTTGGCAATGATTCGTGACAACTGATCATGGTGTGACAGAAAGATCATTTTGTGTATAAACTTTTCTTGGAGAGAATAGCGCGAGGAATTAATTTGTGACAGTAAATTCAATGAAATCTTGGTATATATTCGATTCCCTACCCATGAAGCTTTCATCGTATTCTAGAAGGCTTAGTATCCAATTGTAGTTTAGAAAAGATTGTATGATACTTTCAACAGGAGTAATGTCAGCATTGGGGAAACTTCGGATTCACAAGTCTTGTCATCCACAATATTTAGTGAATGAGGTTGGATTGGTGTGGTATTTGGACCCGTTTTCTTCTTGCATACATATACTGTAAAATCAAAATTCTTCGGTTAGAGACTATGCAGCGAGTATTATAAGGACTCGCCACGTTATTGCTCCAGAATTCCTCTGCTTTCATGTTTGGACTCCATCAAACATCTTTACTATATAACTGCTCTGTCTCTTTCCTTTCTTCCTTTCCAACTTAGGCCTCCCTGTTTCATATATAGTTTGCCCATGGAAATCTTGCATCCCATTTCAATAGTTTCATGTACTGAAATAGCAGATACAACTGTTGCCAAAAACTGCATTTGGGGATCAATTTAGACTGCATTGACATGACTCTCTTGTTTGCCTGATAGTTAGTCTAGAAACACAGGGTTCCCATTAGAAATAAAACTTTTTTATATAAATGCCTTCCCCCTATTCTTACTAGTTTGCTTGGGGATCAATAGATTATTCTTACAAAATAATCTTGCATCGCATTTCAATAGGTTTATGTACTGAAATAACAGATACAACTGTTGCTAAAAACTGCATATGGGGATCAATTTAGACTACTTTGACATGACTCTCTTGTTTGCCTGATATTTAGTCTAGAAACTCAGGGCTCCCGTTAGAAGTAAAGCTTTTTGCTATAAATGCCTTCCACCTCTTCTTACTAATTTGCTTGGTTCCAGCAAATCAGAATTTGGGTCAATCCTGCACCTTTTATTGATCTTTTTAAAGATATACCTGCCTTTTCCTTTCTGTGATTGAGTTTGGCTACAAGGAAGCAATTTAACCTGTGTAAAATAATACTTTTCTGCCACTGTTATTTGACATTGTTTACCTGTAATTGCAGAAACATCTTTTGTGGAAGAAGCCTCGTCTGTCTGAAATGAGACCTTTTCTTGGTAGAAGTCAATATGTTTGACATCCTAACGCTACGTGGTGATGCTTTCTGATGAGCATATGCTTGCATATGTTGTTCCAAGTGCAAATGCAGCCTGGTAGGACCCCAAAAGTTGTTTGCAAATTTCATTCAGACGTTTGAAGAATGTCCATAGCATTGTTTGTTTTCGCACTTATTCAGATGTTTGAAGAAGGTCCGTAGTATTGTTTCTTTTTTCGTACTCCTCTCTATGTAAAGGCAAGAAGAAATGTGATGCTGATATATTGTGTATGCTATAGTTTACAAAATAGATTTGCTAGTGTTATGGCAATCTGAATTTAGAGATTCAACAGATTGCCGGTTTCAGTATTTGATATGCTAATCAATGAATGTCTTGAGAGGAAAGTATGAATAGTAATTTTCAAGAACCATTAAATGCCTCTAGTCAACTGGACCAAGCCGCTTGGTTCTTTGTTAATGCTAGTCTTATATGTGATTCTTAACTCCAGCTTCATGGTTCGAAGTTTAGCGCTCTGAGAATTGGATTCTATCCTTCCGGCCATCCATACATGAATTTCCTCAATTTAGTTTGCTTCCAAATTTCTTCAGTTTTTAGTATCTGAAAACTCTAATGCATTCGGTGCACGAATGGATATCCAATCTTTCCATCAGCAAAATCTACTACTGGTTTTCCATTCGAGGAAAGGTACAAATTTGGCCATCTATTTGGGAAATGGCAAGAACTGTAATTAAATAAAGAGGGTGCAATTTTTAACACACATTAATTTTCTTTTTATGAACGTCCATTGAAGTTTGTTAAATTGTGGACAATGTTCCTCAGGTTGTGAAAAAATCAAAAAACAGAACACCTACCCCTTATATTTAAGTGATTGTGAAACAAAGTAAACCAAAAGGCTGATATAAACAAAATATATATTTGACAACCGAAACACACTTAAAAAAGTCTCGTGTCCTGGGAAGTTCCCACCATTTTCCATACTTCCATACCTGGCTATACACAATACCAAAAACTTCTTCCACGAGTCAGCAAAAAATTCCTGAGCTAAGCCCTCTTCTTTGTGCCGACGTCACGCGCAAAAACTTCACCAATTACAGCAACCAACGAAATTTACCATCATCAAAAGTCAAGCCGCAAAATTGTACTTTCACGGTTTACTTATTAGGAAGCGTATGAGGAAAAATGTGATATCCTCTGTCTACTTCAATCTTGTCCTTCCCCAAAAACCTCCACACAAAACCCTCCCAAAAAAAAATTCCCCAATTTTACATTTGTAAATTCTAATCTTATAATCCACTAAATCCAAAGAAACATACATTTCAAACTCACACAATAAATTGGATCATGGAGTGTTTATCTAGTGTGACTTATTCTATTAGCATTAATGGAGAAAAAACTGGCTTTATTAAACCCATTAGAGGCCTACGGCAAGGAGACCTACTATCCCCATACCTGTTTCTTATGTGTGCTGAAGGTTTCACTTCATTGTTACAACAGGCGATGGAACATAAACTAATGTTTGGGCTATCTATAGCAAAGGGAGGGCCCAGATTATCTCATCTCTTTTTGGCAGATGATGCCCTGATATTTTGCAAGGCAAAGGAAGATGAAGTATCATATTTCATGAAGATTTTGGATCTGTATGGGAAGGCCTCAGGACGGTTAATCAATGTAGAAAAATCTTCAGTCTTCTTCAACAAGAATGTGACTCGAGAAAAAAGAAAGAAACTGTTGGAAAATCTGAAAGGTATGAAGGAAGTCAAACAAAGCACATATTTGGGCCTACCTTTGGTGATAGGGAGATCAAAGAATCAAGTCTTTGACCTCATAAGGGAGAAATTGACTCACAGATTGAAAGGATGGAAGGAAAAGATGTTGAGTAATGCAGGGAAAGAAGTGTTACTAAAATATGTGGTTTTAGCCTTACCAACTTATGCAATGTCTTGTTGTAAATTGCCAAAGTCATTGTGTAAGAGTTTTTGTAGAGAAATGGCAAACTTTTGGTGGGGTCAGAGTAGTGAAGGGATGAAGTTGCATTGGATTAAATGGAACACTTTATCCACAGCAAAAGGAAAGGGGGGGGGTTGGGCTTTAAGGACTTGATGGATTTCAACAAAGCCTTGTTGGCTAAGTAGTTATGGAAGATTATCACTAAACCCAACATGCTGATCAGTAAAGTATTGAGAGCAAAGTATTTCAAAGGAACTTCACAATGGGAGCAACAAGTAAGAGGGTCGGATTCATGGTGTTGGAAGAGCCTGATGAGTTCAAGGAACTTATTGGAAGAAGGGGTCAGAAAGCGTGTGGGAGATGGGAGGTCAATTGATATTTGGAAGGATAGGTGGATAGCAGGAACCAGAGATGGAAAAGTGGGCAAACAACCTACTCTGGGTTGCTGGGAAACAAAAGTAAAAGAGTTAATCATCCAAGGCCAATGGAATAAGGATTTGCTGCAGAAGCTATTTGATGAAAACATACAGAAAGAAATTCTGAGAATTCCATTAAGTAGTAATGGATTAAAGGATAGGATTTACTGGGTCTGGACTGCAAATGGTGATTATACTGTGAAATCAGGATATCACCTATCAAAAAGTAAGGGTGAAAATCGAACCAGAGAAGAAAAGGGGTAGGGATCCAGCAGCAAAAATGGAGTGGATGCTAAATGCTGGAAATTTCTGTGGAAACTGAACATGAAACATAAGTTAAAACACTTTATATGGAAGTGTTTACATAACATTCTGCCTGTGAATGAAGTGATAAAAAACAGATGTGAAAAAGGAACTCATATGTGCAAGTGCTGTGGAAAAGAGTCGGAATCTCTAAAACATCTTTTCTTTTTCTGTGATCATGCAAGGAAAATATGGAAAAGGCACCAATCAGCTGGGAAGGATTGAATATGTTTCAAGGGAAGTTTTGGCACTGGTGGGATGAACTAATGGAAGCAGTAAACAGAGTGGATGGTGAAGATCATATAATTTTAACTGTGAATCTGCTATGGCAAATTTGAAAATCTAGAAATGAGTTTTGCTTCAAGGATAAGTTAAAGCATCCAATATCTGCAGTTAACAAGGCTATGGATGAAAGGAGAGAATACAGCAAGTGTTGGGGACTGTGAGTAGAAGAACAAATGCAGATCAAGATCAATGGACAAGAAAAGAAAAATGGAAACCACCTGATATTGGAAAGCTAAAAATCAATATTGAAGCTGCTGTGAATTTGAAGTCAAACAAGGCAGGTGGGGGTATGGTTGTTCGAGACAGAGATGGAAACTTGGTAGCTACATGGGCGTATCCTCGAGAAAACTGTTCTGAAGCAAAGGTAGAGGAAGGCCTAGCACTAAGAGAAGCAATGACCAGAGCTGTGAAGGAAAAATGGGATTGTGTAGAGTTTGAATCGGATTGTAAAAATCTGATTGACCACATAAATGGGGAAACAGAGGATGTGCAGCTATCAACTATTCTTCAGGATATTAGATTATTAACAAAGAAATTTAATTATTGTTGTTTTTCTTTCACTAGTAGAGAAAACAACACTGTATGTCACAAGCTAGAGAAATTAGCCTTGAGCCTGAAACATTGCATTGACTGGAAAGAGAGCTTTCCAATTTGGCTGCTTGAGTCTGTTCAAGCTGATACATGTGGAGCAGTTGCTCCTCCTTTTGTAGCTTTGTAGTTATTTTCAGTTATCAATGAAGTCCTCTTTTGCCGTTTGGGAAAACAAAAAAAAAACTCTCACAATACTTCCGTAAATTTCAAGACCTGTGTTTGATGTCGCATGAAACCCCCCTCTTCTGCCTAACAACACGAGTACTGTGATATATCCGTAAAATTAGAGGGGAAACCCTCACGGTCACACATCACTCAATACAATTAAAGGCTCCAATTGTAAGATTTTTACGACGCACGCACGCACGCGCACTGGGGGAGTGGGGGCGCCCACAATCACAGATCACTACACATAATTAGACTCCAATTGTCAAAGACCCTGACAATGAACTCGTTCTTGCCGCCTGCGAACATGATAAAATGTAACATGTAAAGGCCATTTGAAAAGAAAGGGAAAAAAAAAAAGGAAAATGTAAAACTTGGCCTTCGTCTTCAATTCATGACATCTATGTGTCAGGTCAACCTTAATTCGTGCCAATCCAGAGCAATGTTGTTTATGGGACAGCATTTTGGATTCTCTGTAGGATGTTTGATTGACCCTTGTATGCTTGTTTCCACTATTTGCCCAGACAAGGCTTTATTTAAAACTGAACTGAAACAAGACGAAACTGGGACAGCATTTCCCCACTGCTTCTACACTGGTTTCCACGTGCATTCTTTACACCAGATCAGCCTCCCAACGGCTGACTTTGAAGTGTTTGCCTTCGCTTAAAAAGAGTATAGAGAAATATCCTAAACTATCACCTGCTAAAACATTTGTTGTACAAAGAGAACAAGGTGATACTGCCTCACCCAAATTCACTACAATGTAATCTCAAGCTGAAGTCCTTTTATTCGGTAAACACTTGATAACAACCGACTTAAGGGTGTATTCAACTGTGAAGGGATTGGCATACTTCTAACAAACCAACCATAATAATCTTGGTGATTGGTCTATGAGATGACACAGACTGCTCCCAGAAAGAAAGAAACAACAAACAGAAAGGTACATATAAACAATGAGAAGCACCATTTCTCCTCCTAGTAATATATAATTTCCGGTTGTTAAGACGCCAAAAACAAGTAGAATTTCCGACTCCACTTAACTTTGCAGATAACCATTTCCAACAGGTACCCTAGCCATACATAATCTCCAAAACAAGATCTCTTCAATAGCACGTGCAGATAATCTTTGAATAAACCAGAAATAAGTATACATCCCTTTTAATAACACTAGCAATTTTCTGCTAATGAAATACCTTCTGTTTGGTAAGGAATTTGATTGCACAAACATCATTCTGCATTGACACTGCTAAGGCTAGAAAGTATAACTGCAATAATACCACATACGCAGTCAAACGAACTGAAACAAGGCATGTGAAGGAAATACTCAGTACCTGAATCTGATTGTAACCCTGTTATTACACAAAGTAGCAGGAGAAAACGAAAAAAAGAAATCCAACAGAAAGTACATTAGAAATTTCCACACAAACAGGCTGAGAAATCCCCATTGTAACCACAAGGCTTTTCACGTCTTATACAGCAGAGAGGCAAGTGAATATTTCTGTTACAAGTATCATCAATGACTGCTGAAAACAGAAGGTACTGTACAGTTTCAGTAGCAGATACAGCTCTTCCTCTATTAACTGGAAGAAGCAATTGGCAAATTTATTCAACTGCAATGTCTGGAATCACAAATTTATTCAACAGCAATGTCTGGAGTCACAAGCTACTTGTGTTGCCGTTTTCAATGCCCTAATGGTTTTTTTTTTTTTTTTGTTGGGGGGGGGATGGTGAAGAAAACATGAAAAACAATATCTTTTGTTCATTTCAAGTACGTAAACACCTAGTACCTTGCAGACCTATATGATTACCAACCTGATCCTTGCTCCCAAGAACCTCACAGAGAGAGGCCTCGGCAGGTGTTTTCAGGGGGTTGCAAGAAGGTTGCAAGGGGGGGTTAACAGAAGCTCTGCTGATAACCATGAACAGAATCATAAGGTAAGTACCAGCTCATAAGTATTTATTGCAGTCTAAAATGTAGCCACATGGCAATGAAAAAAATTCCACTCTTAAGTCCCCTTTCAATTGTTCCTTGCAAGGAACTAAATCCTTCAATTATGACAACCAAGGGAACCCTAAATAATATTCACTTCAGACAACTCATATAAATAAGAGGAACCTCTTTTGTTTGCACAAAATACAGCTCAAGGTACAATAAGACCGCCAGCTACAGTTAGAAATTTAAACAAATTTTAGGATACAAGAGCAGCCGTACCTACTAAATAAAGAAAAGTTGTAGTGCCAAAATTCAGTGTTACCCCTACTTATATATATGCAATGGGGAAAAGATAGGACTAAGAAGCAAAGCTGGAGAATTTAACAACAAAGCACATACAAAAACTTTCCTTAATTAGTTCAGAAATCCAACCATAATCCAACCTCCATACCCAGAATAGCTGGATTACCAGAATAGCTGGATTGAGAGAGACATTGAGACCTATAGCATGTGTGATGCATCATATCAATATCTGCTACCAGCAGCATCACAGGTTTCCGACAGTTAATATTACAGAGAAGAAAAAGATCTAAACCCACCCAGAAGAGTTTGCTGGGTTGAAGAGCTAGCAAATCCCAATTAAGCACCTATTTGTCAAGCTTCCAAGCAGCTGAATAGGTCAGAGGAAAATGTCCACTTACTAGCTGTCCTCCAGGAGAAGACCCATCTAATGATGTTGAGATCATATACATGCAGGTCAGACACCATCCCTTTGAGAGCTGCAAACAGCATATGGCAACTGAAGAGTCACTGAAAAGAGCACGGAAAGGCATGGCTGAAGCCAATAGAACTTCACATCCAATTTCCCAAATCCACAAATTTCAATAAAATGCATGTGGCAAAAATGCAAGAAATAGTCACATCATCAGTCCAACAAATGGAAAAGTGTTATTACTTTTACTTATAATCCCCCCCCTCCCTAAAATAAAAAAAAAAACAAAAACAAAAACAAAAAAAAGGGAGAAGAACCAGGGTATCTCAACAAAAGGAAAACCAAGTTACGCAAAACCATTTCTTACGTACAATAATTCTGTTAATGAAACCCCCCAGGCTAATTTCATCTTTCTTTCTCCTTGTACAGCAATCATTTCAAATAAAAATAGGGCCAAGTGAAAATAGTAGACTATTTACACAGTCAACATGCATGGAACTGCATTCCAAACAACAGTAAAATTCCATAATCTCTTCTTTTCCCTATTTCCTTTATTAGCTTTTCCTTGATTTGGCATTCCTTTTCTTTTTTCTTTCTCCTTGTCGAAGAAAGCAACCCTTCCTGAGGCCAAAAAAACTCATTTGTCTCATTTATACTGTGATTGAAATCACGCCACGATTTAAGGTGAAAAACAGCAAAGCAAGATGCAAAGTGGTCTTTGACCATTTCACCCACATATGTACTCAACTATAAGTGTGATATAAGATAAGAAAAGAAACTCACTGAGTAAGAAGATTCCTCATTCTGCAATACTAAACAACCTCACTGCCAGGAGGATTGCTTGTACCTGAAGCCTTCACCATCCCACCCTCCATCAGGTTCTTTCCTTTTCAGAACACCACCAGACAGTGGAAACATCCTCGCTTGCTCCTCTGCTAGCGCCTGTGAACTGCCGACAGGAAGTTGTCTTTGTGCCAATGACTCCTCTCTGCCTTCAATATCTAACACACCAGGGCCTGCATTAAGGTCCAAACCCTGCCTACTCCACTTTCTATTACTCTCCACACCTCCACTATTGCTACCGTCAGAAACGCTTACCATGTAAGGCCTTGGAAACTGGGATGAGACTGCACCAACAGGTCCTAGAAACTGTGAATTTACAGGGGAAGTAAAAATTCTTCCACCAGATGAGGAGTCCATAAAAGAGTTTGACCCAACAGAAAATGTAGCAGATGGCAATGTAGTCCCAAAAGGGAACATTTGGTAAGGGAATGGGCTAGGTGCAAAGGGCACTGCTGGAGACGATGACAACACTGAACCACGGTAAACATCAGGATTGAAAGGATTACCACCAGGAGGACCCAATAGTCGTTGTGGTGCACCAGGTGGAATGATCGCAAAAGGCTGCTCCCCTCGATCAGATAGAGCTGAAGGTATAGTAATTGATGAATAAGAAGTCCCAGGAGGGAACCACGCTGAGAAGTTTCCTGTTTCAAGGTTATTTGAACGGAGGCCAGCAAGAGCCGGAAGTGAGTGCACGGACTGTGTGCTTCCCCGACCATGCTGGGTGAATGAAGACTGTTCAGCAGCACCATCATCAATACCAGGTCCATTGTTTAAGTCAAAATCTCTTTTGACCTCATTATTCGAGCTGGATGATAATGACTTGAAAGGTACAACAGGAATCTCTAATCTGCGTATGCTACTCGTTGGATATTGAGTTATATCATTAGCATCATCAACTCTATTCAAATCGAGATCAAGTCCTCCAGATACACGACCAGGTGCAGAACCAGTAAGTTCATTCCTTGACCTATCAAGATTAACTGGCTGGTCTGGGTTTGAACTTATTTCAGCACTTGAATCTCTACAAGCCATATCCTCTAACACTCTTTCATCTGGCACATTAAGATCAATATCTAGCGGAGGACGACTGGTTCTGCCTGTAGAATCATCAGGGGGACAAACATTTGCAGAACCTAAAGGCAGCTGAAGAACCTTTCTCGGCTCTGCTGGCCTAAATGCACTGGTGGCAGCTGATCCCTTCCAGCCAAGCTCCCCTTTATTTCTCAGTAGATCAACTGGAGGAACAAAGGGACCTTTGAGAGCAGCAGCAACTGTAATGGAGGCAGGAATACTACTGGAAACCATGGAAACAGTAGTAGATAATGAGTTAACCACATTGACAGTCGACAAATTGGTAGGTTCCCCATACTTTCCATCATCGCTAACTAAGCCTTCATTCAAATCGAAATTCATCTTTGAATCCATATCTGGCACATGTACAGATGTTAAGGAAGTAGCACCAGCCACACTGGACACCCG